>BOPP01000129.1:1475834-1524218 GCA_017312745.1 Gryllus bimaculatus
ATTCATTAGCGAAAATAATATTTACTTTACATGTTGTCTCTTGTATGACATTAACGATCTTCACATCATTATTTCAGAGGAACTTCAAATATTTACGATGAACAAATACAATTAGTTATACTTCTTATGAATATTTCAAAATTTAAAGTTTACCTCCTCAATTTTCTCTAAGCGCTCCCCAGACTGAAGTAATAATTTTTAGTCGAGATATGACGGATATTATTATTACTCATTATATTACAACTACTACAATTATTCGTTGTTTAAGCCTGTCCAGTTGTATAAAACGCGCTAACGTCTATCCCAGAAAAATATATTCAAAATTATATGCCGTTCAAATTCGAAGAGAGATTAAATTCACAATTTTTTCTAGTGTAATTAGATTGTGAATATGACCACTCCATATCCCAACAAGATGGCAAATGGAACCCCACCCACACATCTGCCACAACTTCTCTTGCGCCTTGAGGTCTTCCGGCGGCCCGCTTTGTCCTGTATTATTCATTCTTATGAGCTTCGCGCTGCTTTGGCCCGTCGCCTTCGCCTTCGGCTTCCGCTTGGACTGTGGCCGACCTCGGCTTTCGTGCGTAGGCTTCGCAGCGAGATTACAGCTTGCGTATAAGTGGGGCGTCGTGCCGGATTCACTCAGCAATTGAGTAGCTTCTTCGCTGCGGGCTTGCCAAAAATCATGATATTCCAGTATTGCTGGCTCATGAAGTCTATCAGCAACGTGAAGAGTGATTGGACCCTGGATACTGTCAGTGCGACTACCAAGCATAGTACATAAAGAAAAACCCTTTGACAGCAAAGAATTTCCTTCCTTATTACACAAACACAAGTTCCATCAAAGCTAAGCCACATTTCGATACTAATGAAACAACAAGAAAACAGTTGCGTCGAAATTGAGCGCGCAACATGTTTTGGAGACTCAGAAATATTTGTTACAAAACAAGGTTTTTAAATACTTGACCGTAAGAGTTCCCTTACCGCCAGACACAGCCGATGCCTGCTGAAATGGTTTCCCAAGTGTTTCCCATATTTGGATGAGAAATGCTATCCCCTTTCTTCTAACGCTCTTTGCTTTGTTCTGTTGCAAATTTTGCTTTTCGAGTTATTTGTTTAAATTAAGCTCCAATAAATGTTCAGTGATTTATATGGGATGACGGAGTGTAAAAAGTTGACCATAATGGTCAATTTATGATTCGAAAATTTTGTATCAAAGCGGAATGTAGAATACCTCCCGTATCGATGCTCAGTCATTGATCAATGTATTACCCTTTCGCTTTATCCACAAGTACCATTGACTACTCTGAACCATTATCATACAGAATCCTATCTCAGAATCCAGCTGCACCTGACAGCGAAGAAGCGCAGTTGCTGTGGGAAAATATGAGAATTGCCTTTCCTTCCCAATTTATAAACTAATACATGTTTAAACATTTACTCTCAGGAGTTCCAAACACTTTTTCCCGCCATTTCGATGCAGGTTTTTCTTGATTTATTTAGTGTCGACATGTTGATTAGCTTTGTGAAATTATTGCTGTGTAAAAAAGGAGAAAGTTTTTCAGATTTGGTAACTTGTTGTCAACTCCCCACTTCACGGGATTCACAGATCCAAAACAGAAAATACGTAATGTTCACACATACTTTACTCCGATTATATGTATGCTCACATTGCACACACTTTTAAACATATTTGTAGAAGTCAAAACTTTTCACTTACGGTCGCCTCTGTGGATTATATACATTACCGTGAAATGTACATGATTTGATCAAAGCGAACAAAACACAGGAAATATTCTTTCGTTTTTGCTTTAATGCTTGTGAATAATTGCCAGTTTGTTTCGTTAAAGTTTGTTGACCCAAAATTTTTCTATTATGCCTTATTTCACTATCTTTATTGGTAACTTTATGGACTCGCCGTGTAATACAGTACTTTTTCGTTAAAATTGTTGAGAATTAATTTATTCTTAAAACAGAAAATAAATTCAAATTTAAATTTGACCTTAATCTGCGTGTTTTACATTAGATATTGACAGTTCCCTAAACGTTTCTTCCAATAAATTTAGAAATAATGTCTACTCCATTCATTCAATATTCCAAGTTCGCGAAGTAATCATGATAACGTACTCGGGCAATAGACATTTTAACCCTACGTCCAAAGAAAAATGTCGCCTTCCTGACATTGCATTCGTCGCGAAGTACTGTCAAAGCGGGAAGGTCCGCTGTTTGTCAGCGGATCAGCTCGCTCAAACGACGCTGCGGGTCAGCGCAACAACACCGGGGCTTTGCTTCTTGCGCTTGAAGTCGCGCTTCTGTAGCCCAGCAGTGCTGACCCCGCCGTACGCCGAATAGAATTATGAACGTGAAGCGCGTAGTGCCCTCGACTGTCATTCCAGTGTCACTTGTGCTTTCTGCGAACGCTACGAGAAGTAAGTTTTTGTTTCATTTCCAGTATGCTGAATAGCGTTTTGTGTGTAACTAGATACCTATCTTATTGCAAATGAAAATGGTTTCCCTAGTAGTTACGTGTGCTCACATGGTTCGTGCACCAAAACACCCAAATTTCCATGAATCTAAATATGATTATTAGTAATGCTATCTTACGTTTTGTGGTTGACTGTTCCTAACAAGCATAACTTTCTCAAAATTGTAATTATTATTATTCAAATTTCATGAAAAATGTGTCTCTGGGCCTACTCATGAAATTAGCTGTATTTATTTTAATACATTTATTTTTTTATTTTATACTGTGAATTCTTCGTAACGTGCGTTTATTGTCGCTAATATCATTTCCTGATCAGAATTATTCTCTATTTCACAGAAAATCATAATCCTTTTTCCACATTGCAGGTGCGTCCCAGTCCAGGTTGAAAATCGATATTGTGATAAGCACACAAGCCTCGAGCGCCCAGAACTCACAGAGTTAGAATGAGCGCTTGTCTTACAAATTGAGCTAAAACTGGTGAAGGCGAAAATAATATTTCCTGCTTCATGGTAGGAAAACTGCTTTTAACATCTCTCAGATTTCTTTCAAACCTGCTTTCTTTTGCTAATTGTAAAACCTCTGAGCCTGCAGGCATTCTCATTTTACAAGTAATTAACGTTCTTCGAAAATTCCATTGAAGCGATATGTAAGAGTTAAAAGTGACATGTGACTGTACTAAGACGTAAAAACTATATAACAAACAATGCTATGATCGGGTTAGTAGACTATATATAAGACGTCAGCAGGTTTATATTTAGTACATATTTTGTAAATGTTTACAGCGAAAAGACGTATTTCATAAATTATTAGTGCATTTGACTCAGGCCCCGACTTTGTGACAACATTGTTTTGTGCAAATTGTGATCCCGAGTTTCAGAATCCTGGTTGTATCTTTTCATGTCAATTTCGTTTGCGGTATATATTGCTACCTGCAGCCACTTAGCGTGATTAGTGAGCAACTTGAATTTCAAGCCACTAACTACTAGACAAGGTGTTTTCGCTGCCAAACGGGTGTCGCCACAAAGATGTAGGTGCGAATCTGGGCCCTTACGTGCTTCTCAATCGTTTGCAGCCAGGCGGACAATAAGTAACCGCCACGCCAACGCCCCTCGAACCACACATTGTCTCCCGCGTATTAACGACGTGCCTAATTCAGGGCATGCAATTTTCTTCACCATCCCTTACGGCGCGTATTGTGGCGAAGGTGGTGCCAACCTGCCCGGGCGGCCGCCGGGCTGCGAAGTTCCATCGGCGGCAGAAAGAGCATTACCCGCAGGGCCTCATTCTGAGCGCCACGCGTGTAGTTAACAGCGCAGCTGGATGTTTTGTCCCCGTTAAAACTTAAATGCGACGGAGAGCGCGACCTTAAACGTGCCTTCTCTTTCGCTGCGCATAGCTCCCGCTCTGCGCCCAGCAGATGAAAAGTAAAGTCGTCTGCGACTTGATGTTGTAAATCTGGCCTATGGTCTGCAAATTTTGTTTTCAATTAGCTGTCATTTCACTAATTGATGTTTTCACTATAATAAATCTGGAGTGTTGATTTGAACAGGCCACGTCAAACCGCCGCCCGCTCGAACTACCCGACCCTGTGGTAGCCCCGCGTTACGGGCACGACCCAAACTTCTCCTGCACTCGCATGATTTTTCCCCTTCAAATCCAGAAAGGGGTACATGCACAAGCTGCGCGGCGTGAGCGTGAATAGGTGCTTCATACGAAAAAATATGTTTGGCAGTTCTTCTTTCATCAAAAAACGAAAATTTGTATTTTTGAGAATTGAAATTGTTTTGATGTGTATTTCATTTTAATGGCCATTTCTTTGCTTAAAGATAAAATTGAAATTAATATGGCTAAATTTGTGACAAAAACTGTCAAGTAATGGTCTCTGAAAGACTGTCATGTGTGCTGCGGTATTAAGAATGAGTGGCGTTCTACCAACCCCGAAGTATTGTATAACTTTTACTTTCAAATCCCCGCGCCAATTTCTTTTGACGCGGTGCCGCGAGCTCTGGTAAACCTCTACCTTGCCCGCGACTTCTGCCTGATTTAAACAGTTCGCCACCTTGTTAATGTTACTTTGATTCAGGCACATGTCAGTTCCCACTTTACCAACCCATAATACTACACATGGGCGTGAAATTATGCAAAACCTGCTCATGGGCCTGTTTCGCAGTCCATGTGTGTATGCTCGTCTGCTTTCGTCCGCGGTCGTCTCATTGCGTCATGCACAGCGTTCTTTCAAGACTCAAGTTTCACTGCCGCCTCCAAATTGAGATAATTTGCGCCCACATCTCAACCAGAAATGAGTTGTTGATGGATTATTAGGAAGAAAATATTTTGTTAGCCTATGTGTGTCTAGATCAAGCAGTCCTGGAGATTAAATTAATTTTTGAATAGTAGGGTGAAACTTTCTGCCGTATGGTATCTATTACTCGGTCCTTCGAGTATGTGATTAACCTCAAACCTATTACTCATGGCATTTGTCACAAACACCCACAAAGTCGAGAGGTGTCTATGCTGTCGTCTTCTACTATTTTCGGAGGCTTTCTTTAGTCCACGCAGGTGCCCTGGAGGGCGTTGTAAATCTTAAATCTCGTACTAGGCGGTTATTTAAAATGCGCCATGGAGTGATCTAAAAAAGGAGGAGTTTGGATTTCTTTGCGATTCGATTTAGCGTTGTTCATTAACTCAAACTCTATGAAACAATGAGGTAGCACTCTCTTTATTCATTTCAATGCACAACCAAGCTTTGCTACATGCTGTTTATTTTCCCACAAGATAGTCCAAACTTTTCGAATGTCGCTATAATGGTGTAAGTGATGCAATAATGTATGATATCACCTACATTGAAACTCTATATCAGTTTTTCGACGAGCAGTAAAGTAACCTACTTCTCGTTGCCAGATACAAATAATATTTTCAAATTCTATAAAAAAGTTTATACAAAATAAAGAAAATATAAGGAGATTAAATGACTTTATATGATTGGGTAAGCACACATCTGCAACTGTGAGAATAAAATACAATTATTGTAATTGAATTTGTAATTAGTATGTATCGATTATGAGATGTAATTAACTTGTTTTAATGGCGACTTTTAATGGTTATTCTATTGTAGCGCTTGAAAATGTGGTGTAATTTTGCATCTCGAACACCGGTATTGCCAACTGTTATGATATTATTGTACCCCAATCATTTATTCAATAATGTACAATACCATTTAAATTTAAAACACTCTACCAACGTTGTTCTGATGGAGCCAGACCATTTCGTTTAGTTCGTCGTCAGATCTCTCCCGAAGAGTAACCGAAGTGAGTAGGAGTGATGTAGGAATAAGATGAAAAAGCTGGCGAATTGCGGGAGGAGGGAAGATGCAGAACCCACGAATCCTGTCCCCGATTCGCTTTGTCCCCGCAAATTTCCACGTGGACCGTGATTTAAACCGCAGTCCCTCAGGCGGGAGCTTGCGCGCTTGCCGTACGCACGCCAGTGCCCTCTATAGCCTGGCAATACCCTGCTGTTTGCCAAGTACGAATTTCAACATTTTTTGACTCCCGTGCCGCCGGCGTTGACTCGCTCGCTGTTGTTCCAGTTCGGTGACTCGAACGCGCCCCGAAGGTGAATGCCATCGCCGGCTTCTTATCTGCGCGGCCGTGGCCTCCGGCGCGTTCCTATTTCCGTGTATCAGCGCCGAGGGAACGCCCGTTGGCCAATTCGTTCTGGCCGCTGTTGCTACGAAGCGAGAGATCTTAGGACGAGCTCCGGAGGGCAGCCAACGAGTGCGAAGCGATAACATCTTGTTTACCACCCACTCATCCGCACTTTCAAGCCGACTGTTGATTCGCGTCGAGCTCTTGTGTACCCTCTGAGAACAAGTGGTGTAATTTATCTCGGACATCGAGAGCAAGGTTGGATTCTTCTGTTTTTCTGTTTTCGTAAAGAAAATAAAAAGCATTCCATTTAACTTATCTTATTGAAGATCAGTCTAAAAAGTAAGTTGCTGTTTCTAAACTTTCCACTATACAACTAACTGAAATCTTCAAATTATTGTAAATTATCAGTGAATCATTAATTTGTCCTTCGGAAGGCAGCAACAAGGAAATCACTATTTATGCACTTGCTTCTTGTAATACGGCTGCACGCTTCTCGCTAGCAGACACTGACCAGCATCAAGAGATTTACTGAAGTGTAACCTTGGTACCTACAAATCCATTGAATCTATATTTGGATTGAGATCTATATCGTGAGTTGTCGAACTTGAAGTATCTCCACCATGTTTAAATACATACGCGTTGTAAACGATCGTACAAGTATGTGGCGGACGGCGTGTTTAGTTGAGAAGTTTCGTCAATCTCCACACCATCGAGAGAACCTTGCCACCGTGGCTTTTTCGACGCCGAGCATTTTGTGTAACACTATGGCGTTGACGAGTGGGCATCATATATTTGATGGATATATAACTCTGACATTTTTTCATTTGCTTGAATTCAGTTTCTGAACATTACAAAATGCGAAAACATAAAAAACTACCCCGTTTTGAAAGTTTTTTTTGTGCGCTTTTTTATTTAGTATCTTTTCGTACAAATTATGTTCAAGTTGTTCATTTATAGTAAAAATGTGTAAATGAAGAAATTAATGCAGAAATTAATGATGAGAAGCTATTTATTAAAGAATATGTGTAGCCACTGCGGGAATTAATTGATCCATTATTTTTAAAAGTTAATTAGTTTAGATATATTCTAGGACCTTTGTCTTCTCAATCTAATTTAAGCGCATTCCATGACATATTGCCAACTTATTGCCTCATTTCAAGTATCCCCATTCTCACTGGAGAACAGACCGTTGTGAACTATCGGCAACATATCCATCTCATTTTGACATTTTAGCATGATTTTCTTCATTCAGCTGGCATGTTCTCGCAAATTACAGTGATTGAAACCGATACTTCTTAATAGGCATTAAATGTTCTCATTGAGAGTAGAAATCCATGGACACATTGAATGATGCTAGGAATCTACTCGTAAAGTAACATGGGTCCCAAATAAATTAATGTTGCATTTTTTCGGTCTTCTTATTCCTAATATGGTTTAGAGAACACAGACAAGACCAGATATTTCTCTTTCGTAGACACTTAAGATTGGTTGATTGGTTGTTTCGTTTACTGGCGCGCCAACGCTGTAGTCATATGTCCTGTTAAGTGTATGCGCACGTTTTTATCACGCGAGCAGCGGTTTTTCCCGTACTGGGTGCAAGATCCAGCGGCCGACCTACTCGCGGCACGCTTAGTTTTCCCCATCCAATGATCTCCCACCAGCGGGGCATCGCCCCCACCGGGACAAGCTCTAAGTTACGAAGCTGTCCCGACATTCTGTATAGTTAAGCAAGTATAAGTGCGTTGAGTAAGGGAGATGATTAGACTAGGTAAAAAAAAGTCCGCGTGCAGTCCTGGCCGCCCGGTTGTTAGAGCACTGCTCCGTCATTCGCGTGATTGTTGACCCAAAAAACACGGAAAACTACCGATCTGCATCTGCCGGCCCGCAAATTCTCTCCAGCCAGCAGCTGAATTCGATCTAGCTATCTCGCTACTGCCCAAAATCCTGACTCTGTTCTGACAAGTACCCTAAGACCTCCCTGTCAGAGGCATGCTTTGACATCAAGTTGCCGTCCGGTGTAGACAATTATGAAGCGATCGTTTAAATGATTGTAATACAATAATATGCTTATGAGAAAGCGGTTTGCCACTGTCTTTTACTCACAATCACAAAGTGAAAACATCCATTTTCATTAGCGGACTGGAAAATATCTCCAGCATCACAGATCTACTGCTGCTGTAGCCTTTTGCACAAGTCGCTTCTTATTTATCACTACTACATGTATTAAAATTTCATCTTAAAACACGTTTAATGCGATTACTGCACAAAAACAATATGTCACCAGAGTCAATTCCATTCCATATTTTCATTTCTTTCATTGGCCGTAACCTAAAACCGCTCTGCCCCGGTATCTCAACGCCTCTGCGCCGGCATCTCAACGCTCTGCGCCGGCATCTCAACGCCTCTGGCCGCGCATCTCAACGCGCGCGCACTCAACGTTGCGCCGCATCTCAACGTCTGCCCCGTTCTCAACGCTCTGCCCCTCGCGTAATCTCCAACGCTCTGCCCGGTATCTCAACGCTCTGCCCTGCTATCACAACGCTCTGCCCCGGTATCACAACGCTGTCCAGAGCGCTGTGTCAAGGAGGTGTCGCCACCGGGCGAGCGTCGTGCGACGTGCGTGTAAGCTGGAGCTGACGCTCCCGAGGCTGTGCGACCCACCGACTTCCGCCGGAAAGACGGGCAGGATCTCCGCTTCCTATTGTTCGCTCGATGATTTGCAGTCTCCTCTCGTACTTTTTTTAATTTCGGTCATTTGTTTTTCATTTCACTTTTGTTTGAGTTGGGACAGACGTGCTTTCAGGTATTAAACAGTAGTTTCGTAAAACGGAAGTTTGTAGTAGAGTGGACAGGAAGTAATCAATAGTTTTACCGTAATCGCGTCATGTCAGAAATAAACTTGTCCACGTGCTTCCCAGTTTGGGTGTTATGGGTAACAACATGATATTTTGAAAGTGGAAGTTTTGGGAAAAGTTATAAATAAATTACTTATTCCATAGAAATATATTTCAAGAAGGAAGTGGAAAAAATAATTGGTAATTCTAGACGACAATATTAAAAAACATGGATAGCCGAGTTAGCAGTCTAGGAAATATATAAATAATTAATTGTCGAATACTAAAGAAGAAATTTCTATATTTTCTTGCCTGTCCTTGTATATCCGCTTTAACACCTTATCTTCCGTTAGAACCTCGATTGAACTCTATTGACATTTTGTAAAATTACAGGAATTAAGAATTTTTGGACCCTCCACACACTCGTTTCCCAGGGAGAAGGAATGTTCGAGAAGAATAGAAGCTCTTGACGATCGCTTGGTTATCTTGGCTTCCCCAGCCTTTCCCTCGCGTTAGTCCGGTCGTTAACCCAGTGAGTACCAAGAAAGGTATTCTGTCATCAAATAGTCAGATCTCGGATCCCCCTAAGAAGCAATGACCTCTTGAGGAGAAAATTGTGAAGTGTTGCGTGGGAAAGTGATTAAAAAGCTTTAATTTTCGACCAGAAACCAGTTTCTTCAGGGAATTAGAATTTTAGGAATTACATTTTTGTTAGAAACTATATTATCATTTCGATGTCTTATTTTTTCTTCTCATACTTTCATAAAAACTATTAAGTTGTATAATTTATATTATACCTTTTTATTCTGCTTAAACTGCATTCGTTTTCGGGTTTCGTGGGATATGTGAATCGGTTATATGTATTTGTGTAACTAGGAAAATGTAACGGGCGAGAGTTAGTCAGATGCTCAAAATAAATTAGGCCGGAGAGACAAAGATGGCTCATATTCCGTAAGAATGATCCGTATAACATCATAATAATCTTTTCATGCAAATGATTTCGTCTTTTCTTTGCTCTTAAGGCTCTTTAATGCATCTGAGCAACAATTCATGCTTGCAATCGTTAATGCGTAAGAATCGATAATTTTGCCAGAAACGTGGACATCCCCTCTTATGCAAACGATTTACATCTATTTAAGTGTCAACCGTGGTTGCACTTGCTGATATGCGAAAGAACAACATGGTCGACTCAAGAATTAGCAGTACTGTTATATCTTTAACACAATTTAAAAACATTTACTCCATTGTATATCAATTAATATCAGAACTCCCACTACTGCAAAATTTAAACAATGTTCTCATTTGCACTACTGATTTGATCACATTCCAATTGCTACCATTCGATTATCGAACGGAGGGTGTTATTGTATTTTGCTTTTGAGGGATCTGTGAAACTTGCCTCTCTCTTTCGCCGACAATTACGCAACTCGAACAGTCCGTTCGTGAAGATAGAAAGTAGAGAATGAGCTACTTTCCAAAGTTACGTGATTGGAAAGTGCTACTGTTACTTTCCGAAGATCTCATTTCATTGTTATGTTTTTGTCCCGCAAAATTAGTCTTTCGCTCCAAAAAAAAAGTGTTACACATTTCAGATTTTGGCAATGCCTCTGTGCAAACTTTTTCTTTTTTTAACAATAAAAGGAGAAAAAGGATGAATTACGCGTGCATAGTTCTTTTGATAGTTTAATTCTGCGAGATGTCATCCCTCATCAGGCCACAAAATTTTGCTCGTTTTCAGAACGCGCTTAATGTGTGAAACATTATTAAAATTTCGGAACGGAAAATATGGCTTTGTTTTCCTCTATGATAATTCGGACACATTTTGTTTTTTCGTGTAATTTATATCTTCATATATAAGTGTGTATTATTATTTATATATATTCACACCTTTGTACGGAGATTTTTGGAAATATGCAAATGTAAAGAAATGTAATTAGTTCCTAATGTGTTTTCTCTTCTTTTCTAGGTGAGTATTCTCCTGTGATGAAACATAATGACGTATGTGGTAAGCATTGAAATATCACCTTGTCATATTGCATGGTATTTTTGAGAGGATATTGGATTATTGTTTGTTTGCTTGTTCAATTAAAAAGTTAAAATTTTTAGCACTAGTGCTAAAATGAAATGATGATGAAATATTCAGAAAATCTATGAATGCAAGAAAGAAAACAAAATTCATTCGTCGGATCGTATCAGCGACTACTTATCGTTAATGTATCGTTAAGTGATGTATAGAATTAAAATATAACTAAGATACAAGAATTTTAATATTCAAATAAGTCAGTATGGCTGTCAAAAAAAATAGAATACCACACATGTAAAGCCATGTAAACACGTTACAGCTTTCGTTCAGATTCTCATGCTTTCTGTACCAGAAACTCAAGAGCCCAAACGGAAGTATAAAAGCAAAAACCGTGCATACACAGTCTGTACCTAATCTGAATAAGTCGCCACAAGACGCCGCTAGGGGTCTCCTGGGTAAGCAACTGAATTGCGCCGTCTTAGTACTTTCAGTGCGGTAGCGCTGTGCGTGCGTTAGCTGTGTAATGTTTATTAAGTAATAATTAACACATGAGGTGCATAGACAAAATTTAAAATGAATGTGAGGAAATACGTGATGTTGTAACACAACTTTAACACTTCAAGCTTTGAAGAAAATATTTATTTTTAAGAAAGAAAAGGTAGCATTGTTTTTTTTTTTATTTTTGGTGTTTTAATCATTAAAGAAGTTCACAATAACTATATTGTTTCGCTTTAAAATTTCATTAAAAAATTCAACTCTTTTTCTGAAAACGATTTCCAGTAGAACATCGCCATAAATATATCAATAAAAAGGTAGGATGGGGTTGGGGAGTCACACGGAGCGACCCCTCCACCCCCCAGCTTAAGGCTCCGGTGGGGGGGGGGGGGGGCGGGGGTGGGGTGGCGACCTGACGAGAGGATGGGGGGGCCGGCCGGACAGCGGGGCGGGCGCGGGCGCCCCGCCGGTGGGGTGTGTGGAGGGGGTGGGCCCGAGGGCCGGGCCCGAGGAGGCGGTGGACGGACCGTGGGGGCGGCCCAGCTGGGCGGGTGGGGGCGTGGCGCCGCCGTTGCCGTGGCGACGGCGAAGGGGCCGCGCCACCGCGCCGCCGCCGCCCGGGGTCGGTCGCCCGCGACTGTAAACACCAGGAAGGAATCCCCAAGTCGGCGCGCGGCCGGCCGGCCAGGAAAGCGGGGCGGCTGTGACGTCACACTGCGGCTTCTGCCCGAAGCCAGGCGGGTGGTGACCTTGGCGGGGGAGGGGAGCGGCAACGAGGCCCCGCCCCGCTCGACTCGCGCGCGCCGCCTGCGCGTACCCCGCGGCCGTCGCTTCCCGACGCGTCCCCGACCCCCGCCCCCGCCCCGCTCCGAAAGGCCCACGACTGCGTGCTGTCTGCGTATATGGACGTTTGGGGTTTGGCCCCCGCGGCAGATGACGGATTTCGAAACGGGCGCGCGCCGCCAGACACTTCCGCGCGGCCGTTCTGGGCCGCGGTCGGCTGTCACGGGGGCGCGGCAGACGGCGCGCGGCGCCGCTCCGCGGAAATTCCGTTAGCCGGCGGCAGGAGAGCGACCAGTGACGACGCAGGTCGGGACGGCGCAGTGACGCGCTTGACGGCGGGACGCTGAACGACACGAGCGGGCGTGCGACCTGGCAGCCTGCCTGTACAGCGCCTCATTCATAGCTCGGTTGCCGCTCAACCCTATAACGGGCTCGGCCGATGGCACGCTGCTCGCTCGCCCGTTCTCAAGAAAGGAGGAAAAGCTGAAACCGGCGAAATGCAGTTGCGGTCACGAGTCCTGGATCCGTTTTGTATTGTCTTCCAGCCTGCCGAGTCTCCCTCTAACCGCGATCTCTCACTTACGAGCTGTGTGAGACCTGATACTCCACAGCCCCTTCCATACAAAAATCGAGTTCACCCAATTATATCGGCTGTGCGTACAGAGAAGAGGTTTATGATTTCTCAACGAACAAAAGGTGCTATAAGTATAAAACAATTGAAAGAATGAATCAGAAGTTCTATTAGCCCATCCTTTGAACGTGCTGTAACGGAATAACTATGTAAAGTTTCTTATATTATTACCTAATATTCAAAATTCGCAATCCAGCCTATTCTAATAAAACTGATTTCCTGCACCAACTGAAAAATTTTTACAAATTAATCTTACACTAATTTTTCGTAAATGAGTGCATACAACTTGGTAAAATGTGTGTTAGGAAGCAATTCACTAATAATTTGTAAATACTGTTTAATACGAAAAGTTCTCAATACAATGGAACTTAAACGTTTGTTATTGTATCACTTACTATATCATTTTATGTCTCTGGTTCAGATAGTTTCTTTTACAAAAGCGTTTTATTTTTTATTATTTTTGCTTGGGCCATAAATGTTCGTAATATTTGTAGGGTTTGTGCTGACTCCACACTAAGCATGTGCGAACAAAGTTGTTTACAGTATCGCTCAGAGAATACTTTTAGAGAGCGTAAATGCTAATAGGTTCTCGCTACTCGCTTTCTGCCAAATATCAATAACCTGCTGAGAGATACAATGTGATTAAGTGGATGCAAAGGCATGTTTGATTACCAACTGCATTGTTCTAGATTCTGCAGTCGAGTCCTCCATTAACACACTGTCCCTACACGCACGTTGCCCTCTATCTGCAATTTTTCATGCTCTATTTATGGCGGAAGTGCAATAAACTCGTACGTTCTGACATGGTATTCAAGGAGTACGTGATGCTCCCAGCCTTGTTGAAAACTATTAAGGCAGAGACACAAATGTTACTGAATTAGAACTTGAATTCTATTAAAGGGTTTCATTTATGATCGGTTCTATTTCTCTCTGCAGGCTCACGGCATGCTCTCTGGAATAGAATGTCTCCCAAAAACTACATCTAATAATAAAAAATGCTATTTATTCAGAAATTACACATGTTTCTTATCTTCGAAAACCGAGTTCCCCTTCAAGGGATTTTTTGATAATTTTCAATCAAGTTCTACTGAAATCGTTTTCAGAAAAAGAGTTGAATTTTTTAATGAAATTTTTAAAGCGAAACAATATAGTTATTGTGAACTTCTTTAATGATTAAAACACAAAAATAAAAAAACAATGCTACCTTTTCTTTTCTTAAAAATAAATATTTTCTCAAAACTTAGAATGTAAACTTGTGTTACAACATCACGTATTTCCTCACATTATTTCTAAATTTTTCTCTATGCACCTCATGGTTAATTATTACTTAATAAACATTACACAGCCTAACGCACGCACAGCGCTACCGCCACTGAAAGTACTAAGACGGCGCAATTCAGTTGTTACCCAGGAGACCCCTAGCGGCGTCTTGTGGCGACTTATTCAGATTAGGTACAGACTGTGTATGCACGGCTTTTTGCTTTTATACTTCCAGTTTGGGCTCTTGAAGTTTCTGTACAGAAACTGCATGAGAATCTGAACGAAAGCTGTAACGTGTTTACATGGCTTTACATGTGTGGTATTCTATTTTTTTTGACAGCCATACTGACTTATTTGAATATTAAAATTCTTGTATCTTAGTTATATTTTAATTCTATACATCACTTAACGATACATTACGATAAGTAGTCGCTGATACGATCCGACGAATGAATTTTGTTTTCTTTCTTGCATTCATAGATTTATCTGAATATTTCATCATCATTTCACTTTTAGCACTAGTGCTAAAATTTTAACTTTTAATTGACAAGCAAACAAACAATAATCCAATATCCTCTCAAAAATACCATGCAATATGACAAGGTGATATTTCAATGCTTACCACATACGTCATTATGTTCATTCACAGGAAGATACTCACCTAGAAAAGAAGAGAAAACACATTAGGAAACTAATACATTTCTTTACATTTGCATATTTTCCAAAAATCTCCGTACAAAAGTGTGAATATATATAAATATATAATACACATATATATGAAGATATAAATTACACGAAAAAACAAAATGTGTCCGAATTATCATAGAGAAACAAGACCATATTTTCCGTTCGAAATTTTAATAATGTTTCACATTAAGCGCGTTCTGAAACGAGCAAAATTTTGTGGCCTGATGAGGGATGACATCTCGCAGAATTAAACTATCAAAAGAACTATGCACGCGTAATTCATCCTTTTTATCCTTTTTATTGTTTAAAAAAGAAAAAGTTTGCAACAGAGGCATTGCCAAAATCTGAAATGTGTAACACTTTTTTTTGGAGCGAAAGACTAATTTTGCGGGACAAAAAACATAACAATGAATGAGATCTTCGGAAAGTAACAGTAGCACTTTCCAATCACTGTAACTTGGAAAGTAGCTCATTCTCTACCTTTCATTCTTCACGAACGGACTGTTCGAGTTGCGTAATTGTCGGCGAAAGAGAGAGGCAAGTTTCACTGATCCCCTCAAAAGCAAAATACAATAACCACCCTCCGTTCGATAATCGAATGGTAGCAATTTGGAATAGTGATCAAATCAGTAGTGCAAATGAGAACATTGTTTAAATTTTGCAGTAGTGGGAGTTCTGATATTAATTGATATACATGGAGTAATGTTTTTAAATTGTGTTAAAGGAAATATAACAGATACTGCTAATTCTTGAGTCGACCATGTTGTTCTTTCGCATATCAGCAAGTGCAACCACGGTTGACACTTAAATAGATGTAAATCGTTGCATAAGAGGGGAGTGTCCACGTTTCTGGCAAATTATCGATTCTTATGCATAACGATGCAAGCATGAATTGTTGCTCAGATGCATTAAAGAGCCCTTAAGAGCAAAGAAAAGACGAAATCATTTGCATGAAAAGATTATTATGATGTTATACCGAGTCATCTCTTACGACTATGAGCCATCCTTGTCTCTCCCGGCCTAATTTATTTTGAGCATCTGACTAACTCTCGCCCGTTACATTTTCCTAGTTACACAAATACATATAACCGATAATCACATATCCACGAAACCCGAAACGAATGCAGTTTAAGCAGAATAAAAAGGTATAATATAAATTACACAACTTAATAGTTTATGAAAGTACTGAGAAGAAAAATAAGACATCGAAATGATAATATAGTTTCTAACAAAAATGTAATTCCTAAAATTCTAATTCCCTGAAGAAACTGGTTTCTGGTCGAAAATTAAAGCTTTTTAATCACTTTCCCACGCAACACTTCACAATTTTCTCCTCAAGAGGTCAATGCTTCTTAGGGGCATCCGAGATCTGACTATTTTGATGACAGAATACCTTTCTTGGTACTCACTGGGTTAACGACCGACTAACGCGAGGGAAAGGCTGGGGAAGCCAAGATAACCAAGCGATCGTCAAGAGCTCTATTCTTCTCGAACATTCCTTCTCCCTAGGAAACGAGTGTGTGGAGGGTCCAAAAATTCTTAATTCCTGTAATTTTACAAAATGTCAATAGAGTTCAATCGAGAGTTCTAACGGAAGATAAGGTGTTAAAGCGGATATTACAAGGACAGGCAAGAAAATAATAGAACTTTCTCTCTTAGTATTCCGACAATTAATTATTTATATATTTCCTAGACTGCTAACTCGGCTATCCTTGTTTTTTAATAATTGTCCGTCTAGAATTACCAATTATTTTTTCCACTTCCTTCTTGAAATATATTTCCTATGGCATAAGTAATTTATTTATAACTTTTCCCAAGACCTTCCACTTTCAAAATATCATGTTGTTACCCATACACCCAAACTGGGAAGCACCGTGGACAAGTTTATTTCTGACATGACGCGATTACGGTAAAACTATTGATTACTTCCTGTCCACTCTACTACAAACTTCCGTTTTACGAAACATACTGTTAATACCTGAAAGCACGTCTGTCCCAACTCAACAAAAGTGAATGAAAAACAAATGACCGAAATTAAAAAAGTACGAGAGGAGACTGCAAATCATCGAGCGAACAATAGGAAGCGGAGATCCTGCCCGTTCTTCCGGCGGAAGTCGGCTGCGGTCGCACAGCCTCGGGCAACGTCAGCTCTAGCTTACACGCACGTCGCACGACCGCTCGCCCGGTGGCGACACCTCCTCTGACACAGCGCTCTGGACAGCGTTGTGATACCGGGGCAGAGCGTTGTGATAGCAGGGCAGAGCGTTGAGATACCGGGGCAGAGCGTTGAGATACCGGGGCAGAGCGTTGAGATACCGGGGCAGAGCGTTGAGATGCCGGCGCAGAGCGTTGAGATGCCGGCGCAGAACGTTGAGATGCCGGCGCAGAGCGTTGAGATGCCGGCGCAGAGCGTTGAGATGCCGGCGCAGAGCGTTGAGATACCGGGGCAGAGCGTTTAGGTTACGGCCAATGAAAGAAATGAAAATATGGAATGGAATTGACTCTGGTGACATATTGTTTTTGTCAGTAATCGCATTAAACGTGTTTTAAGATGAAATTTAATAACATGTAGTAGTGATAAATAAGAAGCCGACTTGTGCAAAAGGCTACAGCAGCAGTAGATCTGTGATGCTGGAGATATTTTCCAGTCCCGCTAATGAAATGGATGTTTTCACTTTGTGATTGTGACGTAAAAGACAGTGGCAAACCGCTTTCTCATAAGCAATTATTGTATTACAATCATTTAAACGATCGCTTCATAATTGTCTACACCGGACGTCAACTGATGTCAAAGCAATGCCTCTGACAGGGAGGTCTTAGGGTACTTGTCAGAACAGAGTCAGGATTTTGGGCAGTAGCGAGATAGCTAGATCGAATTCAGCTGCTGGCTGGAGGAGAATTCTTGCGGCCGGCAGATCAGATCGGTAGTTTTCCGTGTTTTTTGCGGTCAACATCAGGCGAATGACGGAGCAGTGCTCTAACAACCGGGCGGCCAAGGACTGCACGCGGACTTTTCTTTACCTAGTCTAATCATCTCCCCTTACTCACACGCACTTATACTTGCTTAACTATACAGAATGTCGGGACACCGTTCGGAACCTTAGAGCTTGTCCCGGTGGGGGCGATGCCCCACTGGTGGGAGATCCATGGATGGGGAAAACTAAGCGTGCCTATGAGTAGGTCGGCCCTGGATCTCACCATCCAGTAGGGGAAGAATACCGTTGCCTCGCTAGATAACACGTGCGCTACACTTACAGGACTAATGACTACAGCCGTTGGCGCGCCAGTAAACGAAACAATCAATCAACCAACCTTAACTGTCTACGAAAGAGAAATATCTGGTCTTGTCTGTGTTCTCTAAGACCATATTAGGAATAAGAAGACAGAAAAACTGCAACATTAATTTATTTGGGACCCATGTTAACATTTACGAGTAGATTCCTAGCAATCATTCAATGTGTCCATGGATTTCTACTCTTCAATGAGAACATTTAAATGCCCTATTAAGAAGTATCGGTTTCAATCACTGTAATTTGCGAGAACATGCCAGCTGAATGAAGAAAATCATGTAAAATGTCAAAATGAGATGGATATGTTGCCGATAGTTCACAACGGTCTGTTCTCCAGTGAGAATGGGGATACTTGAAATGAGGCAATAAGTTGGCAATATGTCATGGAATGCGCTTAAATTAGATTGAGAAGGACAAAGGTCCTAGAATATATCTAAACTAGTTAACTTTTAAAATAATGGATCAATTAATTCCGCAGTGGCTACACATATTCTTTAATACATAGCTTCTCATCATTATTCTGCATTAATTTCTTCAATTTACACATTTTTACTATAAATGAACAAATTGAACATAACTTTGTACGAAAAGATACTAATAAAAAAGCGCACAAACAAAACTTTCAAAACGGGGTAGTTTTATGTTTTCGCAATTTTGTAATGTTCAGAAACTGAATTACAAGCAAATGAAAAATGTCAGAGTATATATCCATCAAAATATAGATGCCACTCGTCAAAGCCCATAGTGTTTCACAAAAATGCTCGGCGTCGAAAACGCCACGGTGGCAAGGTTCTCTCGATGTGTGGAGATTGACGAAACTTCTCACTAAACACGCCGTCCGCCACATACTTGTACGATCGTTTACAACCGCGTATGTATTTAAACATGGTGGAGATACTTCAAGTTCGACCAACTCCACGATATAGATCTCAACTCCAAAATATAGATTCACATGGATTTGTAGGTACCAAGGTTACACTTCAGATAAATCTCTTGATGCTGGTCAGTGTCTGCTAGCCGAGAAGCGTGCAGCCGTATTACAAGAAGCAAGAGCATAAAATAGTGATTTCCTTGTTGCTGCCTTCCGAAGGACAAATTAATGATTCACTGATAATTTGACCAATAATTGAAGATTTCAGTTAGTTGTATAGTGGAAAGTTTAGAAACAGCAACTTACTTTTTGAAGAACTGATCTTCAATAAGATAGTTAAATTGAATGCTTTTTATTTTTTCTTTACGAAAACAGAAAAACAGAAAGAATCCAACCTTGCTCTCGATGTCCGAGATAAATTACACCACTTGTTCTCAGAGCGTACACAAAGAGCTCGAAGCCGAATCAACAGTCGGCTTGAAAGTGCGGATGAGTGGGTGGTAAACAAGATGTTATCGCTTCGCACTCGTTGGCTGCCCTCCGGAGCTCGTCCTAGATCTCTCGCTCTCCGTAGCAACAGCGGCCAAGAACGAATTGGCCAACGGGCGTTCCCTCGGCGCTGATACACGGAAATAGGAACCGCGCCGGAGGCCACGGCCGCGCAGATAAGAAGCCCGCGCGATGGCATTCACCTTCGGGGCGCGTTCGCGAGTCACCGAACTGGAACAACAGCGAGCGAGTCAACGCCGGCGGCACGGGAGTCAAAAAATGTTGACATTCGTACTTGGCAAACAGCAGGGTATTGCCAGGCTATAGAGTGCACTGGCGTGCGTACCGGCAAGCGCGCAAGCTCCCGCCTGAGGGGACTGCGGTTTAAATCACGGTCCCATGTGAAATTTGCGGGGGACAAAGCGGATTGGGGACAGGATTCGTCGGTGTTCTGCCATTCCCCCTCCCTCGCAATTCGCCAGCTCTTTCATCTTCTTACTACATCACTCCCTACATCACTTCGGTTACTCTTCGGGAGAGATCTGACGACGAACTAAAAACGAAATGGTCAGGCTCCATCCAGAACAACGTTGGTAGAGTGTTTAAATTTAAATGGTATTGTACATTATTGAATAAATGATATGGGGTACAATAATATCATAACAGTTGGTCAATACCCGGTGTTCGAGATGCAAAATATACACCACATTTTCAAGCGCTACAAATTAGAATAACCATTAAAACTCGCCATTAAAACAAGTTACTACATCTCATAATCGATACATACTAATTAAAATTCAATTAACATAATTGTATTTTATTCTCACAGTTGCAGATGTGTGCTTACCCAATCATATAAAGCCGTTTAATCTCCTTATATTTTCTTTATTTTGTATAAACTTATTTTATAGAATTTGAAAATATTATTTGTATCTTGGCAACGAGAAGTAGGTTACTTTACTGCTCGTCGGAAAAACTGATATAGAGTTTCAATGTAGGTGATATCATACATTATTGCATCACATTACACCAATTATAGCGACATTCGAAAAGTTGGACCTATCTTGTGGGAAAATAAACAGCATGTAGCAAAGCTTGGTGTGCATTGAAATGAATAAAGAGAGTGCTACCTCATTGTTTCATAGAGTTCAGTTATGAACAAACGCTAAATCGAACGCTAACAAGAAATCCAAACTCCTCCTTTTTTAGATCCATCCATGGCACATTTTAAATAACCCTCAGTACGAGATTTAAGAATTACACGCCCTCCAGGGCACCTGCGTGACTAAAGAAACCTCCGAAATAGAGAAGCACGACAGCAGACCCTCTCGACCCTTTGTGGTTTCTGTGACAATGGCCATGAGTTAAATGGGTTTGGGTTTAAATCACATACTCGAGGACCGAGTATAGATACCATACTGCCAAAGTTTCAACCACTATTCCAAAAATTAATTTTATCTCCAGGACTCTTGATCTTGACACACATAGAGCTAACAAAATATTTTCTTCCTAATAATCCCATCAACAACTCATTTCCTGTTGAGATGTGGGCCCAAATTATCTCAATTGAGGCGGCAGTGAACTTGAAGTCTTGAAAGACGCCTGTGCATACCAATGAGACGAACCGCGGACGAAAGAGACGAGCAATACACACAACTGGACTCGAAACAGGCCCATGATGCAGGTTTTGCATAATTTTCACGCTCATGTGTAGTATTACGGGTGGTAAATGTGGACTGAATGTGCCTGAATCAAGTAACACATTAACAAGGTGGCAACTGTTTAAATCAGGCAAGTCAAGGTCGCGGGCAAGGTAACGAGGTTACCAGAGCTCGCGGGCACCGCGTCCAGAGAAATTGGCGCGGGATTTGAAAGTAAGAGTTGTACAAATACCTCTGGGGTGGCAGAACGCCACCTCATTCCTAAATACCCAGCACATGACAGTCTTTCAGAGACATTACTTGACAGTTTTTGTCACAAATTTAGCCATATTAATTTCCATTTTATCTTTAAAGCAAAGAAATGGTCCATTAAAATGAAATAACACATCAGACCAATTTCAATTCTCAACACAATACAATTTTCGGTTATTTGATAGAAAGAACTGCCAAACATATTTTCGTATGAAGCCACTATTCACCGCCTCACGCCGCGCCAGCTTGTGCATGTCCACCCCTTTCTGGATTTGAAGGGGAAAAGAATGCGGAGTCAGGGAAGTTGGTCGTACCCGTAAGCGCCGGGCTCCACAGGCGGTCGGGTAGTTCGAGCGGGCGCGGTTTGACGTGCCTGTTTCAAATCAACACTCCCAGATTTATTATAGTGAAAACATCAATTAGTGAAATGAACAGCAATTGAAAACAAAATTTGCAGTACCATAGACAGATTTACAACATCAGTCGCAGACGACTTTACTTCTTCATCTGCTGGGCGCAGAGCGGGAGCTACGCGCAGCGAAGAGAAAGCACGTTGAAGGTCGCGCTCTCCGCTCGCATTTAAGTTTTACGGCCGGGACAAACACATCCAGCTGCGCTGTTAACTACACGCGTGGCGCTCAGAATGGGGCCTGCGGGTAATGCTCTTTCTGCCGCCAGAGGAACTTCCGCAGCCCGCGGCCGCCGCGCAGGTGGCACACCTTCGCCACAATACGCCGTAAAGGGATGGTGAAGAATTGCCATGCCCTGAATTAGGCACGTCGATAATACGCGGGGGAAAATGTGTGGTTCGAGGGTGTGCGTGCGGTTGCTTATTGTCCGCCTGGCTGCAACGATTGAGAAGCACGTACGGCCCAGATTGCCACCCTACTCTTTGTGCGACACCCCGTCTTGGCCAGCGAAAAACACCTTGTCTAGTATGTTATGGCTTGAAATTCAAGTTGCTCACTAATCACGCTAAAGTGCTGCAGTAGCAATAATATACCGCAACGAAACTGACATGAAAAGATAACAACAAGGAATTCTGAAACTCGGGATCACAATTTGCACACCCAAACAATGTATGTCACAAGTCGGGGCCTGAGTCAAATGCACTAATAATTTATGAAATACGTCTTTTCGCTGTAAACATTTACAAAATATGTACTAAAATAAAAATGCTGAGTTTAATATAGTATACTAACCCATCATAGCATTGTTTGTTATAAGTTTTACGCTTAGTACAGTCACATGTCACTTTACTCTTACTATATCGCTCAATGGAATTTCGAAGAGTTAATTACTTTGTAAAATGGAATGCCTGCAGCTCAAGAGGTTTTACAATTAGCAAAAGAAGCAAGGTTGAAAAGAAATCTGAGGAAATGTTAAAAGCATTTCCATACCATGAAGAGGAAATATTATTTTCCTCACCCAGTTTAGCTCAAATTTGTAAGACAAGCCGCTATTCTAACTCTGTGAGTTCTAGGCGCTCGAGGCTTGTGTGCTTATCACCAATATCGACTTTCAACCTGGACTGGACGCCATGCAATGTGGAAAAGGATTATGATTTTCCTGTGAAATATCGAGAATAATTCTGATACAGGAAACTGATATTAGCGACAATAAACCACGTACGAAGAATTCCACAGTATAAAATAAAAAAAATAAATGTATTAAAATAAATACAGTAATTTAATGAGTAGACCCAAACATTTTCATGCAAAATTTGAATAATAATAATTAGCAATTTGCAAAAAAGTTAGGCTTGTTAGGAAAACAGTCAACCAAAAACGTAAGATACGCTTACTAAAATCATATTTAGATCATTGAAATTTGGGTGTTTCGTGCACGAACCATGTAAGCACACGTAACTACAGGGAAACATTTTCATTTGCAATAAGATAGGTATCTAGTTACAACACAAAACGCTATTCAGATACTGGAAATGAAACAAAACTTACTTCTCGAGCTTCGCAGAAAGCCACAAGTGACACTGGAATGAAGTCGAGGGCACACGCCGCTCACGTCATAATTCTATTCGGCGTACGGCGGGTCAACCACTGCTGGCGCTACAGAAGCGCCACTTCAGCGCCAAGAAAGCAAAGCCCCGGTGTTGTGCGCTGACCCCGCAGCGTCGTTTCCGAGCGAGCTGACTCCGCTGACAAACCAGCGCGACCTTCCGCTTTGACAGTACTTCGCGAACGAATGCAATGTCAGGAAGGCAGACATTTTTCTTTTGGCACGTAAGGGTTAAAATGTCTATTGCCGAGTACAGTTATCATGATTACCTTCGCGTAACTTGGATCATTGAATGAATGGAGTCAGACAATTTATTTCGAAATTTATTGGAAGAAACGTTTAGGGAACTGTCAATATCTAATAGTAAACAAGCAGATTAAGGTCAATTCTAAAATTTGAATTTATTTGTGTTTAAAAATAAATAATTCTCAACAATATTTACACGAAAGTAATGTATACACCGGCGAGTCATAAAGTTACCATAAAGATATGAAATAAGGCATAATAGAACAAATTGGTCAACAAACTTTACGAACAAACTGGCAATTATTCAACAAGCATTAAGCAAAAACGAAAGAAATTTCCTGATGATTTGTTCGCTTTTGATCAAATCATGTACATTTCACGGTACTATGTATATAATTCCCACAGAGGCGACCGTAAGTTGAAAAGTTCTATGACTTCACAAATATGTTAAAAGTGTGTCCAAATTTAAAAATATACTTCATTCCATGTAGATCATCTTGAATAATACTGACTGAGACATTTATCTNNNTTGCCACCGAGCATTAGCTCAAAGCGAACTTTAATAAATCTATCTATCTATCTATCTATCTAATGTGAGCATTAAAAATATAATCGGAGTAAAGTATGAGTGAACACTTACGTATTTTCTGTTTTGGATCTGTGAATCCCGTGAAGTGGGAGTTGACAACAAGATACAACAATCTTGACAAAACATTTCTCCTTTATTTACACAACAATAATTTCACAAAGCTAAATCAACATGTCGATACTAAATAAATCAAGAAAAACCTGCATCGAAATGGCGCGGAAAAAGTGTTTGGACTCCTGGGAGTAAATGTTTAATAACATGTATTACGTTTAAAAATTGGGAAGGAAAGCAACTTCTATATTTTTCCACCAGCACCTGCGCTTCTTCGCTGTCAGGTGCCAGCTGATTCTGAGATAGGATCTCTGTAATGAAATGGTTCAGAGTAGTCAATGTACTGTTGGATAAAGCGAAAGGGTAATACAATGAATGAGCATCGATACGGGAGGTATCTCTAAACATTCCGCTTTGAATACAAAATTTTCGATCATACATAAATTGACCATTATGGTCAACTGTACACTCCGTCCATCCCGCATATAAATCACTGAACATTTATGGAGAATTATAAAACAAATACTCGAAAATGCAAAATTGCAAACAGACACAAAGCAAAGAGTGCGTTAGAAGAAAAGGGAATAGCATTTCTATCCACATATGGGAAACACTTGGGAAACCCATTTCAGCCAGGCATCGAGCTGTAGTCCGCGTAAGGGAACTCTTACGGTTCAACGTATTAAAATAACGTTGTTTTGTAACAAATATTTTCTGAGTCCAAAGACATGTTGCGCCTCATTTCGACGCACTGTTTCTTGTTTTCATTAGTATCGAAATGTTGGCTTAGCTTTATGGAATTGTGTTTGTGTAAATAAGGAAGGAAATTCTTTGCTGTCAAAAGTGTTTTTCTTTACTGTACTATTGTATCGCACTGCACAGTATCCAGGGTCCAATCACTCTTCACGTTGCCTGTATAACTTCATGAGCAGCAATACTGGAATATCATGATTTTTGCAAGCCCGCAGCGAAGAAGCACTTCATTACTGAATGAATCCCGCACGACGCCCCACTTATCACGCAAGCGCTATCTCGCCTGCGCAGCCACGCACGAAAGCCGAGGTCGGCCACAGTCCCAAGCGGAAGCGAAGGCGAAGGCGACGGGGCCAAAGCAGCGCGAAGCTCAATAAGAATGAATAATACAGGACAAAGCGGCCCCGGAAGACCTCAGCGCCAAAGAGCTTGGTGGCCAAGTGTGGTGGGTTCCATTTGCCATCTTGTTGGGATATGGAGTGTCATATTCACAATCCTAATTTACACTAGAAAAAATTGTGAATTTAAATCCCTCTTCGAATTTGAAACGCATATAATTTTGAATATATTTTTCTGGGATAGACGTTAGCCGTTTTATACAACTGGACAGGCCGAAACAACATAATTGTAGTAGTTGTAATAATAATAGTAATAATAATATCCGTATATCTCGACTAAAATCTATTACTTCAGTCTGGGGCAGCGCTTAGAAAAATTGAGGAGGTAAACCTTTAAAATTTGAAAATATTCATAAGAAGTATAAACTAATTGTAATTTTGTAAACTAAATGTAATTTTCAATCGTAAATATTTGAAGTTCCTCATGGAATAATGATGTGAAGATCGTTTAATGTCATACAAAGACGACAAACATGTAAAAGTAAAATTATTTTCCTAATGAAACTAATAATAAGATAATTTCATACTAGGACCTGGAAAGTTTGGTAATATGCGTACAGTGTACACAAAATATCCAACTTCTCTCATCATGAAAACAAACTTCGAAAAGAGAGTGAAAAAACGACACATTGTGTCTACATTCCGCAAAATGAACTGTTTCGATCCGGTGTTGGAGGCCCTGCTTTCGGGTCGAAGAAACGCAGAGTGTGGGGGTGGAGGGAGGGGAAAGGGCAGGGGGAGGGCGCGTCGTGCGGTTTGAAGGCCGCGTCGGTCCGGTGGGGAGGAAAATGCCGCGGGCCGCGATAACGAAAGTGGGTTGTGCGCCTGGTGGCGCGCGGCTGCACGCCCAGCCAGCGCCCATCCTGTCTGCGCTCCGGGCGGCGATAGTGAGGATCACTGCTGCCTGCGCACCCGCTCACCCGCTCACCTCCCTCGTCTCAGAAGTCATATCCTGCGTCCTGGTGCTTCGTTTGTCACGAGGCACCTTCCTTCCGCTTCCGGTTCTTTCACCTGCCTGTGCTCTGAAGCGATTTCCAGTTGAACTTCCTCTCCTTTATTCTGAAATCATGACGAGGACTCTGTATCCATTATCATTCTCGCATACTTAGCAAATGCTGCCACTCGCCGACAACACGTAAACGTTTTCTTTTCCAATGTCCCTGAACTCTTGTATTTATGAGTAATTCTCGATCCACAACGCCACTTCCAATCCGCTCACTTCTGTTGTGCCTACGTTCTCCGCTCTCCGTCGTGAAGTGACCACGGCCTCGGGACAGCGCTGTCCACCGCTGCTCCTTTGCTTTGACCTTTGGCATCGACGAAAGCGTCTCAGCCACCGCCGCGGTACCTGGCAGTGCGTCTGCAATCGTGGAGGTTCCCTCCTCCGTGGGGCCGCGGGCGCATGCGCGCCTCGTAAAGTTCAGGGCGCTCGCACCAGTGGCAGGGGCGCCTGCAAATTGGGTCATGTGCGCGCCGACGCCGTCGTCATCGTCGGCGACGCCGCTTGAACTTCTCTTGACCTCGAGCGGAGATAGCAAAAGCCTATATGCGATGGCGGCGACATTGGGGCGACTGCAGGCACGAAACACACGAATGCAGAATTCATTTAATTTGGGGAAATGGCCGATACCATTTGCTTAAGATTATGACACTGACGAAATCAGAGATCTTCTCTAAAAAAAAATAATGATGATGGTCGCAATGAACACTAACGCCAATGATGGCTTCGAAAAAGATTGTGATGTCGACAGCAACGGAGTACTCTGGAATTTTCTACGGCAGAATCTACACTGAAGAGATCAAAAATGATTTTTCAGTTAATTCCGAAACGGATTTGGCAGTGGGAAATTTTCCCAAGCCAAAGAAAGGAAGATTCCACAAGCAAGGTGTTGCCCTACAACAATTCACTTTAAATTCAGAGAAGGATGAAATGTTTTAAAAATGAAGAAGTTGGTTTCTAATTTTTTTCCATGACAAATCTTCGCAAAAATAACAGGATGTGCACAAAGGAGTGCAACAATATATCAATAGAGACAGTAAACTTCCGTGATATAAGCACCAACTTCTTGCACTTGCTGTACACGCGGACCTTGCTGGTACCCCTCCCCCATCCTATCCCTTCTTGTGCAGCCCGCGCTCAGCCAAGCTGTCCAACATCCGAGGGCCGGGGTCAGCGACGTCACTCCGGCTGTCGAGGAGGGGGGGGGGCAAAGGCGTCTGCAGCGACAACGGTCAGCAGCGTCACCCCGGCGGCCTACTTGCGCTTCGCACACAGCTGCCGCGCATGCCGCTGCGGAGGCGGAGGCGTCGTCGCTTTCACTGCCAGAGCGTCGCGGCCTCCGAGGGCAGAGCGCGCCGCGGCGCGACCCTCGCGCGAGGGGCCGCCCTTGGCTTCCGCCGCAAATGCCAGGGCTGCTGCTGCTGCTTCCGACCGCTAAGGCTTCGCCGCGCCGCGCCCCACCCGGCGGATCGCCCTGCGCGGGGGAGGGTCAAGTTCGCAAGGCGACGCCCTGCCTCTTCCCGTTTGCGTAGGCGCCCTCTCTTTCTACTTTTCTCACCTTACGAAGATCTTCGTCAGGGGAGAAAGTTACGTAATTGTGCGCAGGAAAACGGCGAATTTTCGGCGGAAAAACTCTTATTAAATCTCTCAACTCATCAGGTCGGTCACGTTGCCTCCGGTTTCCAACAAAAATACATTTTCTCCTATTTCAGGCATTTCTTGTTCTTTGATCTCGTCTTCTCCGTACCTCCCTTCCGCCCTTCTCGCAGTTCAAAATACCTGAGATTATTTTAATCCCTTAATGATTATGTTTTGCTCAAATATCAATCTTCTCTGCAAGTGATGATGTTAATTTTGCAAACATTAACGAACCCGTAAGAGATTATCTTAAAATGCAACAATTGTTATTATGTTGTTAACATGATTTCATATAAATGCCGACGTGAAATACACCTCACTATGCATTTGTGTACAATGCGTAGCCCTGTTGGCTTCCTCTAGACACCTAATTCTTTAGATTAGTATCTGGGAATCGTAAAATTGATTTGAAAGATTGAGTATCTACTTTAATTACAATGGAAATAAATTAGAAAACACACTTTCCCGGTGAACTAACTGAACTTTAAAATAAGGGTTCATATATTACCACTTTGGTTTTTTTGTAATCATTTAAACACTTCCATAAAATGAAGAAAATCTCAGATTCAGAGAACGTATTCGTGCGAACAAAGAGAAAAATAACGAAGTGAAGCCTCATTTCTTGCGTTATCCATGACTGACATTTCTCAAAAGCAGAAACACTTCTTTAAAAATGTTATAGTATTTCTAGTGGTTGTGCGCAGGGGTGCTGTACCAGGTGTTGTGCGGTGGGCATGTGTTGCGTGGGCGTGCGACGGACCGCAGAGGGTTCGCTGTGGCGTCGCCTCCGCCAGTATGGTGTGTGAGACGGCAGGAGCGGCCGGCACACATGATGCTAACTACGCATTTCGTATAGTAGCCGCAACGGCGCGCCGTCCGTCGCCACGCGTCGCGTTGGGAAAGGGTTCCTCTCTCCCCTGTCGCTCCCCCTAAGCACTTGCACTTAGCGGGCATTAAAGGGCTCACTTTTTGTTAAAAACACGGGATATTTAGTTTCAAAAAGTTATCATTCGTTTATTTTTATCTTTCTTTATTGCTTAATTCTGTAAATTCGCCTTGCTCGTCTATCGCAAGGTGATCACTTGAGCGTTAGACTCCCAACAATTAAATGAGGTTACCTACTCAATTTATCAAGAATGGCGAGAAGCGTTTGTATTAAAAAGATAAAGGACTGATTAAATCAAATTAATGACTCTTTGTTAAATATTTAATTTTGAAAGTACCAAGACTGCTGTGGGTGTGAATGTGACGCTGTTCTTCGTGACCAAGCGGTGATAAGCCTCTGACTTTGTGTGTACATGAAAGTGGGAAACGATTAGTTTGGACGTCCATTCATTACTCTACACTCTCGCGGAAATAGTTTGCCCACCTACCTCAAGGTCTGTGCCAACCAATTGATTGGTACATCTTGCTTAATGACTTTTAACGACTCTGAAACTTCTTCAGTAACACATGCATGAATACAAAATACCGCAAGATGGTCTAATTAATGTAGTTTCTTTTCTACAATTAAATATGGCAAAACTAAATTGATGTTGCGTAAAAAAAATTGAAAACAACCAACAGGTGTCAACCAGACCCAATCTTCCCACATTATATTGTTGTTTAGAATTCATAAAGATTTTAAAAAAATAACGACAAAATAGAAACTGTAGATTCCGCAAAACTCATGTAAAATTATTTAATGGCAAAGGAGACAATTTATTGTTAACACCCCCTCTCTTTACACAACAATCTTTCATTCCGAATGCATGACACAGATATATAATATTCATAACGGGGTGATTCAGTAAAAGCAAAATCAAAATTATGACGTGCATTAGTTACGAAACACAATAAACCGTCATCATGGAATGGGAAGCAATTTGATATCTCAGTTCTCTTGTGTAAGATCAAACACACTGCCCTCGACCACTTGATCAAAAATTATGTCGTCGGGGCTTAAAATAGGTAAAATCGTATTTTAATGAATTTCTTCCGTCAGCGGCTTCGTCAAAACCAATGCGCAGCGGCAGATCTCAGCTCGCTCAATGGAGCCACGTTCGCGACGTCCATCTTCTCCGAAACGCTATTCTTCTGGGCGTCGACGGCAACGGCCCTGGCCCGCTCCGCTCCACGGCGGTTAAGTGTCACCCGTAACTGCGTAGGTCGAAGTCCTCTACAAGCTTAATGACATCCATCATAGAATTATGAACATCTCTCTCGCGCACAAATTCTACCCCACGACCTTCAAACTCTACAGCTAACAGGATGTGGCCGCGTATTCGAACAGCTAGCGAGTTCCGACAATTGGTGAGAATTTGTATTGGCCAGTAAACTCCGTCGTGGCTAATTAGATACAATAAATTGTACGACGCAATGCGCACAACACTGGTCAGTTATTGTGACACAAAGATTATTAGTGTACATATTATACACATTCTGTAGTTGGTTCTGAGACAAAAAATGTTCTTTTAATTTAAAAACACTGAATTAATTGCAAAATTATCATTATATTCGTAATAAAGTTCATTCCATATTACTTGGTATGGAAAGGAATATACTGTGATAAAAAACGCAAAATATGTAGATAGATAGATAGATAGATAGATAGATAGATAGATAGATAGATAGATAGATAGAAAATAAGTAAAATGTATGATAGTACTCTATACGAACATTTTAAACATTTTAGATAGTTGTGACATAGAAGTTTTAAACAAAATATAAAACGCGTACTTTTAATATACGATGTTATTTACGAGGAGCACGAGAAGAGTCTCACTGCTAAGGCAGTGAGGGAGTGGAGATTCGGGGATCATGCTCTTCCTAAATCCAACGATGTTTATGAAGCCACTTCAATATCGTTTACCGGAAAATCATAGGCTTCGAGAAGTATTTTTGTCTCTAGATAGATTTCTAAGACGAATTAAACCAATGCCTGAAGGCGAGTTCTTGCGAACACACATTTCATATCACTATCACAAATGCTGAAGAACCAGACAACATTTCTTGTCTGGGGTGATCCCATTGGGGGAAATACCTTGAGATGGAATACATCACCGCTTCTGGTGATATAGCATGCACTACACTTACGAGACGATTGATCCAAGTAGCTGACTCACCCGAAAACTATACTCATCCAATCCATTGCTCTTGATCTCAATTTATTGAAAACAAGTGGAAGAAATTGATCGCACCACATTTCAAAGGAGAATTCCTATTAAGCTCCAGCGGGCGGTATTTCTCGGTGGGGTGCAGGAAGGGGTCTGTAAGAAATGTCTGTCAGGGTTTTATTGAGTTACGTTTGAAATACGAGCAACCAAGTGGTTGTGATTACTTCTACTTTGCAAATATTCGTTCTTTCCTGATTCCGAGTACGATATTTCCGAGAAGCAGGGGGCCAGTTTGATAATTCACGGCAAAGGTCCGCAGGTCATAGAAGCGCAATATTACATTGCTTTGTTTCGCAGAAAGACGATTCCAGGAGCCTTTATTGCCAAAGCCGTATTTTAAATATTCCGTTTCAACGCGTCGAAATATTAAAAGATAGCTAAATATTATATAATATATGTTATTATACATTAAATATATAAAAATAAGTAATTTTCCAAAATCTGTAAAATAAAAATGATTTGAATGTAGCATAAGATGCAAACTTCAAAAAATTATTGAATGCCGGTATCACCTACCAGTAAAAACATGTATTTCCGAAAACATCCGTTCCCTTTTACTTGTTATGCATTATATCTAGCTAAAGTACGTCAAGCATTATATTTTATAATTTTTAAAAAATGTTCTGCAGCGTAAAGGATTATTATTCTGTCACACAAGTACATTATTACTAGTTTACCTCAAATGAAAAGAGTAATCAAAACTTATTCTAGAATATACTGCATTGCCGTGATTATTATTTCTACAATTAAAATTTTTTAGGATTTTTTCGAGAATGAGTTATAAGTATGTATTTCTCAATAATGTATTTTCGATCATTCTTAGAGATAATCTTTTTGAAACTTTACCTACTTGTTGTTTTCTTCTATTATGGAATACATTCTCGCACCCACTATTATGCAAAAACAAACATATATGATATTTTCAGAGCGAGTCTGCGTTCCTTTTGACATAATATTAATGTATTAGAGGGAAATAAAATATTTGCGAGGCATCGGCGCTGGGAAGATGGGCCCCTAGAGGGAAGTGCTGATAGGCAACCCGCTCTACTGCTCTGCGCAGCGGGACAGCCGTTCGTGACCCGCAAAAGAACTTGTTTTGCCAAACGGAAATAGCAACGCAGAACTCGAAAAAAAAGTCAAATCATCGACGAGCTCTAGTAGGGGCCGCATCCGCCAGCACTTCGCCGAGGTGCGGTGTCGCAAACTCTGACCCAAATAGAGTAAACTTGACACGCAATTTCCTTGTATGTTTTAATCATGCAGTGATGTTTTAAAGATGTGACCTTAAACACAAACGTTACAACAATCACGGTCGAGCGTGCCTTTTTCTAAGTATTAATTTAATTGTATGCCTTTTTCAGTGTGATTACTAACACCACAAGGTGAGTACTTCACTTAAAAACGTTTTTCATATACATATTTTCATGTATCTGACAAACTTTCAGTGAGACAATTCCATTTTTAATGATAACTTTATTTCAACATTTCTAATTCAAGGAAAAACAGTTCCGAAGCCGTTCAAATTAAAATATCGAAAATAAAACTTTCTGAAATTTAAGGGTATTCATCTGAAGAAAAAACAACAGTGAGACCATTTGCGTCAGTTAAGATATCTATTGAATAAAATCAAGTATTTCCATTTAAAAACAGGACTTCAAATGATCGCAATTGTTTAACTAGTTCGTGGTTCAAACGATACTGGGATATTGCAACTATGTGGTCGCTACGAGAACTACTGGAGGAGTTTTTCAGAAGAAAAGTCATGAGAACCGTTTTGAAGCTTTGGCAAGATGTTTATCATATCCAATAAGAATAAGCAAACGATGAAACAATTATCCTCACACTACTTCACCGCAATCCGGCAACATTGCTTATATGGGTTTCAGGAAAATTCCATTCAAGTATTCAGCTTCATTCCACGTTTTCCTGTGTAATTGAAAGTCGGCTCCCAGGAGGCGATAGGAGGCGACTAATTCAGCCTACGCAGTCGCTGTTCAGAGGCCGTTCCCCATTCGAACGTTCCTCGTCGGCGTCGCCAAATTTCCTCGCGCGGCGCCGGGGGCCCGCGCCGTCGCGACGCCATTTTCGCTGGCCGCGCGCCCGCGCCCGCGTTCGCACTCGCGCTCGCGCTCCTGGCGGCCGGTGGCGGTGGCGGGCGGGCGGGGGGTCGGGGGCGGGGCGGGACGCCTGTTTTATATACAGCGCGCCATCGCGCTGGGCGGCGGCCGGCCAGACTGGCCCGTCCGCGAGCGCTCAATCGAGCTATTTATAATTACAGGGCAATCGCCGGGTGTCTTCAACTTTGGCAATGGCATTTTACGCTATCCGGGGCCCCACAAAGCGGGCGCCGATGAGGCGGGGAGGGGGGGAGAGGGGAGCGAGGCGCGGGCGAGGGGAGGGGAGAGGGGTGGTCGCACATGACGCTGGCGGCTGTCGCAACCTGGCCCACGCTAATTCGTGCGCCTGGCTAATAGGCGAAGAGCATCGGGCGCGGCGCCTCCTTGGTGGCGTGGGCTGGAAGCGAAAGGTCAACCCGGCTTCTTTCCTCGGCGCTTGGCGCTTCTATCCGCCGTCTGGCTCCGCTCCGCGCCCCCCGCGCTTCCAAATAGGCGGCGCAGGCGGGGCCACGCGGGGTGGCGAACGGGCGGGCGGGGCGGGGCGGGGGCGGGGCGCGGGCTGGAGCGCGGGCGGAGTCCGGGGCGGAGAGGGAGGGGCGGGGCGGGCGGGGCGGAGCGGGGCGGGCGGGGCGGGGGGCGGGGCGGAGGCGGGCGGAGCGGGGGGCTGGGGGCGGGGCGGGCGGGGCGGAGCGGGGGCGGGGGGGGCGGGGCGGAGGCGGGGGGCGGGGCGGAAGCGGGGGCGGGGGCGGGGGCGGGGGCTGGGGGGCGGCGGGGGGGCCCCGGGGGGGCGGGGTGGGGGGGGGCCCGGGGGGGGCCCGGGGCGGGGGCGGAGCGGGCGGGGCGGTGACCAAGTAGCCTTTGCTCCGCGGCGCTGGAGCGGCCAAAACGCTACCCCGCGTGTCCGATCGGCTCCTGGTTACGGACTGCCCGGGAAAGAATACTCAGTCCCTCAAACCACACCCCTCTATGGTTAATTTATCATGTTTTCGAATACCGTTATCAGCGAAGTCTTAACAGAACTGAATCATGAATTATTTGAAAAATAGAACCTGCGTTTGTCTTTCTAAAGAAGAATTTCAACAAAATATTACTTTAATGAAAGGGAAGTTGCAAGTAATCAACGCTGCCATTGTTCAATCACTGAGACAATGAGAAGAGTCCCAATTTCGGACATATTCGAATTTGAAACAGAATTTGAATAGCACTCGTTCAATTGAATTAATCACAAGAAAATTGCATGGTTACTCTAAGTTCAAAATTATAATATTTGATGTTATTGTCATAATATCTACATAATAAAGTATATTATATTCAATGCGGTGATTGCCTTTTTTTACTGTAAACGGAATGGGCAAGCAACCCTCTCCACCATTCATGATGAACTTACTTACCAATTACCAAACTTTTATCTCATTTACCCCTCAAGACAAGCAGAAATAGTTTCAAACTATTTACCTCAATATCATCTTAACAGAAATATAGTGTCATTCCACCACCTAACCACTAAAGAACGAACGCCCTGAAAGAAGAACTGACAGATCGCACGAACAAGCGTGAAGTCTTCAGTAATAGTGCATGAGTAAGACGATGCACTGACTAGCTCACTGGGCCAAGGCCTACACTGCAGTTGTTGAAGCGCAGAGATTTCGAGGCCGAGAAAGGGTGGAGCCTATGAACACACACTTAAGAAGACAGTTGCTGCTGTCCAAGTTCAAACCTTTCATAGAGGAAAAAATCTACCCTTTCCAATCAAATTCCCTTATGCAATTTCTATTTTATCTCAGTGAATAATCGCAAATACTAAATATTTTTTTCTTCATTACTTCAAAACCAAATAATACGTGCCAAATAATATCTGGTTAGGCAGTACTTTTTTTTGCATCTTGGATGGTCACGTTGTATTCCAATCCGCGACTTCAGGTGCTGAGATGTCTAGTCTATACACAACAATTTGTGTGATTAACAGAATTGCATCTTCTACTACCTTCCTTTTAGAAATTCTTTTGTAAAGGCTAAAAGGCTAAAATATGATCTCCTGATATATATAGTATATATATTAATATATATATATATATATATATATTATATATATAAGTAAATAATGTGTGTCATTGCAAAGTTCTACGAAACGTATTCGTTTTTAAAAATATGTATCCCGTGTGTTAGGTAACACTTTAACTAGACTTCATTGTCGTTACATGTACATGAGCTACGCAGCAATTTTGCGGACAAAGGGGAAATCCATGATGCGACATTTGGAGATAGCGGCCAGGACAGCAGTCCAATCACACATCAAATGCGAAAAGACCGCTAGACCAGCACATCCCACAAATTCAGACCTCCCAAGTTAATTTCCAGGGTTGTCAGTCAAGAACCTAGTTTCAACAAAAATAGAAGCCGACAGGTCGACACCCAAATCTTTCAACACTACATCACTCATCTCCGCCACGGATTATTTTTCAACTTTGTACACATCCCATGTGACACTTCTTCCACGTTATTTCCTGTACCAAAAATACTCATAGCAGACGTAGTAAATTTTAATTAACTAATAACGTCAAGGTACTTGCACGTAAATAAAATAAATAAAAGTATTATTTTAAAATATAATATTCGACTGTAAATAAACAGGTACAATATAACAAGTTAACCCATTCGAACTGTCTTGGACGTCATAAGAAGTTCTGATCAAGTCTATGAAATTTCGCCGTTTCAATGAAGTCACTTTCGTATACCAACGGAAGTGGGGTGTGAAGAGTTCCAAGAATATGCACAAGCATTGTAGAAATATTTGAAAGGGAAACAAATCACTGTTTCTATTATACAACATGTGTCACAACAAACGTTAAACATCTAAAAACGCTTCTTTTGAAAACTGATTTTTGCTGAAACAGGCAAAGCCATTTATTCGCGGCGGAAAAGGAATAATTTTATTCTATTTATTGGTAGACTGTACCGACTGCTGTGTTGTGAAGTATAGTTTTGTCACAGTCTCTTTTTACGTACTAACTTTTAATAGTTTTTTAATCAAAAATTACTTCTTCGCTCAACCAAAAAGTGACGTTTTTAGATACATCACTTTTCTAGCTCACTGTGTAGGTTGTAAAACACAAAACTTGCAGTATTAATCATTTTGGAAACTGTGCCACCTCCGCAGAAAAAAAAACTTAAATATTTCATGCAAACTGAGAAATTATATTTTATATTTTGACGTCTATTTTCGAGTACACAATTCACAAATAATTTTATATTAAATACTGATTTTGTTGTTTTTTTTCTTCTATTAGAAAGTTGCATTAAATTTCCTTAGAAAGATACTCATCAAGGGATAATTCAAATTCACCTCCACCAGGAAGGGAATAGAACAGGTTGACAGAGGATTCCGATAGGTCAAGTTCAGGGTTCGAGGCGTTCCCATTAAGGCGTCAGGAGCAACGAATAGGGGTCCGAGGGTCTTGGTTTGGGAGTTCGAAGGGAGCCATTTGACGATTGGGGACCCCTGTAAGACGGAGTGGGATGCCTGCCACATGTCCTCCGCCCCGTCCCTATCTCCGCGGGCGCGAGACCCTGGCGCCGGCCTCCGCCCGCCTACGGAAGCGCGCGCTATCGCCAGGGGCACAGCCCCCTCGCGCCTCCTTCGCCTTCGCCGTCGCCGTCGCCTTCGCCTTCGCCATCGCCATCGCCTTCGCCATCGCCTTAGCCGTCACCATCGCCATCACCTTCTCCTTCGCCTTCGCCATCGCATTCGCCATCGCCTTCGCCATCGCATTCGCCATCGCCATCGCCTTCGCCATCGCCTTCGCCGTCGCCTTCGCCATCACCTTCGCCATCGCCATCGCCATCGCCTTCGCCTTCGCCTTCGCCATCGCCATCGCCAACGCCATCGCCATCGCCATCGCCTTCGCCTTCGCCATCGTCATCGCCTTCGCCGCGACGGCGGGTGAGGCCCCCTTTGTGCTCTCACGGGCCCAGCCAGCAGATGCCAATAGCCCCCAGGCATGCTGCACAGCACGTGCCCGCCGATCAGTGCCGTGGATTCAAGGCCCCGACCAAGGAAATATTGATCCCTATGGTATTCGCTGAATCACAAATTGTCGTTAGAAATGCATTACGGAAAGAAATCACTATTCTTTTTGAAATGGTGCGTTTTAATACCAATGAAAAGAATATGTGGTATTTATTTTCTCGGCTACAGTTGCAAAAAATCATTATGAAGAGTACATTTAATAATTTTTATTACCGACGCATCTTAAACAAATTACATCCTAAAACCTCACGAACGTCACGAGTGTCCCAGAGATGTGCTGCGAGGTGACTCATTTTCAACTGTGAATATCTTTCTGGCCACAAAAAACTAACTGATTTAATAAAAATGAATAAAAATTTTGTTAAAATGCATAAGTCGATGTAATGTGTTTGTTAGTTCTAATCCTATAAACATCTTCGAATATTTGTAACTCCACAATGATTAGTCATACAACTTATTTTAGTTTGGGGATAAAAATATATCGCTATTGCAATTCTTTCGTCAAAATGAAGTTAACTTTGTGGAAACACACCGTGTCGTCAGAAGACCTTACGAAAACTGCAGGAAATCGCGGTAGTGCGGGGGCAGTCGTCGGTTGATGTGCAGCGTCCGGAGGAATCTGCCGGGCAGGGCAGGGCAGTGCGTCGCAGCTTCTGCGCCGGGCGGGCCGCTCACGTGACTCGCGCGGGGCGGGGGCGGAAGCTGGCGAAGGGGCGTCGCGTTCGCGGAAGAGAAGATCGGGCGGCGCAGGCGCCCGCGCGCCACTTTCGGTGGGCGCCGGCGGCCGCCCTCCCGGACCTCGCCCCCGTCACCGTTGCCAGCCCAGCGCGCGACGGCTACGCCGCAGACCTGCCAGGGGGGGGGGGCGCTATTTTTCGAGCAGGTGACGGCGGTATCAGATAGTGAAGCGAACGCGCCGCGGCGGCTCGGTGGCCCACCCCCCCCCTCCCGGGGTGAGGGGGGTGGTGTGGAATATGTTTCTAGGTCAGAAGCAACCACCGCCGCGGCTACTTGCGTTGCACTGCCGCTGGAAATAGCCACGCGGGCCGGCGGCGGCGGGCGGCGGCTGCGCGGTTGTGGTGGTGACGACAGGATAGCTGCGCGAAGCAGCGGTGGCCAACGGGGCGAAGCGCTTGCGAGATTAGCGAATCTGCCTCAAAAAGGGACTCTCAAAAAGTGATCGAATTACTTCCTTTGAACGTAAGAATGCACTAAAGTAATTAAAATAAAATAAACATTTAGCAAATAAAAACCATATCCCATAAAATCTGTATTTGAAACATTTCCACAATGGGAAAAAAAATCCAATGTCCCAGGGATCAATCGAAGAAGATAAGTGCCAAGTAATAGTCGGACGCAGGGGAAAACTCAGTGGCATCACACAGGGAGCAAGAATATCGATTTAATCTTCAAGCGACAGACGTCTCGTTACGTGCGATATCTTCAACTGCATCCCAGCGCTTCCTGAGAAGGGAGAGCAGCAGCTGTAGGCGGAACGGGCGTTCGATCGCCCGAGGGCTTCAAACGCAGCGCCGCGAGCGCGAGCGGCGCGGCGCGCGGCTGCCATAGGCTGGAGGCGGAACGCGTCAAATGCGCACGCGGCGCCAAGACGGCGGCGGCGGTGGCGGCGGCGGCAGCCTTGGGCTGCTCGCGCGGAATCGAGGTCAGCTGGAGCGCTGGCGCCGACTCCGCCGCTCGGCGCAGCAGCGGCGCAGCTGAGGGGGACGGCGCGGGCGCCCCCGGCCGGACGATTTAGGGGCGCCACCCGCGCCATTCAATAATTTTTTAAAAAGATCAACTCAGTAATCAAACTGGTATAGTTACTTCGATATGGATACGACGTGCCTTCACCAACTCTATGTTGCGTAATTTGGAAATGGCCCGTTGCACCCTATCACCCGATAGAATCATGGTGAATTTTGATACATAAATTGTACTGATTTACCACCAACATCACCACCGCGGCAACTACCTCACCTACTACCTTCATTCTCACATCCGCTTCCTTGCCCCATTCACTATCAGGTTAAATTTACTCCCTCGTAGATGATTTTTTTGTCGTTTGTTTTAGCCTTCCTCGTTTTGTTTGTTTGTTTGTTTGTTTGTTTGTGGAGAGGCGAGCGGCCCGTGCCATCCTCGCCCGTGGGAGGGCGCACGCACGCAGGCGACGTCCCCGGCCGGAGCGGAGGGCTGCGGCGGAGGGCTGCGTCGGCATCGCGACGCCTCTCCGAGATAGCCCCGCGAGCGGGCGCGCGCGCGATACGATCCGAGGCGGCCCCTTCCGGCTCCGCGTCTGCGCCGCGTCGCGGGGGCGCCGCCTCCTCCTCCTCCTCCTTCCGACTCCGCCAGCTCTCCCTCTGCGCCAAACGTCTGCCAGCTCTCACACTTCTCATTTCATTCCTTCCTTCCTTCCTTCCTTTCGCACTATCTACACGCATTTTCCCTCGTGAATCTCTGCCCGCTCTCTCACTTCCTTGCTCGTTCCGACAACAGGCAGCGAAAGAGGCGATCGGCGGTTGAATCCTACTTATGCTCTGCACTCTCCTTTTCTTAAGAATTTTCTCTCAGGGAGAACTATATGCTAGCGTCCTGCCGTCTTGAAGTTTTCTTATAAATATATTTTTTCATTTGTGTTGTGTTTATAATTTATTTTTATTTATTGTTTTAAAGTATGAGTTAAACAATCATTAAAAACTGTCTTTGTGAATGTGCAGTCAGCTTTTGATGACCTGATACTCAATGAACCTCCTCCACCTAGCTGATAGTGTCACGAATTTTAAAACTCTGATATTTTTTAATTTCATGATTTCCTATTTACAAAACAAACTTATATTTTTTATAGATCTGTCTTTGAATTCCTCTAAATTCTAAGGCTAAGGCGAATTGTAAGGTCATTGCGAGACAAACTCAGCTATTAAATAATTGGTCCGGATGAGTGTCCGTTAAGCAAGACAATTTCAGTTCCGTTTATAAAAAAATTGACCAATTTTATAACAAATATGTTAGATTTTACAATCCGTAACACAGGAACAAAAACAGAATTAGGCACAGGAATCCACATTCACTACCGGCCAGGAAAATAAATCGACGGGTTCGATTGTAGTATTGCATAGTATGCCATTATCTGTGCAGCGCTCTCCGAAAGCACACACGCGAACCCCGAATGAAACCGGGAAGCTCTAGATACGTTTGCATTTTACAAGCACCGTGCACTAGTATGCGCAGAGAGCCTCGCCTAGAACGAACTAGGCTGCATTCCCTCTTCAAACTCCTCTTCGTCCGCGAGAGCTGTTACGTGATGCGCGTCGACGGACAGGGGGAAAGGAAGGCAAGGTGCAAAAGTGCACGGAGACATTTACAGGGCGCCCCCGCGGGCGGCGGGTGCAAGGCGACCGCTCGAAATAACGCCCCCCGGTGCAGCGGCGCGCGCGCTCGCGGCCTCGTTTCGATGCGGCCCCTTCGGCGCGCCCCGCTGCCCAATTATCTCAGACTGTCGTATTCCGATAGCATTATTTCATTGTGATAGCATTACCGTGCAAGCACAAACAAAGACTGGAACCAAAGTCTCAACTACGCAAAGCGTAATAAAACGGAATGGAAATGGCGTAATGGCCATTACAATATATCTTATTATGACCTGAAGTGGGTCAGAGATTTTACTAGGGAAGGCAAATGAATTGCTTTCAGAACGCACATGAAATTGTAAATTAGACGAAAGTAAACCAACTTCAAAACAAGAAGATGAGGAACCGTAATCAGTAAACCATGCCACGGATAAAAGGAGAAGCAAAAAAAGAAACCGAACTACAAAAAGAAGCTCGACAAGAATGTGACGCATGTGAATGAAAGGGCGTATTTAAAATGATAAATAGGGAATTATAAAGTGTGTCAAGACTTTCTTTCCTCAAGTATTTTTAACCCCTCCCAAAGATACCATAAAATGATTTTTTTAAGCAGACTTGAAATGAAAGAGTGTGGGTGGGTGAATGGTTTACGTTACATTTGTGTTACCACATTTCTATAAACCATAATGCAATGTAAAACATTGAACATATTTTAGTGTGTTAAGCGACTAAATAGAATCACAATCAAACATAATATGTTTGTTTAAGACATATTGCTAAATTTTTCCCGCGTCGAGGACGTTTTATCACGCATTCAAGAAACTGTTCATTTTCTATTCATTAAGGATTCTATTTTACGGTGCTTAATTCATCATCCAAGATAGCAGAAGTGTGTGAGATTCCACACAAAATTTTGATGCGTTTGAAATTGATTTAAAACACGTTTGAAAAAATAATTTAAGAATATTACTATTTGTTTATTATGATTGGTTGAAAACAACAATTAATGTTCCTTTACAATATGTTATCACGCAACATCTACTAAACGGTTATTTGCACGGCTTCCGCTAAATGTGTCTAAATCTGATTAATTTTATATTTTAACTTTCGGATAACAGATGTTTGATTTCTGAGAATTAGAGGTGGGCAAGAGGAGGCAACTGACCACCCGCCCTAATGTTGGGACAAATTATAAAAAAATATTTAGACATTTCAGTTCATCTATCTTCAAATTTATATGATAAGAGATTTACTTTTTCCTGTATTTCGAGTTAAAATTTAATAAAAATTTAATAACACACATTTACAAATTGATAAACTTTAGTTCAGTGTTATAAAACGCGCAGGATAATGTTCAACGTGTCTGAGAATATGTCGATTCAAAAAATCATCCTACAATTATATTTTAATTTGAACTATATTTACTTAGAAATTAAACAATTTCATTCGTGTAATCATGAATCAAAATAATCGCATTTGTTGAAACACACTTTTTCCTGATTCATATTATCACACGGTACCTTGCTGATTATCTGATTGTTGAGACTGATAGAAAGGTATTGGCAATTAATTGTCTAAAACTGCCGAATATTCGCGATTTCAGATCCATGAAATTTGTGTGACCAAGGATTCGATTCTCATGACTAGGTATAAGGCCTCTTACGCTAACAAATATTTGAAATTACGGAGAAAGCATATCCGCGTGACGTACACAATGTAGGGCAGGACCTTGAGGCTTCTTCCTAGATGCCCTCACCTAGGAAAGCGGCTGCCTGACGCTACGCAGGCACGCCGTGAGCACGCCGCGCCCTCGCGATAGGCTGCGTGAGGCGCGGTAAACATGTCCGGTAAACAGCTTACGAGCAGAAAGGCGCTCGCAGATAAGGGGGCGAGCGACGGCGGCGGCGGCGGCGACGCCTCTGCCATTGGCCGGAAAGTAGGCCGCAAGTGGCGTCGATGACGCCGCCACGTGGAGGCGAGCGCGCGACGCAGCCGCCGCCCCCCCCCCCGCGCAGTCATTTCGTAAAACGGGCGCCGTGCGATTTAATTGGTCTCCGCCGCAGCGCGGGCGTTCCTGCGCGCGGGTGGGCCGCGCTTTTCGGCGCGTCGCCCTCCCCCGCCCTCCCCCGCCGTGCCGTAACGCGCCGCGCCGCTCGGTTCAAGAACGCCCAATATTTGCTCAGACCTTGGCCTTCGGAGTCAAAAACCTCGAGCGGGGTCTGCCGAAAGTCTGCGTTGGGCGAGGAAAGTTACGACTGCAAAAAGTGTTTGAACAGCGGTCGGCTCATACGTGCTGCTCGGTTAGTCCGCGTGGCTGGCGGCCAAACGTTCCTCGCGGATTGATTGTGAGGGGGATGAAAGCGAGAACTGAATAAAAGCTAGTGTAGCTTAGACGCATTGTACGTTACCTACGTCAATTTACATAATCGTAAATGGTTTGGTCATATGAAAGAATAATGAAACGAATAATAATAATAAAAGGATCAGTGGCAGTAAGCCAGACATGCATTCCAAGACACTAAACCATTCAGGGGAACTATAACACGTATGAACTTCTTTCTCATATTTTGCGTTCTCTTAAAATAATTTTAGCGAAACGTTATGTAAACAAAATACTTCAACATTACGAAACTTCAGGTATTTGTAGATATTAGTCTTTTCCAGTACCTAACAGATAACCACGCGAAAGTTACGGGAAAGTTAGGAAATTTACGGTACTTTTAGGACAAACAAGATAAACGTCAACCCATCATCGAGACAAAAGCCCACTTTGTTTCTTGCCAACCATGTAAAATTCAGCCCCGTTCGCACTTCAGGAAAGGATTACCGCAAACAACACGCAGATAACTCCACACAAAGGAACTACCCTAAAATCTGCACTGAACCCCTTCTATTACAAAGTCATTGTAACTAAATAGCATTTAATCTGAAGAACTAACTCTTCTACAAATCAGGAAAGCTGAAAATGCAGAGATGTAAATATCATGTTTTGTATTTTCACGTACTCAGAGAACCAATTCCAGAGCTGATTTTAAAATGACGATCAAACATTCAATCACTCATCAACAGCGAAAACCACTAAAGAAAGAAAATGTGGGACAGAAAATGGGCAAAGGAATTTATTACATTGAAACGTTCACAGAAATTTTCATACTCACTTGTTCTGAATATTATTTAAAGTGGACCTTCCGTTTTTGCGAAGTTTACTGATGCTGGCAAATCACTAGACCCTAGGTCGAGCGTTCAAAGGTCCGGGGAGGCAAACAGTAAACAAGAACGCAAATAGACTTCAATGAATAGGGTTGGGCGACGTGAGTCGAGGTCTTAAATTAAACACTGCATTCCCAAATCTTCCAAGATAAGAGCAACGGAAGAACAAGCAATTCTATTAACATCGTCAATGTTTCTGTTTTGGTGTTTCCTGTCTTCTCTGGAATAACATATTCATCAGAACTGCCTGTTAGGATTAAAATGTGACGGATATAAAAATTGCGGTCATATTATCCCGCATATTTTCATATATCATAGGAACAAATCCTCGGCACAATTCTGAATTCCTTGCAAAAATCTGAACCTCATATAAAGTTAAAATGTGCTAATATAATAAACATATCTGGCGATGAAATGCGTTTTAGAAGTAATGGCATCGAAAACTGATTCATATCTACTGCAAATCAAACACAACAAGCTGAAAAACGTTCGTAACAATGACTTCACGTTTATTGATGTGAATTTAAGTGATAATGGGTAATTGGACATAATTTGATTAATCGAACCAAGTGCTACGAACAAATCTGCTAACATAATTATTCGTGACCTAGACTGCAGACAAAGTCAATAAGCCCGACATATTCTAATGCCCGAGGAGTCACTAATATGATGTACCAAAACATAAAATATCGAGAACGCCATTAACAGTAGTCTTGGAACACCTACAGCGAAAAGAAAAAAAGCCTCTCTTATCCAAGTGTTCCCGATGTATCCACGCACACGTTGGAATCAGAAACACACGCACGCGCTGACGTCAAGTTTGTTCGCAGCCGCGTCTGCACCACCCGGCACACACCGGCACATCCTCGCGATCTATAAATGGACCCACCAAACGGCACTTCGACACGTTCGGGACACGCGTTCGCCTTCCTGGTGCGCTCGCTTCCCGCGCACAGAGAGAGGCAGACGAGTGCGTCTCGACACGTGGACGACCCCGATAAACCCCCGGCACGCGGCGACACCGGAAGTGCGTCTCCGCCGCCCTTGTCTTCCCTTCTCATATCCTGCGATAAGCTCCGCCGAGGTCTCTTCAGTCGCCCGACGCTCTGGGGAGGGGCGGGGAAACCACTGCTTGCAGGGAGACAGCACCCCCCCCCTCCAACAAACTCCAGAAATCAGTCCAAGTACTTGGATCTTCTTCAGCAATTTCTATTTACGAATGCTCCCAGCATACCACAACCATAATAAACTGAATGTACAATAACGTTTAAATGTCGAAATACTTTCTGTTCGTAATTTATATCCTACTTTCCTTCCAGGCGGTGAAATCATTTGTCAAACTTCCAAGATAACAAGGGACCCGATAACGGACGAGAATACGGAAATGTGAATTCGCATCTCTATACCGTTATGTGCTGATAAAGACATTTACGCGACTAAACAAAAAAATGACTTTTTACAGTTGGTGAGTGAAAGAAATAACAGTTTTATAGTTAGAATAGTGCGAGGAAAATATCGGTTCCGAGGATGCCAAGTAATTTGATGGGTTTTCCAAGTTCATTGACTGAGAATTATGAATGCAAATGGAGAATGGGTAAAAATAATGAAACAGAAAGAAAACTGAAATACAAGCCGTTACATATATTAAGATAAAATTATTTTAAAAAAATTGTGATCAATACTTTTTTCCGAGTTGTTTTTGAATGAAATCACATTGTGTCACCATTCTTTTAACACAATAATAGAGTATTTATATAATACATTTTATTCTACCATGACTGAAGACGGGAATGTGCCTAGCAATACACACCTGCACCGTGTGCACTTTTAATTTTTTCAATCCCATTGGGTTAAAAACCATGTCGGTCAGATTAGAAACCGTAACATTTCATACAAGCGAATGAAAATCTCATCTTCCATTTCCAGCATCAGATGTCAATGCGCTACGAGAGAATTTAGTCCGCAATGAAAATACACACGGTAGAGTTTTTACCAAAGTGATTCGTATTGTGTTCGTACTATGAGTACGTGAGAGCACGCAGGGTTCGCGAAGTTCCGCAACGCAAAGGTTCCGGGTTCGCAAAGAGCTTCGAAAAAGAACTTTTTTTTTCTTCCGCTTCTTCCGCCTCCGCATACTAAGATCCGCCGAGGAGCGAGAAGAGGCCGCGGGTCGACGGAATCGATTCTTGCGCGCGCCACGAATCGGCCGGCGCGCGTCACCGGGGTCACAACTTCCGCACTCCGCGGGGGCGCGGGGGCGGGGCGGGGCGGGCGGCTCCGTCGAAAGGTCAATGCCCTATCGATTTCTGGCGCCGCGTACGCAGTTCGGGGAAGTGTGCGGCCGGAGTCCGCGTGGCGGCGCCAGACCCTCCGGAATGCGATTTTTAGCCTCGCCCGCCCTCGCCCGCCCTCCGCGCCCACCGACTAGGCACCGGCACTAGGCGAAACGCGCTCTACGACAGGAGCCGCCCCAGGCTACATCTGGAGCCTAGAGCATGCGCAGTCTGCAGCGTAAAGGGAAAGTGTAGAAGGAAACTGGCCTGAATGTTCTTGTAATTCACCCTCCCTACTCGAAAAACTATTTCTTCAAAATTTTCTTACTCTTTCTAAAATTACGCTTTCACGAGCATATTATTTTAAAACTTTCTTACGTTAAAATTTCAAATATTTGAAAGTTTAAAAAAAGTTTATTTTTATTTTTTATTTTAAAATCTATTATCTACAAATTATTCGACAATAAAACTATGCTTATTCAAATGATATGGCAATTTACATATTCACTTCGACAGTATTAGTAGGAAAAGTACGCATACACACGAGGAATGCAAACCAAGGAATATTATAAAATTTGCAAATTATATTTCATAAGAAATCTATTTCAACTTTTATGTCCTACATGATATACAGGAGTTGACTAGATGTTAGACTGGAGCAGATATAGCTTCATATCGTACTCCTTTTGTTCTTTCGTGGATTGTTTATTACTGCAATATAATGCTGTTTTTATTGGTATACGTTGGCGAGAAATTGAGTATAATTTCGGCAAACCTGTAAAGAACGGTCGACTTCTTTTCTGGTAATAAACAACGTTCACCGACTTTTGATGTCGCTGATCCGGCAAGATACTCACCTGAAAGCAAACAAAAACAAAACTGTAAACTGGAAGTATTGCAGGTCGTAAACAAAGAAATTAAGATGCAACAAAACATGTAAAATTTAGAAATACAATACCACTTTAGATACCACTGTTAAATTTAAAGAATATTTTCCATATCAAGGTAAACATAACACTTTGAATATTTTTGAAACAATACCAAATAATGCTATAAATGACATTATTCGTTGCCTCATGAGCAATAAGCACTATTTCTTATTCAAAAATTATAAATAATGTTTTTATTTCGGCAACTATCAATAAGGATAGGCAGCGCAAGTCTTCGTGCTGTACCTCATTTCATTCCAGAAAAAAATAATTTCAGTAAGTGTAACCCAAATGTGCGTCAACTACGAAATGGAGAGGCAAGCATGCTTGGAAGTAACGTTTCCCGAAAGGAAAACATTACGCTATGTAAACTGTACTTCCCAAATAGTAAACGATTGGTTGAGTAATTTTTTAACTGTTCATCTCTACCAAAGAGTCGTGGAGTAGAACGTGGTAAATTCTGCAGATCATATATTTTTTTGTTAATCAAGTTTTAGTAAAAATATTGTCTATAACACCCAATATATTTGTGTGTGTGTGTGTGTGTGTGTGTGTGTGTGTGTGTATGCGCCGCAACACTAACGTTGGTATCCACGAACCTCGGAAACATGGAAGTTTCCTACGAACAACAAAGCGGGCCTCTTCTATTAACGGCGCCAAGACCTCCCGCAGTGTGAACCGGACGGCAGGAGAGTGGCGGAAGCGGCACGCCCACGCCCACGCCCGCGCCCACGCCCAGCGCGGCGGGAGGGTGGGGCGCAGGGCGCGGGGTCGCGCGAGGCCACGGGCGGGGGAGGAGGAAAACGCGCGAGGAGAGCGGCGAGGAGCACGAAGCCACAGCGCCCTCCGAAACACCCAACCACAATTCGCAATAATGTCGGGTTTTGTTTCCTGTAGTCAATTAAAGTCCAATTAAAACTCGTCCGACCTGTCTATCAACGGTGATTCAAATGCAAATACCGAGTGCATTAAATTCAAAACCGCGCGTTGCAGGAAAGTAAATATAAACTTGGTCCAAAACAGTTTAACTTCCTCTAACCGAAATTGCGGGTAATATTTTCCCGAATCAGCACGGTTTTAAACAAATCTTTAAAAGCGTTAACTGTAGGAAATTGCGTGCTTTGTTTCATTTGGAAAGTATCTCGTTCCTTTCAGGCTTCGCCCGACCGAAATTTCAGACTGTTTCCATTCGCCCTAATGGCTGCGCGGAGGTTCGATGCCCTG
>BOPP01000129.1:1536779-1546800 GCA_017312745.1 Gryllus bimaculatus
TTTCCACCCAACTTTCGCCCAGCTCCGCCTCGCCCCGATCGACCCTGCGCAACCCTCCACGATCTGCAACACCTCACTTGGTCTCTGGCCACCATGCCGTCCTGCTCTCATGTCCTGCTCTCATGCCACGCTTCGCATTGTCATTTCTACACATCAACGGAGCAACATTCACTCGATTGGAGCTACAAATAACGAAAAGGTGCTAGTTGACACTGAGGCGCCTAATGATCAACTGAGAATCCTCTCTTAAAGTAAATATTTGAATTGTAATTTCGCGCTCATAAATAGCAGTATTAATGACTGTGAGAAGTTTGGACTTTAACCAGAGATTTGAAACGGTAATGATGAAGGCAGTGACAGTTAACATTCCTGGCATTTCATAAAATATTATTATGCGTCATCTTTACGATCTTTGGTGTCTTCCACCACAATCTTCTAGAATAAACTTTCGAAACCACAATAAAAATACTGCTTAGAAATCCACTCGAAAGTTTTAATGTTTCACGTAAGAAACAAAACACGATGAGAACTTTGTTTTTTTTTGTTTTTTTTCATTGATAAAGAACATATTTCAGAAAACTTTTGTACTTAAAACATTTAGCTAGAAGCAATATTTACCTTTTAGAATAAAAAATTAAAGCACATTTTCCGCCATGTTTAAAATAATTCAATTAGTTTTATTTATTTATTTTAATTAAAATTTCAATTCCTCTCAGAGCTGATTTCCAGACGTCAAAATGAGAGCACAGTCAAGCAGACCCTGCACTTGAAATAAATATTAGTAGGCCACAGGGTGCTGATGGCGAACTTCTGTTCGAAAATTCCACAGGTGTTGAGAAGAAGCAACTTAAAATAGTTCCTTTGTTCTCGAAAATCTACTACAAGGACCCAGAACAGATTTCCAAGCTGAGCCAAAGGTCAACTGCCTTTTTCTGTTATGACGTGCTCGGGTATTTCCGTGTGCCAAAACCACTCACCTTCACTTCGTAGACATTTTTCACACACTAAGGGATGGGTGGTCACCAAATTATCACAATGACATTCCACCTCTATCATGATAATTCCAAACTTAAAAGAATAAAGAAGCACGACAAATAGAGCAAGAAGAAGAAATCGGTAGTAAAAAGCAATAGCGGATAACAAGTCAACAATACAAGTTCGTAATTTTGTTTTATTAAAAACTAGAATAGAAAATGTCATTAGTTAATTTAGACTCGTCAATTGGATTAATAAACATTACACATTATCACAAAAGGAAAAATATGAAGTTGCAGCATACAATTCAATAAATCAAGAACCTGCTACACAGACCCGCAAGACTTTATGAAACTCAAGATCTCTGCCAGTAGTGCCCTTCTCGGTACAAGTAAGAAACATTTTACTTCAACCTTCAAAAAATAATTCGTTTCCAAAACACAGAAAAGGCAGGGAATAAAATGAAAGGAAACAGCGGTTAATAGAGAGAGAAATAAATAACAATTAGAGGAATGGTTATTGATGATAGTAGTGGTATTGAATGAGAAAAAGAAAGTAACAAATGTAATAATGTAAGTTCTTGACGAGAGAGCCCGGAACGGGCCCAGGCCTACCAGCGACGTCCCTGCCTTGGGTTAAGGGGGTGCGTGTGGTTAGCACGGAGGTGTTCCGGTCTTCTCAACCTGAGAAGCGAATTTTCTCATCGTCACACAGCAACGTACACCGAGACATTGCAAGGAAAACGCACGCTATAGTCTTGCCTGACCGGGAATCGAATCCGGAGCAGCGTAGTGGAAACAAATGCAATAACAGGTGGAGTAATTAAGGGAGTGGACACTGCAACTCGGAACAGAGAGGACGAAGAGTAGAGACGCGGAGGGCTTCAGTTACAAAGAGAAGGGCGGGCGCGAGGGAGAATTGAATTGGGGAGATACGGAAGGGACACGTGGCGACATGGCGGCCGCGGGCGGCGGGGCGGGAGTCGAGCGGCGAAAGTGCGAGTCCAGGGGCGGGGTATTTCGGGTGCGCCTTCCGGCCGGCCTGCCGGCGGGGCGTGGGCGCGCGATGGAAATCGGCGCGCGTTCGCGAGGCGCGAGGCCCCAGCCAGGGCGAGGCAGATGCGTCACGCGCGCCCGGGGCGATCGGCCGCGCGGGCGGAGTGCGTGCACTAATACGGCTTTGCAGCGTCTCGCGGCGGCCGGCGGCCTGCGACTCGCGCGCTGCGGTTGGCAATTTCTGAACCGACCAAGTGTCTGCATCTCATCCACACCACACCATGAACCATTTGGGGTGAAAAGAGCGTTAATGTTACTTGGGGTTCTTCCGTTTCCTAAGCCTAACAATCCAGCGTTAATCCATTACTTTATACTCATTATTACCTCACCGTCTCATCAACATCTTTTGATATTTACTTCAGTATTATCGAACCCAATAATCAAGTATGGGGATCAGGCGCGGAACCACGGCGAGGGAAATGAGAAAAAATCCACCCCTCCTAAAATTCTTCAGTATCTATTAATTTTAACTTGTCACGAAACTTTCAAGAAGAAATATTTTCGGATAATCGTTAAAACGAATAAAATCATATCGCAACATGAGCCGAGTTAAGATCGCGACATTTTACAAATTATGTAATATGACATATTGGTCCAAACGTTTTTCATTTCCCCTCCCAAAATTTGTCTCTGGATCAACCTCTGATAGAGATAAAAATGCATAAATGTAAACAACTAACATTCTAATATCAAGAAATGCAAATCGAGTTGTTATTTCCACTGAGAAGATAAAAGTATCAGGTAAAAAAATCAACAACAACTAATTGGCGTAGTGGAAGAGCAGGCCTGGTGGCCCGAGTCTTGCCACGTAAAATAAGGCATTAATTCAATTCAATAATTCAATTCAATTCCTTGGATTAGAATACAACAAATTGACCTTCATTAAGAATTTATTAAAATCGTCCAATGGCCAATGGCATTAGCCCAGTGACCTCTCCCGGGCGCCTGGCTCCGGTTCCTTCCGCTCCGCGGAGGGCGTTGCCCGCCCGCCCCCACGCGCCTCCGCGCGAAACGGCGCCCGCCCCAGCGCCGCAGGGCGGGGCCCAGTCCGAAGAGAGACAACAGCGTTGCTAACTGAACGCGACACCCGGATCTTCAATCTGTTCGTGTTTTAACGCAGAATGAATAGCAATATATGCGACAACGGACTCGGGACAGAACGGTAAGAATTTTCACACATATACTACCGTTTCGGTTGTACTCGGCTAAGAGGAACAAGTCAAAATTTCAATAAAGGTTCTATATAAAAACGAAATTACGGTTTTCGTGTGTTCATAATCACATGGCAATTCTGTGATAGTGAACATTCTTTCTATTTCATTTTCTATAAAATTATATTTCAGTTCAAATCATTTTTTTTATCAAAATTAACAGCTCCCAGACTAACACACATAATTTGTCATTCTTTACAGGGATATATTTGTGACAGTATGTATGATAAAAATGTAGGTTTATTTACGTAGAAAAAGTTTAACTTAATTTTAAAAAATTAAAGTTCGAATCACATTTTCTTCACATCTTTAGCATAATAAAATTTTGCGCCTGAAGTAAAACATCAAAACGTTTCAAATATATTCGGATTACGCTATTTCTCACAGGGAATAATGAAACTTGGAATTTCACGCATAGAGTGTGCGGGGAAGTATAATGATACCATTCCAAATATACTTATTGACTGTGCATGCTTGTGAACCTACATTCTGGTATATGATTATTTACGACGTAATTAAAAAAGTTCATACTTTTACTAAAAAGCAGGTAATTTGTTTCAGAAGGTAGAAGGGGAGAGAGAGAGAGAGAGAGAGAGAGAGAGAGAGAGAGAGGGGGGGGGAGAGGACAATTCCCCACGTACTTGAGTGATCATGCAAAATTTCAGACCATGACACGTCTACCATCACATTCATCACATACATATATAAATTTACTTATTTGCTCTTCTATAAGAATGTTTCATAGTTGAAGTAGAAGAATCCACACAAATTTTCCCAAGTAGAAAATAACGAAAAGTGAAGGACAATGATGTACTATGAAATAGGTTTATGCTATAAGATAAATGGAATCAACATCTTAGTGTGTACCGAAACAAAATTAAAATGCGTTTCATTTTTACATGGAGCTTATTAGTTCCGAATTATCCTTGTACCTTCGTATGGTGTAACCTTCATACGTAGTTCTGGTACGAAATGATTTCGTAAATGTTAGTCATATTTTGCATATTTCCCGACTCATTTTGCTTCATATTTCGGCCTAAAATCTCTCAGTTGCAGGGATGATAGGACAGACGTGTATATTTCAAACTCAGGTGGTCATGTGTTGAACCGTTTATGTAGTCGACAGTTGGTTCTGTTGTCTTATTTCCGTCATGGATCCTTCTCAATTCCCCTTCGAAAGAACAAACACGTTCTTTGAGCAATTGCAGCGTGTTCATATTGCAGAGGAGTGCAAAGTACGTTGCCTCAGGAGGCTGATGAACTCTAGTTATAAACTAGCCATGCGTCATTCTTCGTGTTTCATCGAGAAAGTTGCGACGTTGTGACACAAGCCGCGCTGTCTATAGGACAGGGCAGTGATTACACAGACTGACGTTGCATTAAAGACCGGAAAGAGACTTCCAGCTACGTGCCTCATTTGCAAATCCTGCAACGATGGACACTTCGCGAATTACAGTTCTTAAGGCAATTCTATTGGATACGCGAAGAAAACATTGCAATATCCAATTTTGGGAAATAATTATCTAACTTTTTTAATAGAACATCAAAATTTCAAGTACTTGCAGAGTGTTTACATTAGTTTTAAAATATTATAATTGCTGAAAAATGTACGCAAGTCCATTCCCTATTGTAAGTAACGAATTATTATAATTTAACATAAACTGCATTTCCTGGATAAAAAGGCAACAAAATAAATATTTGTAAAAATTAAAAACATTAGTAATTTCCCCTCAGAATTAACTTAATTCATAGCTTACATGACTTTCAATTTAAAAGGTTAATATAAATGTACTGCTCTTTATAGATTCCGCAGCTAGAGCCGCTATTTCAGATCAGAGATCGCAATCCGTAAATACAAGATGGGTTTAATAATTAAATTAATCGCATATTTGCTCACCACTCGATAAGATGTTACGAAGAACTAATATAATATTGGAACATTTTTATCTGAATTATACTTTTCGTTGGGTTGGCATCTTCTCCCCAACTAGTTTGAGACCCAAAAGATATGGAGTTTTTTTTATTGTCGAGTTGGCAATACCAATATTGTACAATCCGCAATGAATGTGAATTAAGCAACAATATCTTGTAAAAATGCACAGTAAATTAAATTTTATAATCTTAATATTGAATATTTTGTTATGAAACATGTTTTATGAAATTTACTACTTCGTCGAATTGGACAAAAAATGCATCTCCCTCTTTGATAGTCGACGAATAGTGATAGAATGATATTAACTTAATCTCATTCACACGTTACCCATTTCCACGTTACCCGTTACAAGTTAACCATTCCAATAATCGTTTAAGTCCTTCAGCCGCTTTGAGCGATCCTTTACAAGGCTACCGTCGATAGGGACTTTCCATTAGCTAGCGCTCTTCAACCACACCACACTTCAACCTTCCGTTCTGAGCAATCCATTCCAGTCGTCCGAAGAATAGTCTGGCTGTAATCCCCTTTGATCGGGCACCCGCGATCACTTGCATCCAATTTCTCTCGACAATCCGTCTGGAGTTAGAAGAGCATAAGTGAATCTGACCGCCCGAAACAGGCTTTCACCCCTAGCCTCGAAATATACCGCTACCAATAGCGCACAGGGGAATCCTCGGAGAAGTCCATCACCCAGCCCCCTTTCGAAAAGGGGGGGGAGTAAAACTGTCACAGGCAGAGGATGAAGGGTTTAATCTCAAGGTGATTATGATTGATTCAAATTGAAGCATAAAACATCGAAATGTACATAAATATACATGGGTATACATTTCCATAATCAGTCCAAAAAGCAACAAATTACGCCACAATTATTTATTTACTTTCCATTTTTTCTTCATTTTTTAAAATTGTTTAATTGCACTCTTTCTGAATTTTCGCACCTGAAAACTAGTGGGCTGAGCGGTGGTCGTGGGTGCCGCAATGCTAGCGCTCGGCCTGCTCGCGCCCGCCTGGGGCAGAGGTCGAGGCGGATCTTTAAACTACGTCAGCCGAGACCTTGCGCTTCCCCAGCTTCGGCGAATCTCCTCCGGAGCAATACTTCCCACCCCTCCACACGATTTTGCTTCATCTCCCGAAAACGAGAGATTCGCATATTTTACCCGGCATTATTCGTGAAAGCGTTTATAGAAGTGGTATATGAATACGTGGAGCGGATTCTGAAAGTTAAAAAGTCACATTTGATTGAAACATTACAGTCATATTATCGTCTTTAGAGACTGGATACTACTAGTTTCCACAAATGACTTTCGATAGCTCGCTAAATGAGCAGGCGAGTCATGCAGCGGCGGGAATTCTTAATAACAAGGAAGTGCATATTATTTTTCTGTCACTAATTTCTTTAAAGTATTCATTTTAGTACGTTTCGCATTAATAGTCATAGCGTTTCGAATTAATGCAAAATTAAAATAAATGTTGCATTATTTTCGCACCATTAATTATTCAATTAGACTCCGGATATGTTGCAAGCAATAATGAATTATCACGTTCTTAACCAAATGCACGCTTAAATACCACCACACATTACCAAATTAAGTACGTATTTGTGGGCGAGTGAGTCAGTGAATATTACTACCGCATTACAATTTTTTTGTGGGTAAATTATATTACGAAACATTTCGTCTTGGAAAACAAAAATTTAAATCAATGATGTAAAAAATCAGTATTTCGGCTTCTTACGGCAGAATCAATTTCATTTTTTAACAATAAAATAATTTTGTATCGCTTTATATATCCCTTGATATAAATCACACATTTCGCCCACCCCCTCACATCTCTGCTCCCGAAGTGCACGCCACCGCTACTTGTTTATTATTCTTGCCGAGACGTCAAGAGTTGGGGGCATTTTGAAAAGGGTCCGCAGCACCTTTAACCTGCTCCGGGCCGCGCCGGCGCTTGGCAAGCCAGGCACGCAGCCACACGTAGCCACGCACCGCCGCGCACCGCCGCGCCGCGCCGCGCGGCGAAAGTGAAAGCGACAGTGATAGTGACAGTGGTTTGAGCAGATCCTCAGCCAGCTCTTTTTCTTGCCTTTTCCCCGTCTGCAAGTTGGCGCTCGAAGGGAAAAGTTTCCCGAGGAGGTGCGCTTCTTCGCCGTATCGACCGCGTGGGAAGACCGACCGGATGATACGAGCGCCTTTGCGACCATTCAAAGCCGTTCCAACGGGCCTTTATTCTATTTCAGTTCACGTCTATCAAATGTCGAATTACCTAAGATAAGTTTTGTATATATTAGGGGTTCGATAAACAGTTTCAAAATGGAGGAGAAATCTGCAGTTACCCGATCACTTTCGAACACTTTAGTCGTATCGAGAACGTGCAACTACAATTGAAAGGTATATTCACACTTTTGGATTTCATATTCTTCTATGACCCATTTTGTTTCTACATGAGAGGCAATCCGTTAATTTCCAACCGAATAAATATTGTATGCTTATCCTCGAACTTTTATGTTTCTGCAACTATTCAAACTATATAAACTTTTCGAGTAGAAAAGAGAAAGTGAAAACAAAATATATGTTTTTCTGTATTGATATATAAAAAAGCTTTCTCTATTAAGCGAGAATGTAATATAGAGTATTCTACGTTGATAATCATTTGCTTACTGAGGAAGGACACTTGTCACAATCAGGCCCCTACAAATCGTTAAAATGTCATTTACATGATAGGGGTCACGCGACAGCGAAATCCAGGGGACAATCCCCGAAGGCGACGACCCGTTGCACGCCAACCGCGTGTCACCCACGTACACATTCCACTGCCTTTATCTGTGCGCAGCGTCGGCGCGTGGCGAAGGGGTTGGCAGCACTGCGCCCGGCCGCGACGAAGAGCGCCGCGAGCTGCGAGCGAGACGGAGGACGCCAGCCGCGCCCCCCTCTCCGCGGCGCCCCCCTCCACGCCACGGCCGCGCCGCGCCGCGCCGCCGGCCGACCAGCAAACACACGGAAGTAATAACGTGCGTCGTCTGCGGGCGCGTCATTCGCCTCGCAGCGCCGCTCGGGCCGGCTCGGTCGGCGCGGCGCGGCCCCGGCTCGGCCACGGCACGGGAGGGCCGGGCCCCGCGCTGTGCGACGGCGCGGCGCGCAGCGCAGCGGTGCGGTGGCGGTCTCGCTCGGCGCGGCGCGGCTCGGCGCGGCCGGTAACGGGACTAAAGGGACGCCGTTGAACCGGCCGAAAAACAGCCGGCCGGGAACCACGGCCCAGATAACGACAGCGCCTCCCCGAGCTTTTCCTTTTTCTCAAGCCCCAGAGATACGCTCGCTTTGTGAGCAACAATGCGGCGAGCCCGGGACTTCACATCGTAGGAAGAACCCATCTCGCTTCTTTCCTTCCGTATTTCGTTACGGCGCGGCCAGTCCTCGCTCTCGCTGCTGAGCGCAGCGACCCCGCGAGTGCCTGCCGCCTCGAACCATTCTGACGCGCGGGTGCCGGAGGCCGTGCCTTCACCGCCTAGCCGCAGCGCTTCCTTGTGGCGCGCGATGACGAAACGCGCCGGAAGGCTGGTGCGGGTTCCGAGCCTCGGCGCGGCCTCTCGCAGCTGCTTGCAACACGTCGTGGAGGGGAGCAGAGAGGGTTAGGGAGGACCCTTCGGGCGGCCGCGAAGGTCGCTCGGCGAACATCGCAACGGAGGGGCCGCGACGCAAGGGGGAGGCGGCGCGCTACAACGTACTTCTTCCCCCCACGAAGCGCCCGCCTATAAATAGGGGCTGACGTCAGCCCAGACGCTACTACTATCGCGAAGACGTCGGCCGTCGCGCGTATTAATAGCGGCGCGCGGCGCGCGCGCGGTTGGGGTGCGCTCTGACGCGGCCGCCGCGGGGCCGCCGCTGGTCAGCCCTGTGGCGCGGACATGCTCCCTGGCGCGGGTATATAGGCCAGTGGCCGAGGCGGTGGCGGCGCGTGACCCTGCCAGCGGCAGCAAGCCGCGGCGCTCCGCTCCGCCCCGCCCCGCCCCGCCCCGCCTCGCCACCCCTATCGCCGTCCCCGCCGCAGCCGAGAAACGAAGCATCGCTTTGAGAAGGCCGGCCGTCGGGCGGGGCGGGGCGGGGCGGGGGCGGGGCGGGGCGCGGGCGGGCGGCGGCCGCGCGGAGGGCCGTCCAGCGTGACGCCCACGGCGGGCGAAGCGTTAAGCCTTCAAGCCACGTCAATTCGAAAGTGTGGTACTTTCACTCCCCCATTAAACGGGGAAAAGCATTTACGGAACAAACCTTCAAAATTTGAATCGTTTAAAAGATGGATAGTTTAAAGCGATACGTAACATACGGTTTGTAAAATAGTTTCAAATTTAAAAAAGAATCGGAAAAATGCTAATATCTTTAAAAAATCAAGGACTTGTTTTTTGTGTTTTTAATCCCTTCTACTAGTAATGCACATTACCATTTATGGCTTCTGTGTCGTAATCAATTATATTATATTGTGGCATTTCTAAGTGTATTTATTTATTAATAGATTTCGAAGTGTATTTATTTATTAATAAATTGATATTTTATTTCCATGTTGTCTAGCGTGTTTTACAACAACTTTTAATATTGTGTTTCAAAAGCATAACAAGAGGTAACTGTAATTGAAGATACTGTTGATGTAACAATCTGCATTTTTCATGTTCTCCTATGGTTAGGGGTGTATTAAAAAACAATAAGGCATGGAACAAATAATTTTATTGAGCCCTGAACCAAATATTTTCCACGACGTAGTGATATTAATGCTCATATACTTTTGCTGGGGCCGAAAGGGCCCTCTCGCTCGCTGCCAGTGGCCCACGCCGCCGAGAGGGCAGTGGGGCGCTACGCGTT
>BOPP01000129.1:1547047-1558816 GCA_017312745.1 Gryllus bimaculatus
TCCGCCCCCGCCGGGCACACAAGGGCCGCCCCCGCCCCCGCTCCCGCCCCGCGGCGAGGGGAGGGGAGGGGGAGAAGGGCCCGTGTTATCGATTCGTGCGGAGGGCGCCGGGCTGGCTCCCTGTGCCCTTGCCCGTGTGCTGCGCTGCGCTGCCTTGCGTCGCGTGGCGGCGAGGGCGGGGGCGAGGGGCCCCTCTGCTGCCGCCGCCTCAACGCGCCGTGAGGTGGCCGAGGGCTGCGTTCGCAGGCACGAAGAAGAAGAAAGGGGGAAAGCGAGCGCCTCCGGCCGGCCATCGCCGCGTTTTATTAATAAATGAAACAGCTGTTCATCCTTCCGCCGCCGCGAACCACTGTCATCCGAAAAGCGCCAAACCGACCCTCGCCTATGTTTTCGTAATGCCTAACACGAACTTCGTGGTCTGCGAAAACCAACTCTTTCCGCGAAAAATATTGGTAATCATTCTTCAAATATTGTAACACTTCAATAGAAAATTACGAATTGTACTGTGAATGAAACATGAAGATAATTATAAAGATTGAATAATAATGAAGAGAAACATGTTTTCCCCTATTGTGTTTCGAACCGCAACTCGGAAATAATTTTCCACGTTCGTGAAGTGCAATTACGTTAGTAAGAAAAACCATTACTTCATAATATTAAACACCTGGATAATATAATTACATCATAACCGGGTCTCGGAGAAAGATATCGGTAGAATCTTCCTCGGCGAAGGTAACAATAGAATGGCAACATTATTATCGTATTATTACTAGTTTACTGTCGTGTAATGTGTTCCCAGCAATATTACTGCGGTCTGGTAGTCCGGCAATGCAGTTCACGCCAGCAATTTCTCTCATTATTCTAGCACCTCCTCGCCCATTAACGCATCCCCCTCGGGCTGCCCGCAGGCGGTGCCTCGCTCAGCCTCCGGCAGCGCGCGTTGGCACTTCGCAGCCGCAAACGACGGCGGCGGCTGCTGCCGCCTCGCGTTGCGTAAAGCTCCCAACCTCCCTCCTACCCGCGCCTGCCTCCCCTCTCTGCCAGTGACATTTGGCACACCAATGGCGGCGACGCGCCGCTCTCGAGTTTCTCTTGACACTGACACTCGCGCGGGCAAGGATACGCCCGCTGCTGGCCCGCTGCTGGCCCGCCGCGCGGCGTCCCCGCGCCGGGGACTGGGGAGCCCGTGGCAACGGCGACTGCGATTGCGTTGCGTGGCGCCGCGTTGCGGGGATTGGGGTTACGGGGAGGGGAACCGCCNCGCCCCGCCCCGCGCGGCCGGTTTGGCAGTCGCTTTCGCCTTCCCACGACCGCCCACCCGCTCTCTCGACCTCCGCGGCCGCCAACCTTAGCCTTCGCAAAAGAGTTCCAGGGCGCCGCCCCGGCGCGCTCTCGGCTCTCCCCTGCTCTCCCCTGCTCTCCCTGCTCTCTCCTCGCTCGCACCCCGGCGGCGGCGCGCGCTCCGCCACGTGACAACCACCCATCGCCCGCCTGGCGCGTCTTCTTAACCGCGAAAACGCCTCATTGCGCAATTCGCCATTTTCCACTTTTGACCCTATTCTTGCAGGTTGACCTTTTTAATAGACACTTCTCTCATATCGCCTTATTTCTCTCTTTCCGTATTCATCGCTTGAAGATAATTCAGTTTCCTTCATTTTTTTCTCTCCCATTTCCAACCTCAAATCACCCTATTCGTTCAAACGTATTCGCTTTCCCAATTTTCGTTCTTGCAAGCTTTCGCCTCCGTCATATGATTTCAGTTTCCCAACCACGTGCTTCTCTGTTCTTCCTTGTCCTCCACAGAGAGGGCGCATCGGCGGCGCTTGCGCAATGAGGCGCTTTTACCTTGCTCCACTCGCAGGTCATTGCACGTCTTATTAAACGCCGGGCCGCCTTGCGTCAGCTTCAATGGCACAAGGTAACGCTCAATTCGGGATTTGCGCACACTTGGAAATAGGCACGTTGGGTTTAAGACTGGCTTTCTTGTTAGTTTTCCACATTTTGAAACATTTTGTTTCATCCTGTTTCGAAATTTAGGAATTTGGAGAATGAGGCAATGCCAGTTTTCAGTTTCTCTGTGAAAATCAACAAGAGCAGTGTGTATCAAACACTATGTGTATGTTATTGGTAATATCAAGTTAAACACATTTCCAAAAATAAATCGAAATAAACAAATGGAAAAACCGAAATCTGAAAATATATGGTACTTAAATGAAGCAAAAGATGCGGTCTTAGAGAAATGTTCTATTTGATTGTGTAGTATATTCTTTCTTTATATCGGTATTCTAAATTCAGTTTAAGTGCACAGACGTATTTCAACTTTACAAGTTACAATTAACCTGCTTCAAACTTATACTAACAACACTCACGACACATACTCAAACTCACAAATATCGCTAAATTAAAATATACGAAATAGGAAATAACCCCCATTACATTTGTAGAGTTCTGTTCAAATGGAGCTATTTCCATTTCCAAAGAAAAAAGTTTTTCCATCATTGATTGTAATACTACTTGAATACTATCGAAAGTCACGGGAAGTTCTTCCCGTTCTTTTTTAATAGAGTCTCGGTTAATTACACTACGTTCTTATTTATATTTATACAGATTTCATTCAAACGGGGCTAAATGTGTGTGCATTTTATTACCCCTTTTTTTCGTGTCTCCACAAATCGCTAAAATTGAAATAGCTCCATCTGAACTTACACTTCACATTAACAACCGTGGAGGACGAAGAAAAATAAAGGGGATCACGAACGAATAGCATGTACTCGAAGCGGAGGGTTTATCCTGAGATTTGCAGTGCATATTGCACTCAGTATAAAAATAAAAGAATCTGCCGAACTATATTAGCTATACTCATACTTTACCGCACAGATAATGAAAGTGTTATCCATGTTAGTGATCTTCGCCTACATCACCATATATGAGTAAAGCATTTCCTTTCTCACGAGTTGGGCACACGAGGGCCGTGTCAATGAAATGTCAGCGGATGCAGGTCCTATAATAACCGCGAACAGGGCGTTCTACAAGACTAGTTTTCACTCGCCGCGTCCCATTACGTAAATATTACGCCGTTGGCTTTCTTTCCTGTTTCCTGCGCATTTACGGAGTTACGGTCGCTCGACGTGGCGTGGCAGCTTCCAAACGCGGCCGACGCTGTCGTTACCGGAGTGATTCGCCTGGTCTTCCCATACAGAGAGCACGTAGAAGTATCGCTTCACAGCAACAACAGCAGCCAGGGCTCTTTACTATCGCTATCGTGCCAATTACTGCGGAAGAGACCGAGGGAGCGGTGAAGATTGCGGTTACGGGGACGAAGCTGATTGGAGAATAGTCCCTCTCCATCCCCGCTGTGCCAGTCTGGCACATACACTCACGCGTTGGCTACATGGACGGGCTTAGGCTCTATTGACATGTTTGCCGCGAACAGCGACTCAACTATTCAATAGGGCGTATTTTTTAATGCGCTGTTAATAACATCACTACAATACTTTCAGAGTCGTTGTATTTCGTCTTTTGTTCCTTACAAGAAGCTTTGCGTTAATTAACTGAAATGATATTCAATTAACCTTCCTGATGTGATATTTCTTCTAGAAACTCCAGCGTTTATAAATCGATAAATATTTAATCTACTATAACAGAGATAAATATTATCGGAATCTTTATTACTCAATAGATGCTGTACTGTGACAGTCGATAAGTTGATTTTTCCACAAAGAGTTCGTAAGATTCATACTACATACTCGTATGAATATTGAAAATGTAGAACATTGGCTTAATTAACCTTAAGAGAATTAATTATTGAATTATTTTAATACTTGATCGAATACTTACTCTAATTGAAGAGACAGGATCATGCAAATTGATAATATTGAATATGAAATCTGGCAACTTATCATCTCATCAAAGGTCGAACATTACTCCCCATAAATTTAATTGGAGAAAATTGTTATTGATATCCCAATTTTGAGTAGGATAAATTGCAATATGTCATGTATCAAATGTTACTTGCTTCAAGAAACATACAGGAAGTCTGAAGGCAGTTTTATTAGTTTCCACACAACTAGTTGGTCTTATCTATCTAGAAAACATGTTTTATTTAAATTCATCACTATATTTATCAGTTAAATTAAAGATATTACTTGAAATAAGTAGGAGAAACTCATGTATCTCGGGCCACTTTGTATCTCGAATTAGTAACGGTTTTGAAAAATATGGTGGGGGAAAAATTGTACATTTTGAGTACAACATGGGGTGAAATACTGGCACTTTCATTTTAAATGTGTTTACGAGTATGTGTTCTGGAAGACGTTAGGTCAAAAGTACAATTTCCGTCATTTGCAAGTTATTTGCTTGTATCTAGGACTACTTATAAACTCCAAAAATGAAAAATGATGAAAAGATTTAGGTTTATAATTTATTTCTACATTTTTAATCCTCATAGATGATGAATTTTGGGCAATAATGCGGATACGCTTATTCAAGGAACATACAAACACAACACTCATTAGGGGTGATAATCATTTAGTTGACACATTCAGAAACAACTGCTATTATCAATAACCTAACTACCACTGGTCTGCTCAACACTCATTAACATAAATCCACCTACAACTACATCGCCACAACCGGTTGAGAAACATTACCAACAGTTGTGTAATGGAAAATGCTGAAATTTGATGAAAGCCAAAAAAAGACAAGGAAACTGTCAGAGAAACATAAAAATTGATTCCGAAGTATCCAGAAAAAGAAAATAGCGTCCAAGTTCAACCCAAGAGCGTGGAGAAAACGCAAAACTACTCCTGACAAAGAAGATGAAAATCGTGAAAAGAATGTCATCGAAACTGACTCAAGATTTTTTGTGTAAAACTTCCGTTTCACAATAAATTAATGTACACTTCTTTATGTTTTCCATTCATGAATACCCTATGTTCTCTTATTTTCATGCCCGTAATTAGGGGGAGCCGAGGTACGACAGGTGGTCCAACGTATAAGATACTCTTGTACCTTGAGCTTCTTTTCATATTTTTGTTTAAATCAAACTTTTAAACCGAAATAAGAAAATTATTAAAAAAATACCTTGATAGCGAATATTTCGAGTTTACGTTCGAAAACAAAAATATGCAAATGCTCTTCAACAAAGTAGAAAGACATTCCAATGAAAAAACTCGCTGAAAGTATAAAGGCTTCCTCCATATAGACGCAATATTTTTCTTTAACTTTGATGTTCATCAAGCTAATATTTCAATTCTAGAATTGCTATGTCATCAATATAATCGAGTTAAGTACCAAAATCGTTACTTCTATGCGAAACTATGCGAACATATCACTCGTGCCGTAACAAGCACACACATCAAAACATAATGAAGTCTCAAGGGATTTACCAATATATACATACACACACACACACACACACACACACATATATATATATATATATATATATATATATATATATATATATATATATATATATTACTAGTAGAGGGACTAGCACGTGACAACGCTGAGGTACGGTTTAATCAAACGGTAAATGTGAGGGAGTATATTTGAATAATGAAAATATACATTTATTATTGGATAATGGTATATTTCGACATGTTTTTTGTTACTTTAATACATGAATCAGTCGAAGTACAAAATAATAATAACCCTTAATTTGGAATCACGAGATATTTTGCTAAAGTATCGAGATATGGAACTACCAGCACAATATTTTCTATTTTCAGTCAAATAAGTTCATTTCGTTGAAATAAATATAGAAACGCGACAGAGAAATTTTCAAAGGTTACTTGCACGCACCCTTCTTAGCTTTCTCTCTCTCCTCTCTTCAGAAGTAAAGACACCGTATGATCTTATGAGCCGTGCGAATATTCCGACAATGGTGCGTAAACAAAGGTTTCACAAGACAAGCCATTAATGCGCACCTGTGTTTGTAATGTGACAGAGAATGAATACCAAAATGCTGCGAATCGGAGCCATTGATGGGAGACCTTTTGATACTGCATGTGTATTCTCAGTGTTCTGTTCTGTCCTTGCGAGGATTCGCCTCGAGGAAGCGCCAGGGCCCGTTGCGGAGGCAGGGACGGGGGGTGAGGTGGGAGTTGATGTGCTGGCTGCGCCGTGGCGGGGCGAGGGTGGCGCGCGGGGGCGCGCGGGAGGTGGTAGCACGGCAAGCGAAAGGGAGGCGAGGGTGCGGGGCGCGGGTGTGAGACCGCTGGGGCTGGGGAAGCCACGGCGTCAAGAGGGCTTGAAGAGGGGCGGCAGGGGCGAGCCAAGGCAGGGATGGCCGCGTGGGGCGGGGTCGGGGTGCCGAGCTGCGGCGTGGGCGGCGGCCGGAGCGAGGAGCCGTCAGCTCAGGGGCCCGCCGCTCGTCCTACGGTGCGCAAAGTCATCCAGTCCAAGGGCGCGGCGGCGCGGGCGGGGGCGCGGGCAGGGGCGGGGCGGGCGGGCGGGGCGGGGCGGGGGCGGGCGATGGCAGGGGCGATGGCGACGGCCTCCCTTCTCCTGCGCTCACGCGCGGCCGCCGCGCCGGCGCTCGCCAAACTCCTCGACTCCCACCGCCAGGCAGAGGCCAGGGCGCAGGTACTCCTCGCGGAGAGAGGCCGCTCCACATACTACACCACTACCAAAACACCTCTCGGAATAATTACTGTAATTTTTGCTATGCCCAACCCTTCCAAAGATTAAATAGATCACGGTCGAGAAGCGCTCCTAAGACTCTTGACTCAACGTTTGATCTCTATCAAAGTTTATATGACTAAAAGGAATTGTTTGACTTTCATGTCGAAAACGTAATGGCTAGTGACAGCGTGGGTGGTTTGGCTCGAAAGATCTATTGTAGCCGAGCCCCTCCGAGCACTTAACCGTCGTGGTCGATAGTCCAGGGGCGAACTAGCCGACTAAAGCGAGAAAAGAGGATATCGTAAAAGAGGGCAGCCAGTTCACGCACGGAGTTACAAACCCAAAGACCCAGTGTTGCGCCGGTAGCGGGTCGTGCCGTACGCGGCAGGCGTGGAAGCGGGCAGGGCGGGCTGCGGTGCGGTTCTCGGAACAAGGGGCCGCGCGGGCGGCGGGCGGTGGGCGGAACGAGAGCGGCAGGGAGCGCCGCGGCTACCGACTGCCGCGTCCTCACGCACGGCTGTCCCGGTGGCCGGCGACTGCCCGCGCGCCGCCGTCGCCCCCACTTGGCGGTGCTTCTTCCTCATTGACGGCGCGCCCCGCCGCCCGAGCAAGCACAGCGCGCGCCCACGCCCGAACGAGGGCGAGCGTAAACCACTCGTGCCATCCCAGCTGTCAGGAGGGAACGGAGAATTGTTCTGCAAATGAAACATCAGCCGCTGTTTCCGAAAACCTTCACTTCTAAGGTACACTCTCAGGGCGCACTATTGAAATGTGTCAAATGCAATTTTATGATGTTCACGGTAGAGTTGTGAGTCAGAAAGTTATTGCATCAAGACTGCATTACGTCACATTTTCGACACTGGTGAAGTTTCTGGTTGAATTTAATTACTATTTGGATATGGTTGAATTTAATTACTATATGGAATTCTCGTTCTGATCCGCGGCTTCCCTTGAGGCTACGTCCAAACGAATGAGGATTTCAGGGCATTAGCAACTGTTAATCGTGCTTTCCCCTTTCTGTTGTCACTAATGTCCTCAGGGCCGGGCATTGACAGTCGCCTATCTCATGGATAAAGACCGGTCACTGTTGGAAATTCACCGAGGTCTCCAGCAGTGCCACAAATACTCCATACAGTGAAAAAGTCTTCAAAAGAAAGTAAATGAAACAATTAAAAAATATTGAAATAAAATAAGGATAAACAAATTACCAACTTAATGTTAATTGAAAGTCTGCGATGCGCATCTGAAACTCAAGCTGCGTATCTTCAGTTCTTTAAAACACTAACTAAACATAATAATTAAAGACCTACTCCCATACGGCTTAGTCCCTCACGGCTCTCGTAAGTTTAAACATCAAATTACTAGATAAACAATACAAAATCCTCAAGTTGTGTCATCCCTAATGTTGCACACATAACTTTCAACACTTCTGGTTAGTTGCACTCAACGACTTTTATCTGCAAACTCACTCGTGCATACCCCTTTTTCAGCACGAGCCACCGCACGCTCCGCGCGTCACTCTGGAACGTTGTTTACGTCCTGCTCTGCAAATTTAAAATCCGAAGACAGAGGAACCGGGTTCCTCCCACCTCGCGGAGTCGGCAGCTCGTTCCCTCGCTTCCGGAACAGAGCGCTTTCCTGCCGCGGGCGACTGAGCGAGCTTCAGCGCGTTCTTTTCAGCGGCTCCATTTGTCGAGCGGTTATTCTAACGCGCCGGAAGCAGGGCGGAGGAAAACGTTTTCTTTTGTTTGACTCTTCACACGTGCACAAGGTCGGACTGTCTGGGCTTCGGCCGTTTCCTCCGCTGCATACGCGTTGTGGAAGACTTGCAAGAGATTGTGGGTGTTTGAGACTCCAGATTTACATTTCAAACCGACGCACGACTACGTGGGCGCAAAATGCGCTTACTTCCAGAGGGAAGGGAAGAAGAAATTAAAAAGTTTCAGGAATTATCAGATAATATTAGTCAAAGCGGAAAATAATTTTGCAACATCCTCAACCATATGATGAATATTCACTCAAATAAACTGAAAGAACAAATGACAAACTTTTTTTAATTAAACAAAATACAATGTACTGTATTAAACCTCTATTTATAAAACGTGTCATTTCTTTTTCTTCAAACGTAGAAGCTGTGAACACAGCCACCTAAATTTGTATACATTATGATAAATAATTTCTTTAATTTGGACGTCAAAACATGACGGTAATTATATGTAATTAACATGGTAGTGCATACAAGATGTAAAGACCACTTTGCGATCAAACACAGAAATTCATACAATGAAGCGAATTTATTTTACTTTCTTAGGAATATATTCTTTTTCTAAATTTCGAAATTAATTAAGCGTGAACATTTCCATGTGAATTATTCATTGTAATACATATTTCGCCGAAATTAACCTTTACAATTCGACTGAATGATCTTACATTAGCAACATATCGAGAAAAAAGTGGATACGCACGATCACCATTTTACAACCAGAGTGACCTTGCCAATCAAGAACACTAGAAACATCTAGCACGGTCCTCGTACCGAGGTCCTTGTCCTTTATGGTATCGGCTCTGTTTTACAAGTCCTTGTCCTCAACGCGGTCCGATTATCATCACCTCGCTCCCCATTGTCTCGTTTTTCCACCAACTCCTGTTTTTCATCGAACCTTTGTCGCCTGTTAAAAATGTCTTTTTTTACTTTACTTTCTACCTGTTGTTCACGCTCGTAATACAGAAGGTTCACTTAAGTATCTCATTATCATAGCAAACGCCTATTAATTACGAAAAACTAGAACCAAACTTGCTACAAATAAACAGAGCAACGACCTTAAAGAAATATTTCAAAATTGATTAAGCTCAACTATTGCACAATCCAAGCTTGATGGTAATTAATGTTTTACCAAAACTAACCTTTGTAGTTCGATTTAGTAATTTTACTTTAATGATGATAATAATAATAATAATAATAATAATAATAATAATAATAATAATAACAATACTTGATCCATATTAACTCTCAATGCAATATTGGCAGATGAATGATAAGTTCATTAAACGGCAGTTCAAAAACCACTTAAAACACATGTCTTCATTTTTAATTGTTTTTACTGCTTCTATTAAAAGATATTCATTGAATAACATTTGAAATTAATACTATTTAATACGTAGGTAATGCGTATTAAATAGAAGAATATCCAACGTAGGAACTGGGTTACTACATCCCAGCTTCTACAAGAAAATCTTAAAGCGAATAATTTGGCACCACAGAAAAAAAAGATCCAACGATTGGGCCACCGTAAAAAATAGAATGGACACCCCAATACCCTCAGAATGTAGGAACATCGATTCGCACTTGAACGGACCCGTCTCGTACCCCGGAAACGTGTGCTGGGGCCGTGCGTAATCATTTCGCAGAAAGCGCGTCGCGTGCCCAGTCTAGTGCCAAAGCGGCCGCCCACCGTCGCCACCCACCGCGGCGGCGAGTCGTATTCCCGGCCGGCGCGACCCCGCCCCTACGCGGGACGAGACGAGACAGGGCCCGAGCGCCCGCCGCTTCCGCGAAAAGGCAAGCTGCCCGGCGCGGCGCGGCGTCTGCTCGCTTCAGACGCCTCTGACTCGACTACTGATGCGACGTTGATAACAGAACATCTGGCGCTAAACATCCATGTTAATACGTAATACATCGACCAAAATCCATCGATGTTTTTAAACGTCAATCTTTTAAAGGTGGTTTAACAACCGCTAACATTACATACCGGCGCAACCACATTTAATTTCACAATGCCCATGTAAATTATAATTCATATTTAATAGAAAAAATTGAAAATAATAAGAAAAATGGACTCTCGATAAAGACGGTACAAACAGCGTTCGTTCAGCTCGAACACACAAAATGATATGGTGTTATTTCATATTTTCACATCTACACAATTGTGATCATGGAAATTCTTCATTCACAATTAAAACATCTAAAACGTAAAACATGGTACATAAAACAACGATGTTAAAAAATATCGTCTTTAACATATCGATGTTTAAAACATCAATGTGTCCATAAAGTCATCAATGCTTTGAAAACATCGCCATCAATGTCGCATCCTCACGCCGCCTCCACCTGATCCGGAGACGAGTCGTGCGTCCAATTTGCCCGCGAGGTTTTTTCCTCCGCATTGGGGGGGGAAGGGACGAGATGATCGAGATCGGTTGGAAGCGAGTCGGGGGAAGACTTCGCGCACGTGACTATTCAAGTATTTTCATGTTTGGCAGTATACTAATGCCCAACGAAGCCCCAAATTCGACACAAATTATGACCGAAACTGAAAGGAACTTCGCGCTTTATAAGTACTTGTACCAAACCACAGATGCTGCAGTGATCGTGTAATTGCATGAGGAATGATGGCAGCTGAGAGCTAGAGAGGGGAATAGATGAGAGAAGACGCAGTGGAAGAAGACTTGAAGGAGCAAGTGACGGAAACAGGGAGAGAAGGAGACGAAGGTGTCAAGGACACAGTTGTCGCAAGTGATGTGATACAATGGTTGAGTAGATGACGTGGCTGTAATGTACTAGTTTCTCTCGAGTAGTTCTTACAAGGGGACGATCAGTGCCAATACAATGTTTTAACTTCGGCGAGTCGTGTTTCATTGGTAAGAAGAGAATTGCAATTTTATGTAGGGGTATTAGTTGTGTCTTTGCAATGTGTACAAAAGCTTAATAACATTTTGATGTTGAATTGAGTCCGCCAATAAATATAAAATATCGTCTTCACACATAAACGTAAGAATTGTAATATCTGTTAATACTATAATCTTTGAGCTACAGAATCAACATGAAGATTGACTGATAACGACAATTTGAAGAATGTTTTTTCTCACCCACCCCTGTGCATTCCGGCACCAATATTAGCGGCAGGGAACACTGACAGTAACCAACCCACGGAGGAGAAGACGAAGACAGCAGCGGCGGCGCGCGTTAAGACGGCGGCGCCGGCGGTGGTGACGGCGGCGGCGGCGGCGGCGGCGGCGGCAGCGGCGGTCCGCGCGCAGAAAGTGAAAGCGCGAGAGTGCAGTGTACGCTGTCGAATGTGGGTCAACGCGCCGCCACCACCACCACCACCACCACCGCCGGTCTTCCCAGCGCCGCGCCGCCGC
>BOPP01000129.1:1558830-1572051 GCA_017312745.1 Gryllus bimaculatus
GCGAACCAGCCGACCGCACGGAGCAGCGCACCGCAACGCGGGACGGGACGGAACACGACGGGACGGGATGGGTCGAAACGGGACGGGACGAAACGGGACGAAACGAGACGGGACGAAACTGGACGAAACGAGACGGGACGGGACGAAACGGGACGAAACAAGACGGGACGAAACGAAACGGGACGGGACGAAACGGGACGAAACGAAACGGGACGGGACGGGACGGACGGGACGGTTAGGCCGGCGCGGAGGCGAGAACCCCCCCCCCCCCCCCGGGAAGCGTAGCGCTATGAGGATCGCGGATGTACTGACGTGTTTGTAGCAACGGTGCAACGTTTGTAGCAACGAAAGGTACTCGTATACAGGCCTCACCGGCGAGTATAGCATGAGTTAAAAGCAAAGATGTTCAAATGATTCTAAAAACGTCCTTTGCAATGACCAAATTAATGAAAATGCCTACATTTTCATCACAAAATGCAGAAAGTAACGTACGTAACAATGCGTACATACAAGTCACATGCGTCCTCTTTTCCTTCAACCGCAAACATTCGGTTATTTCACGAGCCTTGTAAGTTATCAAGTTTCGCTGCGCTCTTCCAGGCGGTTGGTGAAGTTTTTTGCAACCATCCCTTCTTAATGTGTAATTCTTTCCGCGAGCTCTCCCATTGACCTTTCGCTTGTGGCATTTCAGCTTGCGACATATGGGTTTGTGAAGTTGGCTACACATAGACAATGTTTCTTTGAGTATAGAAGTGTACATCAGTTCGTAAAAAATATACTCTTTTTATTGCTAATTTTGCAATATTAGCTGTCTTGTTGTCAAATAGTCACATTCAATATCTAGTAATAACATCGTACCTCACAAGACAGAAGAAAAAAAATGTTTGAGAATAGGTAGTATTGAAAATATGATAAATTAAGAGCGGATAATTCAGGAATGCTGAATGAGGACGGTGAAGTACTATCAGACTAAAAGTGTAAATATAATTAAACAAGAATAATATCTTCAAATTAAATAGCAAAATATTCAAAATAGTATGCTGCTTATTTCACCCACTACAATTCGTTTATTTTGAAAGCGTGGCCTAAGAACGCTATCAAAGAGAAAAGTAAATATCAGATACCTCCGCAAGCTTATCACTTGAACCTGAGACGACGAATTTTTTTATGTAACCTTAACCGTTTACTTCGAAAATGTTCCCAACACCACACAAAACATCGACGAACAATCGTCTATATTTTTTTTCCTCGGGAGGAGATATTTTTAGAACAAAAACAAACAAACAACGGAATAAATTCACCCCGCGAACTTGGATCAACACATTCCTATTCGGTCTCTGCCCGTTACGCAATCCATCAGCAGAGGCGCAAACGGCCCGCCGCTCTCCGCCTCAGGACAACTTTTCACTCGTTTCCAGGAAGTCTGCGAAGGCGGTTTGGGTATGAACTTCGAGATCCACAAGAGTTGACAAGTCGCTGGATGAAAATGCACATTTCCCACGATATGAATGTCCTTCGTACATCGTAAGAGTATTTGCTCCTCTAGCTTATTTGAAGTATAGTCTCAAAGCATTCTTGGGTGTGAAGCTAACGTTCTAGTAAAATCTGAATATCTACATAAATATTTAATAGCCTGTTGCTCTACACTGCGGAGTTATAGGGACTATAATAGCATACATTAAAATAATTTAATTGTAAACAAGTTTTAATGTCTTGCAAAAACAATCACACGGAAGTTTGTCAACCTTTACATCAATTGGTACATCTGGTACTTCTCAAAATGATTTTTGGAACCAAGCAACCGCGAAATATCATAAAATGAATATCAAAATATGTATATTAAAATACAATTACATTTACAAAGACATTAAATAGCCTAGAACGAATATCAAAAAACCAACATTGCCAACTGACTCCCGGTTATACTAATTTAATGTCGCAAATTCTACTAAAAGTCCTTTTACTGTCATTTCGATTCTTCTGATATTCCACTCAGCAAATCCAGATACATTTCACGCGAGAAGCCAAGTGCAGGTTGCAAGAGCACGCACTTGTGTTGACACAATACCTCAACGCAAGACGACTTTCGTTCGGTTTCACTGATATCTGAAACTAATTTGGCCAACCGAAGCTTTTGAATGCAATAAAACCTGACTAGAAGAGTAGGGCGAATCTAACGCCTCCTATTTCTCTCCATCCCACGATTCACGTGCTCGCGTTGGCAACCCTTCAGCGGCTGCAATTACGAGCGATACAACGAACGGCGACCGAGCGCAAAAATCGCTTTCTTCGAGGCTTTACGTAAGCAGACGCGCCGGCGAGAAGCGTCGGTGGGGGCGGCGGTCAGAGCGAAGCGAAAACGCCTTGCCGCGCCGCGCCGCGCCGCGCTCGCGTCTCTGGGCCGTCGCATAAGGCCGGGCGACGAGCGCGAACCATCATCCATCGTCGCGCCCAACTCGGAAGGCGAACAGGCGCGGTTGTGCAACGAGACGACCGCAGCGGCGGCGGCGGCGGCGGCGACGGTCGAATTCGCGGGCACGCTCCGGCGGGCGGGCGAGAGCGCTCGCTCGAAGGGAAGGGCGTTGAACCGCGATCGGCCACGCTAAAAACGTCTCGGTTAACCGAAGCCCCGCCCCCGCCCAGCCGCCTCCGACCCACTGCCGCGCCCCCGCAGCGCCCGCACCCGCCGAAAAGCTGGAGCTGGCTGTTCGCGCAGCGGTGGTGGTGGTGGTGGTGGGGACGGAGTGGGAGATGGGGATGAGGATGGGGGTGGCACGTCGGTTGCGGTGGCGACTACGCTCGGTGAAAGCGCCTTGGTAAATCCATCTTCCCTCTCTTTTTTTTTTTTCGTTTTTGAAAAGCGATATCAAGTGCCGTGAAATATCGTATCACTCGCCTACAAATTTAATGGGATGATTTTAATCGCCGATTTCGAAAGTCGCGCGCCATCTTGTTTTCCTTTCGACAAGCGCGAGTAGAGGCACTCCCAGCGTGTACTGAGAATGAATGGAGCGGGAAAACCAAGTTGTACTGCCTACCGACAGATACAGAGAACTTATCAACCGATAACTTGAGCATCATGACGAGCCTTAAGTACAAAACACGTAAATAAGGAATAATCGCTGCACTCATTTTGTAAGCTTATCGATAGTTTTTTTTTTCTAATTTCATGAGTGCCTTTTCACTTTGCTGAAGAAAAGTACATTACATATTTTATGTAAGATAAATGCTTAATATTCTTCAAACTGATCAAAGTGATCTGCATATTCTTCAAATTCAATTGCTTAATAGAGAGATTCGCATATCAGCCAGAACTTTTTAATGAGTTCACTTAATTCTTTCATATCAACATTTTTAACATAGACGCAGTTTCAGAATATGCAATGCGTAAAATATATATTTTCCCCGTGAAAGATCAAAGAAATCCACTTCCTGGACACGACCGTGATTTATTTCGCGCTTTTCCTCATACTGCTTTGCATTTCCAAAACGCGCTGCGTAGAAGATGCGGTGGCAACGAACGCGCGCAAGGCTGCGCGAGCGCGAAGCGAATAAAAAAATACGAGAGAAAAAAAAAGAGCCGCGCGACTCGGTCGGGCCTTCCACGGGCGGCGACGCGCGGAGCGGCAGCGCTGCCTGTGGCGGCGGCGGCGGCGCGGCGGCGGGCCATGGGAGCGGTCGACGACCCCGCCAATGTAGGTCAGTGATCAGCGAGTATACACTCGCGCTAACCTGCCCGCTCCCCTATCCCCTCCGCGCCTCCACCGCCGCCGCCGCCGGCCGCTCGCGCTGCGCCGCGCTGCAGACCTCGCGCCTTCCTCCGGCGCCGGCCCGCGCAACAATGCAAGGCCTGACCCTCGCCGCCCGCGCATCCGCTCCGGCCCCTCGCCCGCCCGCTTGTCCCCCGTCGCCCGCCCGCCCCGCCCCGCCCGCCCTCGCCCTCGTGGCCGCGGCGCGGAACGGGGACAGAACCGCCTTTGGGGGGCGATGACGAGAGGGCGAGGCGCAGCATTGCGGTGGCGGTGCCGCGCCGGGCGCCAAATGAATTTACGGGTCGCCCACACAAGGTGATCCTGCACACGAGACTTTTCGTGTTCGATCGTCAGCCTGCAAGGAATACGGCCCTCTCTCTCCACGCAGAAGTTCACTGTCAGACGCCCTCTTTAGCGCTCTTACGTCACACTACAACTATTTATAACCCGACAGTTTTTCCGAGAACAGAGGTTGCGTGATGTTAGCGGGTCGATTCAAAAAGTCTCAAGAAACATTGCAGAGAGGCCAGAGGGATAATAGCAGGAATTGAACAAGAGACTACGTGGTCAACATACGACAGTAGGTAAAAGGGAAGCGTTATTAACTGTCGCAGTTTACCGGCATTCTGTATTTTAACCGCGATCAGATCTGTCAAAGTGCAATATTTCGTTGTACAAGGGAATAAATTGAATATTTTGATTTTATTCTCGGCCTACTTTGAATTGAAATTTCAAAATTAAGATCATATATTATAAAGCTTAAAAAATAAGGATCAAAGTAAAAAAAAAATATCAAATCAACCAAAAAAATGTCTCTGAAATAAAAACAATAATATTTCGAAACCCTCCAAAGACGAGGAAAAACGCAATGAGGTCGCCAGCTCCTAACGCGGTGAACTCACCCTGTTCAATTGACACCTCGCTTGTATCTTTCCATCAAAGCTTTAGAAGCCCACGATAAGCGCCGATACACCCAGCCCCCCCCCCCAACAACAAAAAAAAACGCTGACGGAGCTCCCTGCCTGGGAACCTAACCCACAAGAGCGACAGGAAGGCTGTTCCGGGAAGGCCAGTTCGAAGTTGAGGCAATGGGGTAAGTGGGTAACAGCGGGGCAAGGAGGAGAGGGGATTGGTCCAGTGAGGGGGAAAGGGGTTGGGACAGGGGAATGGGGTGGCAAAGCAGAAACTGGGTAGGGCGGCAGAGGAACAAAGGGCGGAGCCGGGCGGGGCGTGAGCGGGGGCGGGGGGGGCGGGGCGGGGGCGAGGCGGGGCGGCGGCGGGGGCGGGGCGGGGCATAAGTCAGTGGGCGGACGGGGCGGAGGCGCGCGGCCAGCGCTGCTGGCAGCGCAAGACACCTGCCGGCCGCTGCGCAGTGCCCGGCTGCCGTCGCCGCTGGGGGGCTGGGGGGCCGGGTGTCGCCCGCCGGCAGGTGGCGTTGACGCACGCCGCAATTAGGGGCAGCGTCCCAAGTGCGTCGCGCTCACCCAGGGCGGCCAACAGGCGCCGCCCACTACGACCCCTACCTCGCACTTCCTACCACCCCTCCGGCCGGAATTCTTAACCTTCATGCGGAATTTCTTCCCCACTGCTAGTCTTTGTGCGGATGTGAATTGAAACGGGAAATTAAAAATAACCAGAAAAACATCACGAGAAAGTCAAATGAAAAAGTTGTTCGATATTATTTTTCCCTTATTCTATTTCACTTCATCGTTGCTATACGAGTACAAAGCATTTTCAAATTATGAATGCACATCCAAGTAATGAAGGTAGCTGCAACTCATGAAGCATTTGTCCACCTACAGACACCTGGGAATCGGGTCTGACTTCAACTATAGTGAGAACATCGTTCATAAAGTTCATGCCATGCTGCACCTAGTTATAGGTGGGAACGAAGCGATGTCAGAAAGTATTATCGTTCAACAAAGAGCAATTCAGTATCTCAGGGTGAACGTGTTGTCTCAATTTTCTCTTTCGACAGAAACAAAATTTAGATTATAATTTCATTTTCCATTTTAGCAAAAGAAAATTATTTAAAATAGAAATTTTCCGTAGCATTTTAAGAACCATTTTCTGGATAAATACCTATATTTTCTTTTCTATTATATTTATAGCATTTGTTAGTAAACATGTGCACCAATTTTTTTAAATTACAAGACAGATATACAAAAATGAATTTGGTAAAGCACTTTCGTGGCTTTCGGGGCTTTAATTTGAGCATTCTCCAGTGAACGTGGCGGATCCGGCTCCTTCCAGAGAAATGCACTTCAGGTCGCAGCGCAGAGACGCTCGCCCGGGAGGAATGGCAGGTGTCGTGTGCTCGTCAGCACAGAACCGCAGCAGGGCGTGACCGATCGGAACGCAAGGCCTCGTTTCATAAGCTCGTCCCTCGCTCACCGGCGCAGCGGCGACGGCCCGCGAGAGGTTGGCCGAGCGAGCCGCCAGCCGCCAGCCACTGTCGCTCTCGCAACCACTCTCGCCCTCGCCGCACAGTGCGGGAGCTGCCCCGTCCAGACGGGCGAAAACCCGCTCCCTTTCCAACTCCTGGCTTTCAAGCGCGATTAACAGACAACTACTCTCTGACGTATTGGAACATTTGAAACTCAGTTCAATGGTTCAGTAACATTAAATTACTCATTCTCTGATTAGAGCACTTTGCCGTTATTCCTTAAGTCGTTTTTTAAATAACATTAAAACTCTTTTATGAAAATTTATATGCATTTAATAAGTTCACGTTTAAGGTGGAGGGAAATGATTGACCGTGCGACAGAAAAATCAATTGCGTTGTTAAAACGACGTCATCAACACGTTGATGACAACAAAACAACGTCAACATCAAACACACGACAAAAACAAGTAACTCCAGGCACAAGTCAGACAAAATCCCATTATCATCACTTTTTAATGCACCCGTCGTTTAAGAAATCAGATTGAAAATTGTTAGTTCATAGGGATACGAAGCGTAACACAGTTCTTAAAATCCACGAACTACTGATGAAGAAGGATGATGCAGTGAAACTGCGCACTGTTGGCCGCTCGGTCAAGTGTCGATTTCTCATTTGTTTTGTGAGCTGAGCTCGCAGGCCGACCCTCAGCTTGGCATATTGCGAGCCCCGTCAAGACAAGGCTTTCCACTCGAGTCCAGGACGAAGTACGATGCTCGCAGACGAACCTCCTTGCGTCCAACAGAGAATTTCCTGAGCCTGATTCAAATAGTAGTGGTTTTGGTGGTTGGCTTTTAGTGGTTTTGGTAGAGGTGGTGATAACCCGACGAAATAAATACACATAAATAAATAAGAAGATTAATGTAGAATAGAATTAATCCATTCCGAATCATACGTTTTTTAATTTCAGTTCTCTTTTCTTTAATAATTTTCTTTACTGTTAATTTATTAATACCCATTGCAATTATAATAAAAACGAAGCAATGGCACATTACGAAAATATATTCACTTTTCTTTGCATGAACCATGTTATTTTCACTGTACAGTCTTAATAAATGAGAACACATTAGCACTGCCATCATGATCAACACCGTTGAATACAAAACCCAGATTCCATTCTCACTTATTCAGAACTTATAGTTATTGAAATATATTGGCCATTGTCATCCCGTTACAAGTAACAAATAAAAGAATGTCTCTCGATCCTCATTTTCTCCCGATCATCCGCGCCCTCTAGATCCCTTGAAAGAGATTTCGGTTGTTTTTTCCCCGTGGGCCGCTCGGAAGGCTCCCGCTCAGCTGCGCAGCGCCGGCCGGCCGCGCGCTGTTTTGCCGCGTGCGCTGAGCGCTAAACCGCGCCAATTACCAGTGTTTCTTCGGGCCGGCAGACGCGAGCGCGCGGCTACTGCGGCGGCGGCGGCGGCGAAAGCGACAGCGGCGCCGAGAAGAAAGTAGCGTCACATAAACCACTTACGTCAACCGCCTGGCAAAAGTAAAGGTGAAGGGCAGAGCTTTCGGTTGCGACGCGGCGCAAACCTGTTCGAGGAAAGGCGTTTCGCGCCCTCCAACGCGGGCGCCCAAGTGTCAAGGGTGCCGTTTGAGTGAAATCGTAAGGAAAAAATAATCATAAAGGCCTCCGGCGCGGGCGCACGCGCCAGGGCAGGCGGCCGCCGCACCCGCTAGGGCGAGAAGCGCGCTTCGCAGCAGCGACTTCTCATCAGCGTGACGCACAACTTTCCTTTTCTATGAGATTATATTTCACTTAATTTGAGATCATTTACTCTTTATTTGTACAACAAAAAACAACCAAACGTTATTTGATGGAAAGGAAAGAACCAACTACGTTGAAGATGAAATTATTAAAAACAAGGGCGTTTTGAATCAAATTATTACTTACGTAACATAGAAAGCAAGAGTTTAGCGAACAAACGAAATGACGAGCATGCCATTTTGAAATGAGTGCGCCAAAGACATTTTCGCATAAGTTGCGTGCATTATTACTTTTTTAATTCGCTTTTTTAATTTTTAAGATTATTAAAATTATTTAAATAAATTTACACGTCAGAATTAAGGACTCTAGTGGTGTTCCAAAGATGGTCAAGACTGCTCCAGGCGGAGAGGAGACACATATAATTTTGAACCCGAAAATCGATTTGTATGTATGGATATCCCGATGGATGTGTGATGAAATTTGATAAATACTAAAAGGTGTGCCATTCTGGAGATCATTCAGATAGGGTTCTTTACATGAAGCCTCTATAACTTTTTCAGCATTTTCAGGAAAATGAAAATTTTGTTTTCAAATATTTTACTCGTATCGAAGTAAGTCCATTTATATGTATGATATAGTTCTGATTTTCATTAAAACCTTCACCTTTAGACAATTGTAGAAATCTTTACTTAAAACACTTATGATTTGCATTTAGTAAGAGGTATGATCATTCCACTCAACCAAATTTCGTGATTTTTGCTTTAAATGAAATGTAATACGCTCCAAATGTTTTATCGCCTCCTATTATTAACCGGACAAATAAGCCAAAGGGACAAACGGACAAGAGAGAAATGTGTCAGGGGGACAAAAGGAACGAAAGAAACAGGGGATACAAAAAACAAAACTATAAGATTAGATTTCTTGAAATTCTGAAGAAGATAAATACCGCGACTTGAGATGCCATTACATTCAATGGTAATTTCAAAAACTGTAATTTTAATGTAACTGTATTCAAACAAGCGTAAAAATAAATTTTGTTTACATGTATTTCCCAAAATTACGTTTTGTAGCAACGACATATTTAACCAAATATTTCTAAACACTGATAAAATCTAAACCTGAAAGTCAGCTAATATATTTTAATGGCATCTGGAGCATTTTAACGGCTCTTGTAATGGACGCACTCTTAATTCGTTGTTTAAATGGTTGGCTGCTAAGGAGCTCGGCACGTCTATACCGACGAAAATAAAAATATTGATGAGATTAGTGAGAAACGAACGCCTAAAAATAATAATTGTAGTAGTATTCTGAATGAAGCATGTTTCATTCTGAATATCCCGTTTTCAGAATTCCGATTGTCCGAGGAAGAAGTGATCGGTACTATCAAGGAACGATTCGTTCAAAGAAAAAGACAGCCAAGTCTTTACGGAGTAATCGATATTTCCACATTTCCCTCACTTTTTATGGCCTGACTTATGTTCAGAGGCAAGAATCGATAAGCCGCAACTTTCACAAAGGCAATTTTAACTAATCGGCCAAACTTAGTTCAATATTATTCTTGACCCTTCACCGTCGTAGCATAAGGACACATTTGTCACATGTATTTTCGTTCCCCATTATGAATGCCTGACGTAAGTTTTGAGTGTCAATGCCGAGAACGTGATGCAAAAATGTGTTATAAAAACGAAGTTAAAAAGATAAGACTATTCTCTAAAAGATAAGGCTTATTAATGTCAAGGTCTCTCACAAAGAGGAGTTGAATTTCTTAACCTTACTTTCAGGAATATTGTCACTCCCATTGTGAGGTCAGCTGGAATGCAACATTCGAGGGTTATTTATTATTCTGTTTATTTGCACACAAAAAACATTTACGAAGTCATGAATGTAACTTTACATATGGCTTTCCATTTTATAATAATAAAGTAATAAAGTTCAGATAGTTTCTGAATCGTACAGGTTTGAAGGACGGCGGAGCAAATAGTCCACCAACAAGGTATGTTCGCCCACTGTGCGACTTCGCACGAGACGACGACCCGAAAACAAAAATGTCCGTACGCAGAGCGAGGTGAAGGGACCGGGCGAACAAATAAAAAGCGATTCCATTACATAACGGCGGCGTCGTCATTCAGTTCTCGCGACGGCGTCTGGCTCGCAGCGGCGGCCGCCACAAAGCTCCACTCGGCCCAGGACCTGATTCTGGACTGAAAGGTTCCGGAAAGGCGTCTCCCGTAATTCACTCCAAGTGCGAACGCGAATCTATTATGTAGGGCGGAACGTCGGCGCTCGCCGCCTTTAAATATAGAGCGCGAATAAAAACATCTATTTCGGTTTGTTGGAAAGGGAGCGCTTTTGACAAATTAAGTGGCGGCGGGTTGCTTCCCTGCCCCCCCCCCCACATCTCCCCCTCTCCCAGCGCCAACGCACTTCGTCATTTCAGCGAGAATCATTAACGACTATCTTAAATCGCTCAGTATTTTACTACATCCTACCGAAATAAAAGACGATAATTCACACTTGAGATAGAATTCCAACTAAAATCACAAAAAAACAATAAAACTCCTGATGTTCGCATGCAGGAAGTACTACAAGATAATAAAATTTAAATTTGTAGATTATTATTAAGATGTATTGATTTTATTGTATTAGATTTTCGGTTTAATTTAAGTCTAGGGCTTTTCTCAAATAAAGCGAAATCAATTAATATCTGAATAATAAAACATAAATTAATACCTGAATATTTCCTGGCACAATATATTTCTAATTCTAGTATCTACTAATATGATTAAGCAGATGCCATTTTCCCTGGAGTTAAAATAAAATAACTGCTCATTCCTTCAGTACAATGGAACGCAAGACCATAACGACACAGCTGAGAAACCCCTATCATGACAACGACGAACATATTACGGGCGCAGTAGATGTTTTGGAAACTATAATCCCCTCCGAAAGGAACTAGAAATCTAACATTATTTTTCGTGGAAGTTGTCATGGAATGCGTTCAAACGTAATATTTAATCGGTGCAAAACACACCTGTGTACGTGTCGAAGACTCGAACTCAAGTTCTCGACAAAACAAATCGCCGCTCGAGAGGCCAATAGCTCGGCCATTGGGGTCGGTCAAATACCACGAGATTTATATTTAAATGTGTTGACGCAAGCAACCTAGCGAAAAACCGCCTTAAATAAAACCGGGGCCGACCGCGCCCGCCGGGGTTCATGGCCGCCCGCGAATTCCCCTCCGCGGACGCCACCGGCCGGAGCGAAGCTGCGCGGAACAACAGAACACACCTGGACTAGAAAATGCACTGCACTTTCAAGATGGAAGTGGGTCTAAGGAATGCATTGCGCAATTTGTGTGCTAGTTAGGCTGTGAATGTTAATCGAAATTATGTTATTTGTCGACTGCGATTTTAAATTATAATGAAAAAATGTAGAATTTTGAACTGCTTTTCAAATTGACATATAAAGTCCTCGATAAAAAAAAGGGCCAAGATAAATCTTAATTATTCGTAGACTACCCAAGATGTAACACTACTAAAATGGGCTTTTCTAATATCTTCAACCTGACGAGTGTAAAATGGAAATCTTCCTGTACATTACTTTCAAACGTCTTTCAACATTAATATAAAAGTTGTATTTAATACAAAAATGAAAAATTCTTATCTTTTCATTTTTAAGTTAAACATTTTTTTCTGTCCGAAATGGAGTCTAGAAAATCGAGCCTGCGCGCGCCTTTCGAATGATTTGGGCACATTGTGTGCAGCGCGATGTCGTGGGCGTAGGAGGAGGGGGAGGGGGCCTGAAAGGGGACTGCACGCCTCCGTCAGGCTGAAGCAAAGGCTGAAGCAAAGGCTGAAGCAAAGGCTGAAGCAAAGGCTGAAGCAAAGGCTGAAGCAAAGGCTTGAAGCAAAGGTGAGCAAAGGCTGAAGCAAAGGCAGACAGCAAAGGCTGAAGCAAATGCTGAGCAAAGGCTGAAGCAAAGGCTGAAGCAAAACTGAAGCAAAGGTTGAGCAAGCTGAAGCAAAGGCTGAAGCGAAAGGCTGAAGCAAAAGGCTGATAGCAAAGGCTGAAGCAAAGGCTGAGCAAAGGCTGAAGCAAAGGTAACAAAGGCTGAAGAAAGGCTAAGCAAAGGCTTGAAGCAAGGCGAAGCAATGGTTGAAGCAGGCTGAACAAAGGCTGAAGCAAAGGCTGAAGCAAAGGCTGAAGCAAAGGCTGAAGCAAAGGGCTGAGCAAAGGCTGAAGCAAAGGCTGAAGCAAAGGCTTGAAGCAAAGGCTGAGCAAAGCTGAAGCAAAGATGAAGAAAGCTGAAGCAAAGGCTGAGCAAGGCTGAAGCAAAAGGCTGAAGCAAAGGCTGAAGCGGCAGCCGCAGCCCGCTGGGGAAAGCGCACGGCGAGCGCGGGCGCGGGCAGCGACTGGCGAGGCAGGCTGTGCAGGTTTTGGAAGTGGCAGGGTCGCCGCGGGGCCTTGCCCTCTGCCGCTGCCTCTCGTCGTAGGCCGCGCCCCGCCCCCGCTCCCGCCCCATGCCGCCCTACTCTGGCTCCGCCGATACTCTGCGTGCAGGAGCGCCACCCACTCCGCGTCAGATTTCCGCCGGTAGAAATGCCCCTTCTTCGCCCATGCCTGCTCGTTGCCCGGCGACAGCTTGCTCTGCGGATTAGGCTACGAACACGGAAAGCAAATGGCCACGGGAACGAAGAGACATAAAAAGACAAGTAGAAAAAAATACTCATCTCCAAGAGTTACTGCTAGGTAACTCGATTACCTGACAAGAGCATTTTCGTCATTTCCAATTCGTCACTTCCTGAACGTCGGTCGAGTAATACAATAGCTTGAGTGACGTAAGGCACTCACTTTAAACATTGGACAAAAATGTCACGATATCATGAATTCGTGATTGAATTGAGTAAGAAAACATTTATTTTGCGATTATATCGTGCTACAAGGAAAGATAAAATAATTCACTTTTAAAATAGTGGATTTAATATTTAATTACAAAATTAAGAAAGGTTTTTCAGTGCAGGCAAAACATTAAATTTTTACCTTGATTTTCCACATGCGATTAGTGAATTTTATTGTAAAAAGGAAAGCAGAAAATCAAGTTCTTTTTTATGCAAGGACGGAGGTGTAAAGGTCAAATTGCAATCTTCAATATTGCAAAATTCGCCCAACTAAAATTCACATTCACACTGGAGAGCCTGGCTCGCGAGCAAATCGCATCCACTCCACTCCACTGCCTGCGCTGCCGCGGTTGGTCGGGTTCGACCCTCGGCAGAGTGCGTCGCTCCGTGCGGGCTTGTCCCCGGCGCCAGGGTCGGGC
>BOPP01000129.1:1572072-1601789 GCA_017312745.1 Gryllus bimaculatus
TTTTCAGGGTAACGGCCTGGGAAGCGAAAGGATTTCACGCGAAATTAACCTACCGAATGTACAGGCATGGAAGGCCGCTGCAATGTTTTGTTTATAAATGGGCGGCCGACGCGCCTTGTTAAAATCTGCAGTCAATGATTTATGCTTCATGTTAAGGTACACGTATACTGACTACTCCTCTCCAATTAAAATTGGCATATTAATTATAAAAAAATTAAAAAATAGTTTAAATAAAGAATAGTGAATTTACATATCTCGTTTTTAAATAAACATTTACAGGGATTAATATTGAGGCAATGTTTCAAAATAAATTTGTTAATACAGTTTGATACATTTGAAAAAGCTTACAAATAAAACTTAAAAGAATGATTTTTCGACATGTGCTTTGAATGAACTTACATCTAATCTTGAACTTTCGTTTGTCACATTTCAAAGTAGAATTATCTTTTACACTACCTACTGTTTAAATTCGAGGTGTAATTCTACAAAATACTCCGATGGAAACACTTTCTCAGAAGTAAAAATTTCCTTAACGTGCTTCGCTTTAGGAAGTTCTCTGGAAGCAAGCTACAATCTCCGGCCTCGGAAGCAGCACAAGTCAAACACCTCGTGACCCTTTCCACTAAGATACTCTGTTCTCTTCCAAGGCCATAGAGAGAAACCATCCTTGAAGGAGTTCCTCCTGTGCCTAACCTTTCTCAGACACATGCCTTGTTTCTATGGCCGACATACGAGTTCCCAAACTAGTGGTACTACAACAGTACAAACGTTCTCGCATTATCTGTAACGGCTACGCAATATTATATTACTACATGAATCAGCAAAATTGTTTCGAACCAACGAAATTTGTCTCTCCGTGCTGAGATTCTAACACGAGTACAAAGAGTTAACAAGCCAGTCACGTCACCCGTCACCACATCATCAGCCTCGCTATTAAACTGTACCTTCCCGGCGTATAAAAATAAGTTGTACATTTGCATTCGCAATTTTCAAACATTCAGAGATTTTCATTAAGTATTACGTCAAGATCTAATTTAAAGAATGGATTTCATTTAGGCAAACCATTATTATCAAATTTCTAGTTCTACAATGTTAATTTTTTGTTTGCAATTTGCGAAAATACAAAGACTTCTTCAAAAATGAGATCTTATTAAAAAACTGGAAATTACTTTACTTAAAGATCTATTTTTAAACACATTTCATTAAAGAACCAGTAGTACGACAATATAGCAGAGACTTTCTCTTCACAATATTTCGGAAGACAATCGTGGAATTGAAATATGTCTAAGAATATTATAGATGGACAAACCTGGACATATGCACATTTACATCGAAAATTTGGAGCCGATTTTGATAAATTGTTTGAGCGTTTCTGAAAATACGCATATTTCAGTTCATTTTCACAGAAAAGTAGTATATGACAAAGTAAAAAGTCTCAACAAAAGAAAAGGCTCGTTCAGCATGTTCAAAATTATGCCTAACAAGGAAAATAAATTTGAAAAATATACGAAACAAAGTCCGTACAGGTGTGTGTGTGTGTATATATATATATATACATATATATATATATATATATATATATATATATACATACATTGAATGCATATAGCTAGTGATATGCTAAAAGTCTTTTGTTAGAAAATCAATTAGTACAAGCTATATTTTTATATGCATTATTATCTTCTCGAAAGGAGCTGAAGCCCCATGACCTTCCCCTTGAGTGCGCCACTGCCAAAGATGAAAAGAAAACGACATTTCAAGCAAATAGAGAGTATATTTGCAGTTTTTCACCAACATTGTTGCTGTCATTATAATTGTGTAGTATTACCATTATTATTATTATTATTATTATTATTATTATTATTATTACTGGGCCTTTATATTTAATTACTTATAATGTAATTACGTTTTGTAATTTCTTTGGTCTGGTTTAGGTTTTCGGGGTTTCCCCACCTTCTTCCCAGCAGCTATCTATCGACACCGAAACTAAATTGTTTCACATTTGTTCAATTTTTCAGTCCTCTAACTGAAGATGAACAAAAACATAACTTAAATAATATTATAGAAGAGTAAAACCTCGTCCCTTATGAAAACTTTCGTTGAAACGATTTGAGTCGTTTTAAAGAAAATGTGTTTTGAATGTTGCGAAAAATGAGTATTTTGAAGCTCATTTTTACCCTAAACTTTTGAATTTTCGAGAATTTTTGAGAATTTTCAGATTAACTTTCATTACGCGCTGCGAGTGAAATCTCGTGCATTAGAAATAATGTTTACTCTTCCATCTTTCTGTCAACCAATAACAGGAATTCTCTATAATTCCGTGATAGTAGGAACCAATCCTGCAAATAATTCGATTAATTGATTAAAACTAGCTAAGTGTACGTCAATTGAACCCGAATAAAACAAATATGCGGTTACGTTACGAAACACATTGTTTTCAACTGTCATTCTATTGAAGTAATTACAGCATATCCTCAAAATATGAAAGGGAAGTAAACTGGAACAGAATCAAAATTACATTTTAGAAAACTAAATGAGACGTGAGAAAATGCATAAGGGATGCACTGACTACCTTTGTACAGAACTGCTTTCGCTAGAACAAAAATTTCCAAGAAATAAACCTAGGACAAAAAGAACAACCCCCCCCCCTCATTTGCCGAAACAACAAATATTCATTCAACAAACAATCATTGTTCACATTGGCGGACTTAATTATATTTTCGGCAACACGTCCACGAGACAGGCACGTTAAATGGACCATGTTACGATTAACACCTTTAATGCAATAGCTGCTTTAATCACGTATGCAGCAGAATCTGAATAGTAAACTAACACATTCTCCTCTTTAACTGTTAACCCTTTTATTCTATCATTCACAAATCTCTCATTAGTTTAGTGAATTGTCTTGTCCAATTCTTTGCAGGAGATCAGGGATGGCTTCCAAGTCTAGCTTTCCTACCACGAGGTTTGCAATAAAACGACCCTTCCCATCAGTAGAACCTTTATGAAATAATTTCCAGTACGTCCTCTAATATTTTTCAATGCATCGTCGTAGCCCCCTTTTAATTTCCCCCTTTTAATAGAATAGAAGGTACAAACATATACTGAGCCATCACTTGTTCTTGGCTGCGCACGTCTATGATCACGACCCAAGATTTCGAAGTCAGGAAAGATGGAGCGGGTGCCATGTTCACCGGAGCTTGCAAAAGCAACGGAAGTTGACTGAGCTTGCAAATGCAAATCTCTTCATTTATTGCTGTGGAGATAGTTGTGTCGATGTTTACTATAAACCCTGTCTTTCCCGTCCACTTTCTTGTCGTATTATCTTGTATGGAAAGATCGTTGCATTGCTGATAAATTTATCTCTGGAAGTAGTTCGGCTTACAAACGCTCACACCCCATTGTTTGAATTGGAAATACGGGGATACTTGACGGCTGTTGCTGAAGTGGCGCATTTTTTATGTCGTACTAAATACTGAAAAATAAAATAATCAAAACTGAACACTTGTAAAGTTTTAAAGCTCTGTAAAAAAAATCGCAGTCTCATTTATAATATGCCCAAAGAAGAAAATGCTGAAATAAGTAATTTTATGTTCAATGATAGGGAACATATAAAATGATTCAAATTAGTAAAATAAAAATCAATTAAAATCGCTTATACTCTTGTTTCCCCAGCTTCTAAACTATTAGCAACAAAATACGCAATTTCATGGAAACCCCAGCTCCTATTATCCCATTCACTGTTGGTGGAAACCAACATTTCCGGGCCAAAAGCAGGAGCGTGCCAGCCGAGCTCCTGCAAGCCGAGTGCACAGTGCCCCGAGGCCCGCGAGGGGCGGCGCAAAAAATCCGCACAGCGTCCGCGAGCGTTGGACCTGCCGGCTGCCGGTTCTCCCCGGAAAGGCGACACCGGCGACGCGCCGAGGCACCCGCGCCCCGCAATGCGGGGTAACGGGATCGTAGGCGGCCCACGCTCTGGAACGGAAGCTGGAGAGCAGCTCCAGGAGGAGTCTGGTAACGCCTCCTAGCCGGGGGGGGGGGGGGGGCAGCCACCTCCAGGATACCGGTTCGGCCCTCCGAGCGCGTGGGCCTGCTTACCCTTCGAGGCAACCCTTCGAGACTGCGCCACCGGCTCAGAGACATTTACATTTAGATTTATTTAGTCAAAAACACGGTGAAACCTCTATGACGTGTGACGTAGGGGGGAGAAGATTATCTGCGCACGTTTTCTTCAGTTCCAGAATCCCTTCCCGTCATTTGAACTATAAATAGTTGAAAGATGAGTAAAAGTTTGAAATAAATAAAAATGCATTTAAAAAAGCGCGAGATTATCAATATTTGAAAAAATAGACAATTTTTATAGAAAACTTAATTGCATCGGTACACGAATTGCAAGGTATGATTTTTCGTGGCATTGCTAAGCAAATATAGCAACCTGCCCCCTTACCTCTACTCGTACACTACGGGAGCAAAAGAGAGGTTTCAGCAACACGTGCGGCATAGTGAGCCACATCTACGTCTAAGGAAGCAAGTAGAGGTTAACCGCAATTGCAGGGTCTCTGGCCGGAAGGTCCTCGAGTTCCAGTCCTCACGGTGGTGGTTTTACTTCGCTAGGTAGACAGCGACCTACTTAGGTTGAGTTCTGTCGTCCGATCAATTCCAGGCGATTGATGAATCCACGTAGTACTTTAACAAACCGACTGTAGACCGCGAGCGATATTTTTCCTCATCCTAGTCTTCCTCCTCTCCGCTAAAACACACACGTGCCGGATCTCACTTTCCAGCAGGGGGGGGGGGATTGTAACCAGCCTCACTCTTCTGTGTCCAGTGCTATTGAAACTCAACTATGAAATAATATTTATTCGCGGATATGTAGAAACTTATTAATTTAATCTCCCTTTTGTGCAGTGGGAGTGAAATGGGGAGTAGAATTATTAGATTTTTTTAAATGTCAGTTAAACCTACGTGTTTCGGAATGTTTCCAACCGATCAGAAGCCACGAGCAGAGTCAACTTCCACTGTACTAATGACACGTATACTGACGGAGGAATAGTTGAATTTCAAGTCAGTAATACTTTTTTAGATTCCGCCAAAAAAGGACGTTGGGCTTGAAACATATAATGATGGAATTACAAGGGGAAAATTAATACTACAAGGTGGCAACAAGCATTTTACATGGTGTGCGAGGACTACTCTCCCCTGGCAACTGTGAGGATTCGTAAGGTTTCGAGGAACAGCGGATCATCGTTAACAAGATTGAAAACTCTCATAGTTGGGGAATAAATGACACATAATGAATTCATGTGAATGTAACGGCACATGCTCTATTATGGTAAGCAAGTCTTGAACGGTCACATATGTAGGTGGAGGATGAGTGCGAGTTACGCTTGCTCATTTGAACGACTTATTCTTCTCAGATACAAGAACGTTTTGTGGTTAAGGGCAAGAATACAGAAGGTTCGTTATCTACTCAGCCGCAGAGTAAGGAAAACGGAAACTATTACGGAAATATTTCACTGCGACATTCGCTTTCAAGCGGCTGAAATGTAGGCAATTGTAAAGCTTACACATCACAAAATTGAACCATTCGGATTTCATGAACTCACATTGATTTCAATTGTGTTCTTAAAACTCACAATCCCGGTGTATGCATTTAGATATCTCTTAAATTGGACGTAATAATAATAATAATAATAATAATAATAATAATATGTATTATTATTATCATTATCATTCTATAGTCTTAAAAACAAGTGTTTGCAAATCGAGATCAGCCGCATGTAAGTACCGATACAGGTCCGTCATAGTTTTAGAAGCTCTGAGATTGTTTTGTTCTCCAAAATTTATATCACGACTTGTTCAAACTCAAAGATCATTTAAAAGATTGGGAAGTGCAAGTCATTGCATTATTGGGAAGAGCCAATATTTTGTTCATAGTATTGTATAGATAGCACAGTCACTAGATCTACTAGGGAAGCTAGTTGTAACGTGTGGTAAGATTTTATATTTAACCGCCGCCTAATATGAATTTAATTTTAAATCATTAATTTAGGGTAAGTATGAATAAAATAATAATAATAATAATAATAATAATAATAATAATATACGAGAAGCAGGAATAAAAAGAGGAAGAGGAGAAGAAAAGAATATGTTGAAGGTAATTCAGAGAATCAAATACTGTTCATGTGCCTTGTGGGTACGTAATCACAGTATCTCCCTCACTTGAAAGGGAGTGAATTTGTGATTTAGGATCATCCACCATACATCTGTATGTGACAATATTTTCGTTACGAAAATCAATTCATCACGTGTGTCACCGGACGACGTATGCAAATCAGACTAGTGTGTTCCTACTTCGCTTATATTCTCTGTTCAAATCCCAGCAAGTGGAATAAATAGCTATTGTCTGATCTAACCCTTCCCTCCCAAGCCACGTCAGCAGACCTGCTCTCAAGCAACCCTTCATTTCCTGTTTGCAATTCGTCTTCCGTTTCCGGATCTGATTTCATCACAACTAGAGCCGGTTCCCGCGACTTCCCTCTCCATCTGCTGAAGGTGCGTCTTTGTATTTCACATGACAATACACCAGTTGGCAGCACCGGTTGAATTTTTTAGAGACCAGTGTTAAATTTAACGCCATGAAAATCTACCCCAAGGTATTTTGAACAAATTGTGAATCAGCCCATTAGGGATTCTACACAACTTAAAATACTTGTATTTTTCTTTAATATGGCTGTAAAGAAAGCTATCACGTGATATGTAGTTTTTTGATACGCACTGATTAGTGGCGTACCGAGGAGTTTTCGAAGAGAGGAGACTATAGGGGCAGTGTTCACATTATTTTTCTTCGGAAGAATTTTTAATTAATGCTGAATTATTTTTTGTTCATTTACTTTTATTTATAACGAATTCGATTGAGGTATTTAAGGACTTTCATTACCATAGAAAAGGAAGAAATTATTATATTTTATGTCATCGGCTAACTCGAGCCCCAATAAGGGCCCACTCCGTTTGGGTGCGCCAATACACATGGGGAAACTTGTGCACAACAAATATTAGAAAAACAGGGAGTCTGAAAAAAAGACTCTGTAGACAATCCTCGAGGAGCAACCTCTGTGTGGGTTCGTCTGCCCGTTCAACGCCCATGGACGCCAAATAGCGCATCGCAGAGTGCGAGTGCGAGTGTGAGCGCGAGTGTGAGCGCGAGTGTGAGCGCGAGCGCACGCGAGAGAGTGACGCGTTGCCACGAAACCACACAAAGGACGCAGTCCCTGGATGCTCGCCACCGCATCCGCCGACGGCCCACTGCCTTTCTTCGCCCTTGACGGCCCCTTCGCACCGGACGGACGCACAAGCAGCACTCGAGGAAACGGTTCCGATACTCCTCGTGGAGGGATATTTGGAATCCAGAAGAAACGAAAGCAGGCGCAGGAAAAACTAACGCCTAAAACGATATTTTTTTCAAAATTTGTATTTCAAGGAACATTCTTACGACTTAAAATGGAGATTTAAAAATCCAATCTGTGTGATTTAAAAATCTAATCTACGAATAGCCATTTGATACTTAAACAAATAAATTACCTTTTAATCAGTAACTAATTAAATATAACAATACGTAACCGATTACAAAAAACTTGTTCTTTTTTATGATTAAGTTGACTCTACTATCTATTTTGCTTCCCGTAAATGTTTCTATATTAATATGAATCGAAGTGAAAGTAGGGCCACATCAGAATAAAATGTATTATTTTCATGATTCATAAATTCACAACTTAGAAGCTGGATCTAGAATATAAACATTACGCAATAAAATACGCAGGCTAGTGGGTAGGACACACGTTGGCTAACGTGAGAACCCCGCGTTCAAACCCCAGCAAAGCTCGGGTATACGCAGCTGTCCTAGTCAACTACTACACAATTTACTCTATGATCTCTACACAGCCTTTTTATTTTCATTTTAATAAGCTGATTAAATAACGAATATTTCTAGAAAAGAACACTTGACGTATACAATCTTGTTTAAAAAAAACTTCTTTTGATGAAAATCTCTCCAATATAGCGAAGGAACATTACATTACAAAGACAAGATACAATATATCCTCCGGCACATTTATCGGAGTAAGGGAACCCTATTTTCAATCAATATCTCCATTCCCATTCTCGACTATCCATAGAGGAAGTGCTTAGTTTCCATTGTTTTGCCCAGGAATTAAAAGCAACAACAAACAAACAAACATGGATTCTGACTGCATCACTAGAGGGTTCTGAGGATTCTTTCCCCTAAATTTAGCAGAAGGATTTATCCAGTTTTTCGTTACCAGAGAGTCCGACTATAATACTTTTTCTGGCGTAAATATGCACTTTTCCGCCGCACGATTACATAACTTTCTCTTCTTACGAAGAATTCGTATGGCGAGAAAGTAAAACATTAAATACAGCGCACCAGGAAAATCTTTCCGCAGTGGCACCTTCCCGGTGAGAGTGCTAGCAACTGAAATTGTGTAGGTGGTACGAGCTTGTAACAGACGAAACGTAAATTGCGTTCTCATCACAATCATAATAGACGCTGGAAGTGTTTTCGCCTTGATCTGGTGGCGCGGTGACCTGGTTGCTACCAACAAAAATGAAATTTTTAATAGGATGTCCTGATTCGACTCACTGATGAGTGACTTTTCTGGCGCACTGTATACGTTGGAAAAATAAGACGAATGAATACTGCTTCTGTGCTGAAAAAAGGGGGCTATTCCAAATTAACTCAATTTTAGAAGAGCAACAATTTCTTTCGGCAAACGTAAACGTATCTTCTCATGTCACTTCACATCTGTTTGTTATCGCCAACAACAATCAGCCCAACGTAGCTAGACTTTACATCACCCCATCTGTTAAAATAATATCATCTGCTTATTTTACGATGGTTTTAATTTTTGTTTTATCAGTTGGGAAATATCGCCTCCTTTTCTCACCAATTATTTAGATTGTGCGGTTTGAGCAAACTCGTACGCACATGAGTTGGTGACGCCACTTGATGATGAATCAAGGAGGAGCGAATCCCCGCTTCTGCCAGATGAAGACACTTCAAATCTCGAACAATTCCCATCACTTGAAATAACCGCATCGAAATTAACTCTCTCAATTTTCTTCATAAGACGTTACTCTACAACGTATTTGTTTTGTGCCAAAAAATTTAACTAAATTACAAAGAGAATTAAAGGAGGAGAGGAGGAATGGAGACATTGTGAAAAGCAGCCTATTCGAATAAGTGTGCTATTCTTTCTGGGTTCAGTACATCGTTCTGGCAGATAAAATATCAAAAAATATTTTAAACTAATTATCTTCACTAAAAGTAAGTAAATTAAAACTACAAATTATATATTTATTTATCTGACCAAACACCAATTAAATCTTTTCGCTTCGTTTAGCATCTCGTGAATAATTCGCACCCAGAACCTGGTGAATAAAGCGCATGCACAATTGGGGCTCCACGGAGAAACGCGTACGTACGTACAGAGGAAGAAACTTAATGCAAGACGGTGTCGGGAGTTTTAACGAGAATGTACTGATGGATCGGCAAGATGGCGCAATTAATGTAGGCCAGAACATCCGAAACGGCAAATATCCAGGTACACTTAGGAAGAAAGGCGATGGGCAGAGGTTTGCGCGAGAGTAAAGCGTTGCCGTTGGCGTTGGCGATAGCGATGGCGCTGGCGATGGGCTGGGCGTTGGCGATGGCGTTGGCGTAGACGTGGGCGATGGCGTGGGAGTTGGCGTTAGAGTGGGCGTGGGTGATGGCGTGGGCGATGGCGTTGGCGTGGGCGTTGGCGTGGGCGTGTTGGCGATGGCGTAGACGTTGGCGAGGCGATGGCGTATAGCGATGGCGTTGGCGTGAGCGTTGGCTGGGCATTGCCGATAGCGATGGCGATACAATGGTGCAGTGGGCGATGCGGGGCGTTGGTGATGCCAATGGCGATGGCGTTGGCCGTGGGCGTGGGCGTGGCGTGGCGTGGCGTTGGCGTGTTGGCGTGGGCGTTGGCGTGGGCTATGGCGTTTCCGTTGGCGATAGCGATGGCGTTGGCGATGGGTGGGCGTGGGCGATGGCGTGTGCGAGTGGCCATGCTCGTTAGCGATTGCGATAGGCGTTGCGTTGACGTTGATTGCGTGGCGATGTGGCGTTTGATAGGCCGTTTGGCGATGGCGTTGCCGATGGCGTGGGCGTTGGCGATGGCGATGGCGTTGGCGATGGCGATGGCGTGGGCGTAGGCGTGGTGTTGGGGTGGGCGTAGGCGTAGGCGCTGGCGTTGTCGTTGGCGGAGTCGCCGCCGCTGCCGCCACCGATTGCGCCAGATGGAGCCGCACTGGGACACGCCCGATGACGCCGCCGCCACGACACATCAGCTCCTATACAACTATACCCGTATAAGCGCTTCTGCTCGGAAGATTTCCCCTCGTAACTTTGCTCCGAGGCCCTTCCTTACAACTTGCTTGTTTACAACGAATTGTAATGCGTTTTGTGTGGTTTGTATTTTGTTTGCGTATTTGTTTGCGCGCGCGTGCGTGCGTGTGCGTGCGTGCGTGTGTGCGTGTGTGAGAGAGAGAGAGAGAGATAGAGAGAGAGAGAGAGAGAGAGAGAGAGGAAAAAAAGAAAAACGGGGAAAGTGAAAAGAGAGGGCAAAGGAGGGAAAGAGAGGAATAAGAGTGAGGGAGGAAACGAGAAATGAGAATGGAAGAAAGGAAAAACAAAGGAGAAAGCAGAGAAGAAACGAGTGCAGGAGTAAAGAGGTAGGCAGGGAGTTGAAGGAATACGTCCGAATTTGCAATGAAACAATCTCATTGCTATGAGCTAAACATGATATCTGATCGAGAGACCATTACAGTTTACGGTGGTTTATAGCAAGAATAAATATCTACATTTTCAAGGATACTTCACGACTTTCTAAGTCTCAATGACTGTAGTTTCCGAAAATTAAATTGATTTGTACATTGCAACATTTATGTGGCTAAAATTAAGAATCGCATTTTATGCCTTTTCAAATGCCTTTTCTAATGAAATGTTACTTTTTAAACACAGTTTTTATTCTCAACATATTCAGTATTAACTTCGACATACACAGTTCAATTTACCCCCTAAAATATGAAACTATTAAACAAATACATAAAATACATTATGAAAATGAAATTTGACTTAAAAATACATAACGCTACACAACAAATTTCATTTCGTTATATAATCGTTATACGCAAATGATAATCATAAACAAATATCGCTATATCTCAATAGCAAAAAGTTGCGTTTATATTGCTCCTGTTCCAAGCAAGTATTCACCTTTGAAAAGTAGGTCGTTGCGAAGGTCAATATCCTCAAAATTGGGATGATCAATAATAGACACAGAGGGCAAACAAGCACGTCGTGGTCAGGACGAAATTAAATCAACCACTTTGGAGTAAAAGTAATACAAATATAAATAACAGAGAATTAAGAGTTAGAATTATACTGAAATTAACACTTAGTTTTGATTTCTAATAAATAACTAAACGCGTGTATTTATCGACGAATCACATAGAAAAACTTTGCTTTGCATTCTTTTCCCGAATTGTTTAAGTAAGGCATGAATTAAAAATAAGAAAACTGTATTTGAAGCCATAATGTACTCAAGCAGAAATTCCATTCAAGTTAAAAGTGAATAACAAATGTGAGAACTACAGAAGAAAACAATGTCATATTTAATTTCTAATAATGCTGATGCCACTTGTCCCTGCGGCCTGCGCTCAGAAAATAAAATATCCTAACCCAGTTTGAGCTGTACAGTCCACAAATTCATAGTGACAGCATCAACATACAACCAAAATAAACTTTTACATGATGAATAAATCAGCTGGTACTCTGAATTCATTGTCGTTTAATAACGCATTCGTCAACAATAGTTTTCTGTCAACAAAATTATCATTGTTAAAATCAACTTATTATTGTAATTAATCTTCGAATTAATTTCCCCACCCAATGAATTAACTGAAATACACGTAAAAAACACTCAAAATTTCAAATAGAGGCAGTGTCACTACTTCAATATTTTTATTCATACGAAAGTCACTAAGCGCGTACTATCCTGCTCGGACATAGAATACTTACATTTTTGACCAGCTGTCTCACTTGTCTTCCTTCTGAAGGTACTCCGATGAAAGTACATCCGTATTAATTGGCAGGATAAGTCACTGACAACATAAACGTCCACAGCGTTCGCCATAAAAGTGCGTCATGGCAAAAGAAACATTTCATTGTTTAATAGCAGACACAAAATGTAGCACTGACATCCATCCACAATAAACTTCACTTTAATGTATAACTAAACAGTTCTTCTCATTTATGAGAAAATTATCACAAAGTATCGTGGATGAGACTCATCAGTCAAGAAGAGTGCTGTCACGTACAGGTTATGTTGCCATAACACATATAAACAATTGGCTAATTTAATTCGTCAACAATTAAAACTCTAAACACTGAAGTTACCGTTAATCATTACATGGACATACAAAACTGTTCAGTCCTCCTATTGTCATAAAGTAAGTACATGTACCCATATTCAGTTCGGGTGACAAGTTCATTACCCGCACATCACTTGCACACACTGGCACATCATTTTGACGTTTCTTGACAATTCACTCACGACGAAAAATCAGTACGTCACAGTCTTCATTTCCTGTGGAATAGCACATGAATACCGCTGTAGTGCTGATGTCTTCGCTCACGTAGACGGAGACCTCGCCATGTGCAATGCTTTCGGTTTAGTTTCGTTGGGAGATGTCGTTGACCTCACTACTACAGACTCTCGACCGAATGCGCTGTAGTGCTTCATGGCGGGGCAGAGAGGGAAGCCTCCGTTCCCCTCTCATCTCACATAAAAATAGTACGAGGAGAAACACGAAGTTCGGTTGTAATGAATGAAAGACTCCCTAAATCTCCACTGATCGTTCTTCTTTTGAATATATATAATAATTCACATCACCTCCTAAATCCACATTCTCGCAAACACATTTTTGTTTATGTATGAATGTATTGACGTTTTTCCATCGTATCCATCCGCGTTTCGAGTTTCCAAATGGCGGTAAAGTTCAAACTATCATCTGCCCACCACGCAGCCAGCGTGCGTGCTGTCAGATGGTGGTGGGGAGTCGAGAAGCACGTTGTGCGCATGCCAGGAAATAACAACGGGACATTCCCCCTCCAGCTGCTCGATTGCTCCGGTTGGTGCGGTTCGGCACGGCACGGCCAGGCACTGAAACCATGTTAAACGAGGTAGAACACTCTCGATTTAAATTCTGCTTTGGTCAATTCGCGAAACGAGCCACATCGCCAGCAGGTCTGTACGATATTCGTATAATACAGTGTCCAAACGTCAGATCAGGAAGCGCACAACATTGTTGTTTTCTTTTGGGGGTCGAACAAAGCAGGGCAAATGTAGTAAACGAATAATTGTGAAAACGCTTAAAAAATACACGCTTATTTGCCTCTTTCTTATATTCAAAGTGTTCATCAATAACAAAGTAGTCAGTCTCAAAAATATTTTAAAATATTAGTTCAGGACACACTAATACTTAATTTAACAGTAACGTATGGAATTTTGAATTTTTGCATTTAGAAATTCTTGTACTTTTCATAATTTTATAAATTAAAATGTAATACACATATTTTATAAATGTTAGAAATATTCAAAACGTATTACAATAATTTTCTGCAAATAACTAATAAAATAAACAATTATTTTAAAAAATAGTTCTGCGAGGTTGGAACAAGCAGAATCTCTCAGCTTAGAAGTGAAAATGAAGGAAAAAAATTAGAACTAATCTTCCTTTTTACTATTTTTTAAATTTTCCTTTTTCATGTGATTAATTACAGGCTTAAATAACGTTTTCTTTATCTAAACTCTTTATTCTCACCGGTATAAAGTGCTTCTTTAATTAAGGTAAACTCCCTGTTCCAAGAATATCCACAAACCATCAACAATGTTATTTTTTTGTATACCAGCATTATAAATGACCTTTTCTGTTGCAAGAAATTGTTCATAATCGTGCATTTAATGGCACAAATGATGACGTATTAGATCTCAGGGAACGAACGATTGCGTCATCACACATTCAGCCAATCGCAGCGAGAAAATCGGGAGGAAGTAGAGGTAAACGGAACAGCCGTCCAGTTTTCTCGCACAGATGTCATATACCTGAGACGTCACAAGAACGTTGTTTCGCAAAATTAAGTTTGACTCTCTTGTAAATTTAGAATGCTGTTAAATAAAAAAATAGCGTATACAAGAAGTTTATAATGTTGCTTTATTGTATTCGTACAAATTTGAAAACTCGCTCTTAACGTTGCTCGTTTTCAAAACATGTACTCATACAAAGCTTAACATTATAAACTAATTGCATAAACTACTATTGATAAACATGTAGGTCCATGCGATCCTTTCATTGTGATGTCATGATTACGGGCGTATAAACAATGTTCAAAGAGAACAAAAGAGAAATAATAATATCACAGGTAATACCACGAGAAATGCTGTGATATTTAGTGGGACTATTTCACGAATCAACACATTACATGAATTGAATGGATAATTAAAATCACAGGAATTACGAAAGAGATATATTACTCAAAATTGCCACAGGAATATGTGAAAGTTTCATTCATCTCCGAGTTCTCACTGTCTCCTGGAAAAACTTATAATCAAGTAAAATATGAATAACAATTTAATGCAGAAAATTATTTCAAATATGTTTCGTTTTTATGGTAATACAACTTTCAAAAACCAATTATAACAAATCTACTTAGAAGATCATTTATTAGAAACACTATTATTAAAGTTGTAGGAAGTTGAGTTTTCCATGTCTTGGTATTTTCTGGAGGTATTTGTAGTAGAAAACGTACAATCTGAATTAGCAGCGGGATTCATCAATTTCAACTGGATTGAACACGTGTGTACTCAATGAAGTATTTTCCTGAATAATTTTGGTTGTATCGTCCCACATAGTTTTTATAGAATCAAAAAACATGCGCATAGAGAAGCTACATTTACATTCAGAAGCGAAACGCGGCCGTCTCAGAATTTGCTCAATAGATCTGGGAAACTGGAAAAAAACCTGATCGAGATGGGGTTCATTGACCTGGAAGCTTAAGTCCATTATTTGTTACCAACAGTAAGTCTTTTTAAAAAATGTATGCAATTCAAATGTAAACTAATTCAATATATATCACTGTTTTGCTGTTGAAATTAACATTATTTTTATTTTTGATAATCAGTATAGTCTCTAATTGTATAGAAACAGTTATGCAGCAGACAATATTTCACTCTTAACCTAAATTTGTGAACCGACTATACTCAATTGTTTAATATCATCTGGCAATGCGTTGTAAAGTAACATACACATATTGTATGTGGATTTCTGATAGTGAGCTGTTGATAGTGAGCACTTGATGAACGTAATTTTACGACGTGTGTTGTAATTATAAATATCAGTATTGCATGAAAATATGTTCCCACCGTTAAGTAAGTCACTTTTGACAAATATAAGAGTTTCGTAAATATGTCGCCCCCCCCCCCCGCATCTCCTCCCCTCCCCTGAGGAATGATCGCGCCATACTCGACAGCAATGAAAATAGACACAAATAGAAAACAACACATGGCATTTTTTCAAAGAGGCCACAGTCCGCGCGCGATCTTTCCTTCCCCTTCCTTGTCCTAACGTTTCCCCTTGCGGGAGAGAGAAAGAGTGAGAGAGAGAGAGTGAGAGAGAATATTCAAACAATTTGGAGCCAATTTTGTGACAATTTTTAAAATGTTCTTAAGGCTTCATGTACACCTAAATTTTAAAATATTCCTTTCAAATTCGGATGGCCTCCAGTTCAGCCATATTGATGAGCTATTATCAATTTTGAATATAATCATCTGAATGTTTAGGCTCTAGTGGTGTAAACAAACGTTTTATCTCATTGTCAGCCAATGTTTCAGTTTCAAGGGCACATAAAACGCAAACTGAGTACGCAAAGTGTTTGAGGAAGTAATTTACTATATACAGGATCAAGACGTAGATTTTTGGTGTCAGGGCCTCAGACTGTTTACTTTCTGTCGAAAAATCACCGTTCTTGTTGCAGTTGCAGCGTTATAACACTTTCTGTTTACTACGTAAGTAGTATGAGAGCAAGAAAAAGTATCATTAAATATATTTAATCCTTTGTTTGTAAAACGTATCTAGATAGCAATAAACCAATACGCTTGTATTTCCTGTTTTCACGAACGAAGCGATCCTTTACCCAGATGGCTCGGCAGCTGGCTTTTAACATTGAGCAGCCATAATGTCTTACTAGGTTGTAAGGAGCCAATTTCTTGGAAGAACAATTGAAGAGTCTGGTGGAGCGCTCGTTTCAGCCTGGGAAAGGTTTTGCTACAGTCTGTTTGATAGCCCTGTTGTGAAGCAATTTCGAAGCGTATATTCCTTGAGCCTGCCCACTCTCCTCTGTATTGAAACTCGCGGGATTTGCAGCAAATTAAAACCGTCTCGAAGCGGGACGTTTGAAATGTACATCCATTGCTGTTAATTCATTCCATAATCAAGTTATAATTGTCTCTACTTGAGATTAGGTGCCAATTTTCAATAACTTGGGTGCCTACGTGTAAATACTGACTATCAAAAGGAAAAATATTTATATTTTAATAATTCCTTATCGATTGTTATTACATTCGATACGGACGTACCTGGATCGAAAGAATCGTGGTTACAAGGAACATACGAAAACAGCTGGATGAGGCTACATGTTCTCTTATGGAGGAAATTATGGGAGGGAAATATGATGAGAGAAACCGAGTCAAGTTAACATCTAGTTAATTAAGTAAATAACTAGATGTTAATGTTTAATAAGTAAATCAGAATCAATAAAATTAGATAAAAAATAAAATTATGTATGTACCACGGGCGTTAACAGGTTCTAATGATCTCGGTCGACAAAACTCCCTTAGGCCAAAGGCCCTCGAGCGTTTTGTCGCCGCTCGATCATTACACCCCTTATAATGCCCTTGGTACATAAATAACATGATGTATAGTGCATTAGTTTACATTTGTATTATGTAATTTTAAATGACTTAATATGCCTGTTGCAAGTAATGTATTTCAGCTTCTGGGTCAATGACCCCATCTCGACCCCATTTTCGTCCAGTTTCCCAGCTCCATTAAGAAAATACTAAGATAGCCCCGTGTTTTGCGTCTTGACATACAATAGCTTCACTATACACACGTTTTGTTGAGCCCTCCTTTTGCTGGTTGTGGTTGGAGCAGAGGTTATAGGTTATAGGCTAGGAGCATATGATATAGGCTGTACTATTGTGCTAGCAATTGCAAGAGAAAAAAAGTTTGTTTTAACAAGTTTAAATAAGTTTTCTATAACTCGAGAGCGAAAGTGTTTAGTTTTCAAATGTTGCTAACCTCATTTTGTTGGTATCTTTATTCATCATTCAACTATTTATGATTAAAAGGTTGGAATGAGACTATGGAGAGACGTGGGTACATTGCACTACTCTCCCAGATGGACGTCATATTCAATTTTTATTATTCTTTGACAAAATAAATCAAATCAATTTTTGGAAAGTCAATCCAAATAATGATAATATATCCAATAATGATATACTCGAAATATTGTTGTTTTTTTTAATTAAATTGCCCCTTTCAGATAGTATGGTAAGCAGCCGGCCTCCGGGCTCGGGGTTTGGGAAAGGTGTGCCCATGTAAGCGGGCTCGAAGTCTGTGAGTTCGAAAACTACATAGAGACACGATAGAAAACCTGTTGGATGATTTCTATCGTGCTTGTGGCATGACGAGAAATTCCCAGTCTCTCGAATATCACCTCTGTATCATAAAACTTCCATAATCCCTGGTGCTGACTGGTGAATGTGTTTAAGATCTGTTTGCAATCGGCATTTGTAGGGATCCTGGAATATTTTGAGTACATATGCCAGGCTCCCTACACCCAGAAAAAAGATGCAAGTACCGAGATGGACCCACGAACATTTTGTAATGTTACAGGAGGAAGTGGGCCTAAGGTATAACGGCTAGATGTTCGAACCCTTCACTGGGAATGGTCTCCAATGGTCTCCAGGGAAGCGGTAGTTACCGCGGGGCGCCTACATAGATTCGTTAGGCGCCCCGATAGCATCGAGGAACGGGGTTCGACAAAAGCAAACAAACAAAATTCTACTAAAAATGACAATAAATTAGTACGATAAATTTTGTCACACCACTGGTTTGAATTAGTTCTAATAACGCATAACTGTGAATTTAGATAACGATACACTGGCCACAACAACCCCCTGTGCTTGAGGGGAATGAATAATTCTTTGTAGTTATTGGTAGAAAGGGAGATTTCAAACATGACCATTGGACCAGCTGCTAGCCTTCAGGAAATATCAGATTGGAATGCGACAATGGCATTCCGCACCTCGGAGCAGCAGATGGGTTTTCTAAGAAATCCATCTCATTGCTGACATGAAATAGCTGAATAAAACGCGGTTATAATTGCCGATTTGTGTTGATATTGGCTCGAAAATAATAATTTTTTTCCACCTATTGTTCTATGGTTTGTAATGAGTTTTACAAAATATGATGACTGAGATGTGTTAATTCGGGACAAATGGCTGAATAATAATATTCCGTAACCGTTATTAAAAGCGAGAAAGTATGTGCACCACTTGTATTAGCACCACTTGTTTGTAATGAAATATATTCTTCATAGTCGGCGCTTTAAATAAGTTTATGTACAATTGTTGGAAAATATGAGTAGTTTTCGCGCAATTTTGAATGAAATAAAGACAATTTAAAAAAATTATCAAAAATGGATTAAATTGTTTCCTTTATTGAAAAGAGCAAAGTACGCTTATAAAAATTGTGCAGGTCTTGTTTTCGTTTATCTACCTGTATTTTCGAAAATTACAAAACTACGATATTTGTAATAGACCCCCCCTCCATAAAATCTATTTTTTAAAAAATCTTTAAATGAGATCATGTTTCAAACATAACCAGTAGTTTCTGCGTGATTTTTGCTTGAAGTAAAGACAATTAAAAATATTTTATGAAAAACGACTCTAAGAATTGTTTTCATTTTTTCTCGAATAGAGAAAAGTACGTTTGTGAAAATGGGGATGGATTCATTTTCAGCGAACACTCTGCATTTCAGAAAATTGCAATTAATTAACATAGTAAAATTACAAAATTGATAGAGATTTTATTTCTAATGAAATCTGTTCTAAAAGTTAAGATGTTTAAATAGTCACATACAATTTATTTGAAATATAAGTAGTATCTTCGAAATTCACAATTTGAATTTCCCGCGTTTCCTTTACTTTCTTCTGCAAGTCTTTCACGACTGGGCAGCCTGATATCTCGTGAAAGCATGGCAATGCAAGCATGACAATGGCAACGGTTGAAATTCTCAGAATTACTTCTCATCCTTGAGCGAAATTTCTCGCTCCGTGCAACGCAGTTTTGGATCGCCGAATTTGTATTGATATATTATCTTCAAAAGAATTGGTTCTCAAACCTAATGCGCTACTATTGGTACCTAATTAGTTTTACAAGTGATGATGCGATGTAAAACACAGAAACTGTGGCATTAAAATATGACGTAACCCTAACTAATACGAAAATGTATGGGCTATTTGTAGCACCGCTTGTTTTAAGTTCAAGTTCCAGTCAATTGTTACTCCGCTCCATGCCGTGGCTATCATTTTGAACAAACTGCTTTTTCAGTACATCGAATAGTTTGAATGAATACTACATATAAAACACTTGATACTGTTAAATACCTAAGCTAGCTTTTCTAGTATGGCAAATGTTCCTCACGGACAATTTAATCGAGTTTCTCTGATAAGACAAAGGAACGAGGCCCAGCGCGGTTGCAGATACCGTAGTGCCTGCGGTGGCGCGGCAATTCGAATTGTACGCCCAGATTAAACTGAATTTTCTGGAAGTCATTTTTTCGGTTAACAGGTTTTGAAATTCTGGTTCTTTATAAAATTCAACACAGAATCTGAGGTATTTTTGTGATGGCTGCTTCCTGACGATCTATTTAACTTTTAATGTACCAGATTTAACATTAAAGCTCGCACTGCTTTCCAAATCTCTTTTAATATTATACTCTAAGGACATACGCATGTCTTTGCAATTGATAAGTAACAATCACCACAAAATCTTGTATTTGTGTTACCACTGGAAAGGGAATTACTCCATCAGATTTAAGATAAATTGAAGTTTGCAGATAACTTAAAAAAAGAGTACAACACGCATACCTGAGAAACATTGCATCCTATGGCCTTAAAACCAGATTTTCGTGTCCCAAAGAGACACATGTTTTGGGGGACATGCAGGAGATAATACATGAAGGGGACAGGAATTATTATGTTTAACTAGTATTATAAAACATTAGGGCTTTTTGAACTTTGTGTTTCATATCTGGAGATTTGGTTCTTCCACTCTACAGAATTAGTGATCAGTAAAGCGTAGACATCTGAAATCTATGTTAAATGAAATTGAAGGAAAAAGACAGAAATAATCATTCACATCAAAATTAAAGAAACTGATTTAATGAAAAATTTAATCGCAATCCTTAGCAATATTAGAATCGAACAGTATCGGACCTACAGTGCCCAACACAGTTCAAAAGCTGGCCGAAGTTCGGTTCTTCTAGGCAGTAAATTTCATTTTCAAAGCAATTCTGGGCGTATCGCACAGTTTGCGAACGTATACATGTTTTATTTACATCTATTTTTGGGGGAGAGAGGTAGCCCCTTCCACATTTTGTGTGGAGGGGGGGGGCGAAAGTGTCGGGGCCCCATTGTTGCTAGACATCTCTGACATGATAATACTTAATGCACTAGCATCAATGCGCTGATTCTCTATTCTCTCTATTCGTATTACTGTTCGACTTTGTTTTAGTCGAGGAGGTTGGTACTTCTACCTAGGCTTTACAAATGACGAAAGGAATTCGCAAGAATTTCTAAGCAATTGCAACAACTTCAAACTATCTACTTTTACTCTCGCATACGTAATACGGATGTACAGAAAGTATTGTAAAATTGCAAAAAATCGATGTCGAGATTTTCGACAGGCAGGCGCGTAAAATTATTGTTCATTTGTGACGCGCCCGGGACCGTTGATGAACAAAACCAGCGCGGTAGCGTGTATAGAATAGTTCCTCTAAGAATTATTTTGATAGGTCAGAAAACAAATGAATGCCATGCAAGGCGATGGCACTGCAAGAGATAAGTGACGAACCCATTTGCAAATTAACTAACTGTAAATGAACGCACTGCAGCATAGCTGGTATAGTGTGGTTTTTATAACTCTGTCCCTCAAGGCTCTACTTCACGGTGGTATTATGTCACGTGAATTTATTTCGCGTCTTTCTTGGTATAGCAGTGCTGGATACGGTCGCGATCATGCGACATCTAGCGGCACGATCGAGAAAGACGCAAAATATAGTGACAAAGCCACCGTGAACTGAGGAAAGAAAGAGGGAAAAGAAAAAAAAAACACAGCGGTCCCTTCTTATAGTAATATGTCTTTAATAAATATGAACCAAGTCTGCGGTATCTATTGCGCTCATGTTGAAATTCCAGGCCCAGCAAGTATTTTTGCGGGTTGAATAAATTTGCAGAGAGGTATGTTGGGTCAATGAGGCAAGCACTGAAGTGGAGTACTCCATCACGGGTTGCAAATTTGTAATTATGGCAAAATTATGAGTAAATTAATACACACATTTACCTCCTTTACGCAAATGGGTTAATCCGGACATTTGTTCATTTAGATAAAAGAAATTTTGGCTAAAAGTTGAAATTTATTTGAAAGTCACTAGAGAAATATGGGTCATTTCATAACTAACAGTTACTTTAAGAGTGTCTATTGAATGTTGTGAGGCTACTAATTTTGCAACTTGTACTGCACACTTTCCAGAACAACATAATTTAGATATTGATTTTTAGACAAGATAATTCATTGTAATACGATATTATAATACAAATATTAATCATTTTATCCTCTGTAAAAATTCTAATGTATTCTAATCATTTAAAATGCAATTCATTCATGCAAAAATGTTAACGAATGATGTTATTGTAGTTCAAAGGAGGCCATGGCACTTTTGTTCTAATATTTATTACAAAACTGTTTAACTGTTTAAATAAGGTAGATGCACTATGAAAAATTACGGTTTCAAAGTTTTAAATTTCTGTATATCACAACTTCAAACACATTTTAGAACAGTGATTAGAGTGACAGATGGGTGGGTAGCTGAGTGGCTGGAAACAAGCCAAAAATATCAAATGTTGCTTCTCTATGGTCCATTCTATTGTGTGTGTGTGTGTGTGGGGGGGAGAGATTTATTTTTCCCCAAGTTTATATACTACCAAGTGATCATGTATCAACATCTTTAAATCAGAATTTCTACACCATCAGGGAAGAAAACAAGGAGGGCCTAGAGAGCAGATACCCTTTCCTTAAACCTAGGCATGATTTAACGTAAATTATGGAATTTATCCTTTAAGGATTATATTTTATTAATTCACTATGTAATTTTATTAAATATTTGCATATTACAAAATGTATTGACGATAACAGCACATGAAGCTTTTTTAAAACATTTATAATCCTATTTGTGGCCTCTCCTTACGGTATTTCTGAATCTATACGCGATAATGATACAAAACATGTATTAAACACACTTATAACGTATGTAAATTACTTAAGTATATTAAAGATTATTCTGAAGTTTGGAATGAATATATAGAATTCTAAATGAATTTAGCAAGTTTAATAGGACTACTTACAGATACAATTGTATTCTGTGATTATTTGTGCAGAAATTTACCATGCCGTTTTCTACTTTTGTCACTGTACTTTAATGCAACTAGATGGAAAATGTAGATCTCGCCCCATTAAACCACGTTAGGTTGTCATCTTTTGGGTGACTGACAAATGTAGTAAATGCCCCTGATTATCCTTGACAACAGTACCTAACTTACCAATGAATTAATGTTGCTTACGAAGAAATAAAATATGCTTAAAAAATTAATAGATTAATAATTTTAATTGTAAGGTTACTCACATAATTACATACAATAACTATATTTTACAGCTTCAATAAATGGGAATGTTATAAGGTACATGCTACGTAATCAAATAGGGTGTAAGCCCAAAATCTACATTTTGGAACACCATATCTTCACAACTTCACTGCATCATTGCAATCGAGCTTCTCAAAAAGCAAATACCCTCTGACCATCTTTGGCAATTCCACACATACTTATTTGCTGTGAACTTAGGTTACTCAGTCAGATAAATATTCTTGAAGTTACAAAAATACCTTTCACAGTCTATAATACACACATAATAACTACAATACTAAAAATAAAGATTTAATATACATCTTCATAGAAAGCTGTCAGGAAATTTCAACATGTTCATATAATGTGGGAAATATAGAAGGACACATTTAATTGCTAATGTACATTTGCTGTTTTATCTAAGGTTTTCTGAAAGACATACAATTTTTCTGGCAATAAAGGAAGTAATCAATTTTACCACCTTACTGTAAAATACCAAAAATCAAACTGAAAATATAATTCCTAAATATGAAATAAATGTATGAACTGATTCCGTTTTGGTAAAGGTGGTGTTTAAATTTATTGTTATTTTGCTGAACACACAAAGTGTATTGTAATAATGCCAGTGTAGTATACAGTAGAATATTCAAAGTCTTAGCCACGTAAAACATTTTTCCAATCTGAGTACTGTTCCGTAACATTTCAATTCTGTTAGTATTAGAAAAATAGCTATGTATAAACACATAGATGGATCATTTTCCGAATTTGAGACTCTTCAGCAAAATATTGAGCATGTTTTCATTGTTCGTACTAACATGATTTTTGGTAACATTCTTTTAGTGAAATACTTTTAATACACCTACTTTCATTGTTTTTATATCAGCATTTCATTTACTTTTTAAGGCTATAGAGAACTGCAAAGAGAGTCTGGTACATACAAAAATATGTATTAGATGAATGGATTACCAAAATCTACATACATAATTTAAATGAAACATACAATTTCAGAATTTTTAACAGCACTCCTGCCAATATCCAAACCAGTACGAAGAATAGTTAATGATGCCAATTACTTTTAGAATAACAAGTGCACTTTGTTGTTTCTACAAGCATTTCAGCCGGCACACAAACCAGCAAGAATTAATATGCAATTTTCAGAGCAGGTGTATACTTTTAATTAACTGCATTTTTCAGACTTTGTTTAATAATTTTATATTTCTATTCATGTAACACTTCATTACCATCTAAATTAATCATTCATAATTATTAAGGTATAATTATGAAAAATGTCATTACACTTGCCAATTATATTCACACTTAAAAGAACAAAAATTAACACTAATAATTTCAAGAGACCAAAATACAAATTCAACCCAAGTTTATATATAACGATGTAATAAGCATATTTGAAAACTAAGACGTGACACAATATACTAATAGCACCAACTATCATTTAAGACACAGGATTTCGTTTGGTAACCTATGCAAGACTTATAAGATACTAGTACAATTAGTGACAAATTTATGATTGCTATTGCAAACCTTAATTCAAGTCCCAATCATACTCGTTTCATATAATAAGCATGAAAGTAAACAAAAATTCATGCGTAATTAGCGGCTGTTTATTTATGTCACCAAATTCTTATATAAAGATTTATAAATGCAAAAGAATTAATTCTTGGAGCGTAACCCATTGCTCTTACATGTTACTACGAAATGAATAGTTAAAGGATATGGATATTTATTTAATAGTATGTTCTAACGGAAGAATAGAAATAAATATTTATTCATAACCTGCCATCATAAAGAAGTATTTAATAACATTTTATAATTGCAACATTCACTTAAAATATCAAAAAGACTATGCAATTTTTCATATTAAAAAATATTACATCACCATCTGCTCAATTACAGTAGAACTTCATTAGAAGAGACACGGGTTGTCCTGAGCCCCAAAGAACATTTTAGTACATCTTTTTCCCTTCATGTAAAGAGTCATGAACATTAAGTTTCCTGCCTGTAGTAGAAAGAATATTGGCTCAAAAGAAATTTTCTTTCCCGTGGATATGAGTCAGAAGTTGAAATGATAATTCTTCCAACCTCACGAGCCATGTCTCAATAAATTTACTTTAAACTGCCTTTGTCAAAGACTGCACACGGGATTCCTCCCACCAGAATCTACTGATCTCCATGTGAAAAGTAACATTTTCTTTTTTTTGTCAACATTATTTATTTTGTAGAACACACTAAGGAGTGCAGTAAATGTCAAGGACTTATTCCTGATTGTGTGTAGGCAAGTAGGAACAGTGAGAGCTGTGCAGTGTTTGACAAGGCATCATTTATGTGTACAGTGTATTGATTTTTTCACCATAACTTGTAATGATATTACAACGAGTTCTTTATAAAAGTCTGTGCCAATAAGACTCTATGCTCCCACATGTCTATAATAAAGGAGTTCCACTGTACTCCAATCACACAGATTAATGAAAATGCAAATCATTAAATCAACTTCATACTTTCTTCATTAAACAAACTTCATCAAGGGAAAGTCAAGTTGAACATTACTTCCTCTCACAGACAAAATAATGCTCACAAAACTCAATAAATAATAATAATTAAAATATTAAGAAGAAGACGCCAAGTGCTGAATCTTGCTTTATAACAATAATAATAATAATAATAATAATAATAATAATAATAATAATAATAATAATAAAGGATATACAATTTTGCATATGAATGGCATAAAAATCACACAGAATTTACAAAATATAAACACCATATCAATTATATAGGGGTATAAAGCAGCAATTAAACAATATTAACATGCAACTTATGAAATTTGTATACATAACTGAGTATTCATTGAATAGGTTCATACAACTGCAGAGAATGTGTGTCAAATTTTTAAACATCTGAATTACTAATTTCTCACACAATACTTATTATATTAAGAATGCAGATCTTCATGTAAACGAGTGTGATTTTGTAAGAGCAATAGGGCTCATATTACAGAAAGGAACTTAAGAGTTGATAAAGGATATATGTATTTACAGAAAACTATAGCTGATTTGTATCTCATGAATTACACCTTTGAGGAACTCCACGATTTTTTTCATACATATAATATAAAAATCGGGTAGGAACAAATTTCACATACTATCAGCTTTAGAGGGGAGCTGGCTGGAAAAAAGTAATGAATATTAAAAAATAAAAGGAGATAAATTTTTGTGGTAGTAAAATAACAGGCATGCAAGCTGTAAAATTAGAAGTATTAGCTTGAAAGTTAATTGAAGTATACACTCAATAAATTATTATGTACATTATATAATATACTACAAATGATCAAATACAAATTTTGAACAAATTACTATTTAATGAAGTGCTACACATGGGCTCCTCTTTGTTCCTTTACTCTTTTCAAAACAAAAACAACAAAAACCCATCACACCTGCAGCACACAAAATTTTTCTATTCAATACTGAAATTATCACCAACAGTAAATTATCAAACTCCACGTAAATTACAATAATTTATGTAAAGCTTTAATTAAATGGTTATTAGTAACAAAATTGTAACGACACCATTGCTCTCAGACTTTTATCCAAGATGAAATGAAAACACATTGCACTAAAAAATCACAAAAGTATGATTACAAATATTCACCCAATTTTCATTAGGTAATGTTGGTTAGATGCCTACAAATGTGCAATACATAATAATAATACTGGTTCACTGAGAAAAAGGATTCTGGGCCTATGCATTGCACCAAAACAAATAAGCAACTATAAGCAACTTGAAACATAATTAAATATCACTTCAAAGGAAAGTTGATCACAGGGTTTGGAATTAGATACACTGAAGGAAAAAAAAGTGTTCTATACCATTAACAATCACATATGTCAAAAACCATATGCAGAAAATAGATACATAAAAGAGATTACTCCTTTGGTTAACCAAAACCTACAAATAACAATTTAACAATAAATTGAGTATAATAATGATCTTACTGGAAATAGGGCTATAAAATTCACTTACACGAGTCATATTACAACTTAATTAAAAATTAGCAATTGTAAATGACCACTAATTACAACCCACACAACAACCATCCCACAGAAGTAACTGTTAGCACAATAATAATTATTCATATCTTTACTCGTACAAGAACTTTTTTATTACTTCTGAATGAATGTTAATTTCAGATAAAAATAAAAATGAGTGGAATGTATTTTATTCTGTTTCTCATATTACAAAAAATGAAAACTAATTACTATATTACTAACTTTTTCAAACTTTCTTTATGAATTTCTAACAAAATTTGGGAACAATATATTGTATCTTGACAATGAACAACTTGCAAGCAATTTGAATCAATACATTCAACTTATTGATAAAAATTTGAAAAGTCAGTCATTACATGAGTAAATCTGAGAGTATGTGGCAGCACATGCCAACACGGTGTACTACAAAAACTAAAGAACTGAGATTAAAAAATTATGGAAGTACGTAAGAATGAAATTATTCAGAAGTATGTGTCCTCAAGTATGAGAAAATATTACCTAGTGCAATGGTTGCAATTGTGGGTTCCCTTATTGAAACTGAACAAATGACACTTTTTAAGAAAATTGTTGAACTTCAAATAATGCACCATAAACGGTACCAGTCTCCAAATTTCATACTTTTTCTTTCTTATTGCTAAATTTTTCATTAAACCTATAAACAATTTTGGGAATGCCCATACATTACAACAAATATCATGTGAATTGAAAGATACACTTGTACAATATTTACACTATTTTCTGAATCCATTTCTTTAAAATGATTTTAACAAAAATATTAAGGTAACACTCATTTCCAAAGAAAAAAGTTTGTTTACAAGGATCACTAGTGTTCTGCAAAATACATTATCTAAACAAGTGAGCAAGTTAAAAATCTATCTTCAGAACAAATAGCAAATTCACCAATAATAATAATAATCATCATATTAATTTCATTTACAAAGTAGAAAAGCATTTGAAGTGGGTTCTGCTAAGCAATAGCATCATATAAGTAGAGCAGGAGAATGTATCTTAAAAGCTTGCTTTAAATTAATAAAATGTGCAGATGCAATATTTCTTCTGCTATCACACTTTGAGAACATATTTGTAGCAATTATGTAAATATACTGCAATGAAGCATTTTTAATAAATCTGCAATCATGCAATCCATATCACTAGTTATATCACTTAGTTGAAGTTTGTTCAGATCCAGTCTTACTTACCATTCTCAAAACAATGTATTGTTTAGAACACAAATTAGTTTGCCTGATATTTCTCAATTATTTTAAATAAAAATTTAGTCTCCATAATCCATAGTCTTAATAAATTCTATGGCTGAGCAGAACTGAATCCACCAATATTGTTCTTCTCCCTCGAGTCTGCTACCATAAAAGCTATCAACATATTGCACTGTAGAAAGCAAAGAAGGAAGATTTGCCTGCAAAAATGTTCAAATGTTAGTTATGAAAAAATAAGGAAATATCTTATTTAGTACATAAAAAAACTAACCAACTTACCTTGATTAGCACATACACCAAAACAGGAACAAAATCATCAGCAGCAGGCACACTACCTACACAAGCCATAGCTAACAAGTTCATAATTGTGGTTGCACAGCGGAAAACACATTGGAGTTTGTCTCGAGGTGTCTTATATGCTGAAATAGCAGCAATTTCAGCCTGAGCTGATGGCCAGGGGCACTCATAATGATATCGCTGTAATGAAAAGTTGAAGCAATTTACTCACTATCTATTTAATAATGACACATAAATAAAATTTGAAGAGGTTATATCTACCTTAGGAATACGAAGATCTTTATGATTTGGAGTTATGACATCAGATAATTTCTTCATATGGTCATGTAGCACTCTAAAAGAACAATACAAAATCAGTAAAATACTTGGAAATGAAAGATAAAGCTGTATTAATAGTGTTCATGAATAGAAACCATTCAAAAGGTACTAATGAAAATACATTGAAACAAATATGTTTTTTTATTACAATCCAAGGAAAGCATAGCAATCTCTTTTCAAGTGTTTGACATCATGTGTGTCAATCTTCCAAAAAGTACAAGTATTTTACCTGCAAAATTAGATTATATAGAAATTCCATTATAGAAATTAATAATTTTGGAAAATAATAATAATAATAATATTAATAATAATAATAATAATGATAATAATAATAATAATAAAGCTGATGCGATAGCTGATATTGCTAAGGTAGTAGAGCAGAGGTGGTCTTGGACCAAAGGATCACGAGTTCTAGTCCTGTCTTGGGCATGGTTGTGTTGTCTCTGTATGTTTGTGTTTATTTCATCATTATCATCACAATTTCACCCTACAGGGCTAACTATGGTCATGGCCCCTATAATGGGTGATTTGTGGAGGAGGAAGAAAAAAGAAGAAGGAAGAAGAAGAAGAAAGAAGAAGGAAGAAGAAGAAGAAAGAAGAAGGAAGAAGAAGAAAGAAGAAGAAGAAAGAAAGAAGAGAGAAGAAAGAAGAAAAAAAGAAGAGAGAAGAAAGAAGGAAAAAAGAAGAGAGAAGAA
>BOPP01000129.1:1608146-1654081 GCA_017312745.1 Gryllus bimaculatus
CCTCAACTTCTGTCTCTGCATTGGTATGAAGTCATTTTTAATTTTAATCCCTTTCGGAGAAATCTTGTTTTCAACCAGTATCTTCCTAATCACTGATGAACTATCCATCTTAAATTTAACTGATTAAAAGAATTGTAACTATGTTGTCCAGCAATCTTCATTCTTTCCAATCTGTTGACCTTAACTACATGCAGTTGAGGTTGCTCTTCTACCTCTATGTTCAACAATTCTTTCCACAATATCTGTATCCTTGGATGTGTGTCTTCGAATCTTCTTTCTTTGACTCTTCCATGCTGTGTATAATGATATTAAATTTTCTCAACCAATACTCTTCCATTCCTTCAAAGATTCATCTAATAATGAGTGCCCTCCTATGCAGATCTTGTTCAAGTCTTTCAATTCTTCCAGTATTGTTTGCCTGAGTATCTGCCAGTTTATGAACTAGGGCCCAGTTCCACAACCTTCCCCTGTTAGAAGTTATTAGAATTGCTCAATAAAAGTATTAACCTTATAACCTTATTTGATAGGCCTTTGCATTATTATTTATATCCATCAATCCTTTTTCTTCTTCCTCGGTCAGCTTCCTTTCCAGATTAGTGAATTTAGTATCCAAACTTTACTGAATATTGCTCAAAATCTCCTGGATAGCCTTTAGCGCTGATTCATTCATTACAACTTCAGGTGTTTCTCGGAATGTTTCAAACACACCAAGACTCTCATCCGATTCAGAATCAATTTCATTTCTCTTCTCAAAAACGATTGATGCAAGTTCAGTTAAATGGACAAAACAACTGAAATTAAAATTTCTTATATCCATGTATTAAATTAATTTCACAGTAATTTCTGGGGCTGGTAGCGGAACTTCTTAACCAAGCTCCATGAAGTCATGGAAGTTAAGTAGTACTAGTTCCCATGGGTTCCCATCTGGGAACCCCGGACACCAACAACGCTGAGCCCCTGACAATAGGAATAAAAGATAATGATACTGATTTGACAAAAGACTGACAAAATGTGTTCAAGAAGAATTTCTCCTCATGTCCAATGCCATAAAGGCTTAGGGACACTTATGCAAATAACAGAATTTATGATGATGATGATGATGATCATGATAATGAAAATAATAATAATAATAATAATAATAATAATAATAATAATAATAATAATAATAATAAATGTTGCAAATTAATTTCACAAAAACAGAAATTGTTACCTTTCAAAATGCGCAAGTGTGGACAGCAATCCTTTACGAGATCGTACCAGATAAGCTATATATGGAGATCGTTTCTGATAATCATCATGAAGAGACTGGAATAATTTACAACATCTGCAAAGAAAATAATAACTTTTCACAAATAATTATCATTAAGAAAAGAAAAACTAAGTAAGAGAAAGATGATATAAAAATAAGATTCCTAAAGCAGGAACTGTGCAAGAATAAAAAGATTTTACATTTCTCATGGTTTGGAGAAATTATCTGCTTGTGATGTATGAAACATTGCTTTTTGTACATTTACGAAATAGTCTGACTTGCACAGAAAACTTTTTTTTTGTTGGAAATTCAAAAGGCACTAACCTAACAATACGATTCCACTAAAAATACATTGTTAAATGGTATAATACATGTTAGTATTAAGCTCAATAAATAAAATAAAAAATCATATTTAGTACAAAATAACTACAACTTAATATATTTTCACATGCTGTAAAATTGTAGTGAAAATTGTAGTGAAATTTTTGTGAAATTATTCTCCCATTATTCCATCCTCCAGAATCTTCTAGATGGTGTTACTTACCCTGCATCATCAAAAAGACGAATACAACGCAATGTTTCATGAAGATGTGAAATAAGCGAGTGATCTTGCAAATTAATGGCTTCTGCCAGCTGAAGTTGCAGGAAGGAAACCAATTCATTTTCCTTTGGTGAAAATCGAGCGCCCTATGAAACAAAAAATGAATGCCTTAGGGACACAAAATGGTATTCAATGTGATACTTCAATCTGGCACAGATAACTGTTGGCTTTGTCAACAATAAATAACAACATAAGATTTTTGAATTTACTAATTTTACACAACTAACATCAATATACTAAGCCAACCCTCAAATAAAAGCAGAATGCCACAACATCAAAGAAAGAACATTTCATATGCTAATAGGCAAGTCTCGCAAACATGCAAGATCATAAATAACCCATGGATGCATGCCCATTTACATCATCTCCACTTCATTCAGAATACCGAAGAGGGTCATACCATAAAGTTGTTACAATGTACATGTACAATTACTGCATACATTATGGAAATTCACATTGACTCTTGGCAACTTCATCTTCACATAGGATATAATTAATAAAGGTTGGCCATAGAAATCAAAACTGACCACTTGCATCAACAAATTTTATGAATATTTATTATGTAATGTAATTCTCATGATCTTGTAGCATCACTAATATCAGAAAAAACAAAAAAATAGATTTTAATTTTTATAAAATTTCTTACGCTTTCAGAACTCCATGGGGCATGTTGAAGATCAGCAGTGCTTAATACCATTCGCAACTTGCGTTTGGCATCTGCAAAAGCATCTGATGCCTCTATATTCCTAGGATCAATATTCAATCTGTCTTCACTCTGTTGCTTTGCTTTGATTGGATTAGCTTCCGTCAGATTTTCAGATGCGGTTGTTTCGCTACTCGTACTAGGTTTTCGTCGATATTTTGCAAGTATATCTTCTGTAGTATCTTTAGAAACAAAAATTTATAAATATATTTTTTTTATTAAAAGAGGTCTACGCATTCCTCATCCAACAAGGTCACTTACACACATTCGTTATAATTAAATGAGTAATTGATGGGGGATTATGATTTGATGAATGCAAAAATAATGCATAAAAAATAAAATGAAACAGAGAGAGGAGAGAGAGAGAGGAGAGAGAGAGAGAGAGAGAGGGAGAGAGAGGGAGAGAGAGAGAGAGAGAGAGAGAGAGAGAGAGAGAGAGAGAGAGAAAGAGAGAAAACAGCTAGTAAAATATCTAAATACTGCTATACTGCTAAATATTTAGTCATTTGAAGCCACAAAACAAGTTTTTGAAAATGAGATAGATTGTGATGCTTTTGAGAATGTCTCATCTAGTCTACATCTAATACTATTTCCTCAAAACTATTTAAAATTACTTACCGTGACGGGTTGAATGAGCCTCTTCTGACATTCTACGCAGCCTATGGGGAAGATCACCTTCACCTGCCATGGGCTCATAACTATAGGAAGGCAATGTTTCCAAGTATTATCAGAAGGGAACAATATTTTTAAACGTATTTCAAAGGAGGGAGAAAAGAAAGAAAAGAAAAAAGTGCTTCCAATGTCTTCCAACACAGTACATACCAGCGAGAGTCATCGCTCCTTCCAGATTTCACTCTTCGTGGCTTGAAAGGAAATTTGAAATTTCGGAAGAAACCTCGTTTGTGTTTTGAGTCCTCATCCAGCATATCCTAAACAAGATTTTTTTTTTCTTTTTGTTAGAACAAAATTTAATGTGAGATGGTGATATCAAATAAGAAGAGATAAATGAGAATAATGGGAAAGAAAGTACCAGAATCATCATAAAACACTTTGGGACGCGAGTCTTTAAAAACACAGATTTACTCAATAATTAAGCTATTATGATAGGAATGTTCATAGAAGCAAGAAAGTTTTACTACTATAGAGACATATATAAAATGGCTGTACATACAGTATTTATAATCTGTTATAAACATCTTGAGGGTAATTAACATAAACTTACATGAGAAACTAATCTGCAGTATACAAATGTAGAGTATTAAATTATAAAGAAGCAAATATGGTGACTGATAATCCTACATTAAATGTGTGTGAGATTCTGTTCCTCTGATCAATGACTGGAGAATTAGATTTTTCTTAAATATATCATTTTACAATAATTGGAAATGCTTCTACTAGCAAGTGGCAGAGTTTTCAACTTTCATTGAGGTTGTGGTGCAAAGGTTACAAAATGCAGTTATATCCTTAACAAATTAAAACTACCGGTATTTTCTTTTCAAAAGACCTTTTTGCAGATTCTGAAGAAATAATATTTCCAATGTTAATTAAAATAAAATAGATAAATAAAAAATCCCACAGTATGATTGAAGTAGATCTTAATTAACAAATCATACTAATAAAATGTTCTGAACATGGTTTAGTATTTAAATTGATTAACTGATGTTTCACAGCATGCAACTGCTAAGATAATTAATCTTGTGTCGTGAATGCTTTATTATGAAAGGTGGCAGTATTTTCCCCACACTGGATGGAGAGATCCAACACCGACTTACACACACACTCGATTTCTGCCTCTAGGTAACTCTCCCCCCCCCCTCAGCTGTGCACCACACCTACCAAGTTCCCACCATATGTGGTAGTATAGTGAAATATTCCTCATACACCTGCTCTGTTTCTCATGCTTTGGTGTAATTATCAAGCGTGACTTCATTGCCGTTGCTCTGAATCCTTAATGTAGGTCATCGGCAATCCTGTCTTGTCATCCTAGTATAGAAGTTACAGAGTTCAAGGGGGGCAGACCACACAATTCAATGACCATCAACAGTATAGTGTAAGAAAGCTGTTAAAATGTCTTTGAAGTGTGTGTGCAAAACCCTTCTGGAACAAACGAAAATGGATGCAATTGAGGGACACAAGAAGAAACAATGTTCTGAAAAGATCTAGTTGCAATATTCAAAGTGAAAAAAACTCAAATGTATAACATTTTATGAAATAAGGAAAAAATTCAAATTGAATGGTTAAAACGACAAAATTTTGTGGAATATACTGTACTCAAGATATATGGTGAAATTCTGTGAACTTTCAATAAGATAGAAACCTGGCAAGACAGACTTCTTTAAGAAACTGTCAAGTTGTGACTCAGACAGGTTTTACTGTATGGTTTTCACAAACTGCTGTACCTCAAATACTGATTTGAGAACTGCCTCAGGAACATTTATATTTTGGTATCTCCCAGACAGGCTACTACCAAGGAAATGGTATCTCCCAGACAGCCAAGTAGACATTGACTTCAGCTGTAGAAGCCTAAGCTTTTCATTTACACCAAAGTGGAAACTTCAAAATGAAATGTTTGATGTGTGGCATAGGTATGTAACTAATGTAGGATTTAAACAATACAAAAAAAAAATAATACAATTATGTAAATATTACTGAGACCAAGATAACGACTTACATTGAAGAAATATACCAATTTTTCATTTTTCTCCCACATTACAAAAATTATGAAATGCCTTTCATTATTGCCTCAAGACCAAAAAAGGAACAGCAATTCAAATGTAATTATGCTTCATAAATCCAGAAGTGCCCCTACCTTATCTCCGCGCTCTGCAGTTTTATCAAAACTTATACTTTTCGGAATGGCACCTGTAGAAGAAGTTACTGAAACTGCTTTCGACGCTCTGGTCTCTCCCTCAGGCATTACCGCATGGCCATTCATAACTGGATATGAAGAGAGAAGAGGTAACTCTGGAACAGCAAAAGAAAACAAAAATAATGTAACTGACAGACGTAAATGCATATTTTCAGCAAACTATACCACCAAGCATGTTATTTGAAGCCCAAAAGTATTTATGACAGCAAGTTAGCACAGAATTAGGCCAGTTTAATATGGTTAGAGAGGGGGAGAGGGAGGAAAGAGGAACAAGAAAGGAGAGAGAGGGAAGGGAGAGAATGAGAAATATAATATTAATGTAGTAGTCAAAATAGTACTATATAATACAAAAAGTAATTCAATCATCTTCATGTACATTTCAACTTGAGTCATTGGCCCATTTCGACAACAAGCGTTTAGATTTGTGGAAGTTGATCCCTTACCCCACAGGGTGGGGAGATGCGGCACTGACCTACCCCAACCATCCCCAGTAAGACGGCCTCATCTGGGACACGCTCTAAGCTCCACACATGTGGTAGTGTAGTGCGCGTAAGTGTGTGTGCGTAAGGGGGTAGTATAGGACAAGGAATGGGAAGAAAAGATCACGTTCAGTCCATGGCCCGTTTGTGAGTGTGCTGCTCTGGCATTTGTCTTATATTGACCAGAGAATCCACGGAAACTACCACTCCCAAAAGCAGCCAGCCACTAGAATTCTTCTCCTGAGACAGAACTCTATCTAGCTATCTAGTCAGTCTCGAAAATCCTGCCAACATCAGTACTCAAACCTATGACCTCCCAGTCAGAGGCCCTGCAATAACATCAGCTGATGCCCTGAGCAACCTCAGTCTGTTCCTCAGGCTCTGCGCACCACTTAATTTATTTCCCTCTGTTAGATGCACATGATTTGAGGACGTCATTGCTATTTGCATTTAGTAACATCGGTGCAGAAACTAAAAAAATACAGTATATTGCAAGTTAAATTAAATGAATCATTGGGAGAAGTAAACCAATAAAGCATATGGATATTGTCATATGAGATGGCTCAACCATACATCACTGGTCCACACCAAGGAACAAAGGATTTTTACTGGGAGAATATGGGTAACTGGGTGGGCCATAGAAGTAGACCAGGAAATTATGCTATGGTCCACCCAGTGGGAGAAAGGCATGGAAAGGATTAACTAATGCTGTTTTTTGTTTGTACTCTACGAGGTTTTAATTTGCATTCAAATACCTCAAGTTTGGATCTTTTTTATAATTATCATACAATTTTCTAGTTCATTACATTGGTTGTTTTTGTTTCTGAAATTAATTTGTGTCTGTAGTATTTCATCTGTAGTTTATTTCAGAATAACTATCTGTTGCCACTTAGCAATGATATTATTAATTTCTTTGTTGTTGTTGTTGTTTTTTATTTTTTTTATTTTATCTACCTAGTGGTACCTTCTCTTTGGTAACTTGTATGACTTCAATACATGAACAGATGCATCAGAAAACAAAATCTGGTCCCTGGGCTACACATTGCTTGTTGTCAATTTTTGTTTTAATTGGTCTAAATAGAGAGAGTATTAATGTAAACAATGAAATAGTTTTACTGTTCGATGCTTGTAAAACCATGTTATAAACAATAAAATTGATTTACTATTTATGACATTAATACACATTTGAAGTGTGCACAAACAAACAATATATTGTTAACAATTTTATCCTTTAACTTGTAATCTCATAAATTCTTATGATCTGTTCTAGAACTTACATTTAAATACTTAACTGTGCAATGACCAGTGTAACATGTAAACATAACACTACTCCATATTTCATGTTCTTGCCGTAGAAGGCCAATGTTCTAGTTTTCTGGCTTGATATTTTCAATTACAGGTATTCTTTGCTTATTTTGCTTAATTTGAAGGCTGCTTTCTGTAGTATCATTCTGGGTCTGTTATTATTGGTCGCCATGAATATATTGTCACTAATTCTGGGTTGTTTGTTACCTTTATTCCTGCTCAAGTATTTCTGTTTTCATGTTTCTGTCATGGGATTTCAGTAAAAGTTAAAGAGAGTGTGCATCCGTATCTTAGACCTTTGTTTGATTTTCATCTGCTATGTTGTACCTTGGTCATTTTTAAAACTATTTAGAAATTGCTACAGACTCCGTTATAATAGTACTGTTTTCTTTCAGAATTTCCCATAACTTTGTCTGTCTATTCACATTGTCATAGGCCTTTTTGTAGTCAATGTCCAGTATATATGTTGGTAAGTTTTATTCTTTTCTTTTTCTCTGTAATCTGTTGGTGTGTGAATATTGCATTTATTATGCTTCCCCCTTGTGAAATCTACATTTTTCTTCCATGATTTTTTCTTCTTCGGTTTTGATTAGTCTTTGTCTTTCCAAGAAGCCAGAGAAAAGTTAGTAGAATATACTGATGAACCATCAGATGACTTCTCAGTCCAAGACATTTTTTTATTATTTGTTTAGGTATTGTCTTTCAACGAGATATAATTAAATATATTTATATTCTTTTTTATTGATAGATTTCTTGATTTGCGAACATGCCTTTCATTAAATTTACTTTGTTTCCAAAATAAGTCACTTATCAGTAATGTTTTGTAATGACGTTTGCCATTTACTTGTGGAAATTAGTGATACTCATTTTACAATATCTACAGTGTGTTCAAAATAAGTAGTAAGTAATTTTTTATAATGAGACATTTGCCATTTTATTATCAAAATCAGTTATACTCGTATCGCAATATCTGCAGTGTATAAATATGTCAGAAATTAGCCTGCCTACTCATATATGCCATTTTAATTACAATTCAAATGTGTGTCCCAAGTTAGCCAACATTGAAGGGTTGTACAAACCCAACATTCCAAAAAATTAAACACATGTTCCTAAAGTACTGACTGTGACCTAAGTTTCGCAGTAAAAAAAGATCTCTTCCTCCAACTCATATAGACAGGGTTAAAATACAAACATTAAAAGTGTCCCAAGTTAGTCTCTTTGATGGTACAATATTTTGGAACATTCCTCAATACTGGATATTTTAACACGTAATTCACTTCCCTCACTAAATTTGCAATGCTTTCAGCATCACACTGTGCATTTAACAAACTTCTCTAAAAATTGCGATACTTACTCACATATTGAAAAATGTATATAAACCACTTAATTTTGTCATCATATAACACAAAATTGCAAACTCCCATCTATTTTCTGTACTTAAGTCTCTGTCTTTATACTAGATATTGATTTCATTGACAAAACTTATTATTCTCCTTTGACAATCCTTAGTGTTCAGAATTTTTTCATAACCATATTCCAATTGCTACTTTCTCGCAGAGTTGTGGTATAATGGACAGTATAGGGACTTGTACATGTAGAGGAACGTTACAGAAATCACATTTGGGGCCGGGTTTACCGGGGTATATATCAAATCTACAACAGACACTTTGCGGTGTTTAGTTTTTAACCTAATAATGTCTACTTGTTCCTTATGAGCCTTGGAAAGATCATATTGACCTAGTTGTACTCTTCAATACTACTCTTAAAAAGAAAAAAAACTTCTTTTTAATGTAGTTCACTGGCCTTCATTTATTTCCATAGGTCACACCAGCTTTTTTATGCATTTTATTATATATGATTCCATCAGACCTTGAACTTATTCAAAATTACTATTGTACCCCGAGATGGTTACAGATATCATTTTACTTATTTTTTGGATTATTTTAAGTAAAATACTAAATAGTTTACATAGATTACATTGCCAGTGTACTTTAGTGGGAAAAAGAGTGATGTATAGTAGATGTAGATTATGTGTACAAAACTCCCGTAGATGTAAAACTATAGCCTATGGCACAAGTGCAGACCAGACAGATATATACTGATGCAATGTTGAAAATCCCCTTTTCAGGACCAAGCACCCACAAAATGTGGATTCAGTCTACTCTACATACTCAATGTAATATTCTAGATACAGGTGCAAGAAAATCACTTTTTGAACCAGGGATCCACAAACCCAAATCTTTTGTCAAAAAGTTGGTGCTTATAGGTGTGAGGTAGATGTTTAACTGCACCGCTGCTATCATCTTGTTTAAGAGATGATATCCAATATCCCATTTCTTTGAACTCAACACAAAAATATGTTTGGCAGTAGAAAGGGGGTACTGATTTGACACTCTTGAGACAATTCATCATAAATACATTCCAATTAACTGCTGTGCTTACATTAGTCTCATTTAACATGTTGATACACACCTGGTGTTGGAGTAGCTGTTTTTGGTCGAGGATCTGAACTGCTACCACTACTGCTGCTGCTTGAAGCCAAACTGGCTGAGCTCAGTCTCACTGTATTAATTATACTCTCACCAACAGTACTATCACGACTTAATACATCATCTTCAATAAGTGCCTGTAAAAATTCCAAATTATTACAGCAAACTTTTAGTACAATTTGAGACCATTCACTTGTAAACCATTAGTGGTAATAACTAACCTCTTGCTTCACTCCTACATCTACAGAATCGTTTGAAGAAGCAACTAAATCTGAGGGAAGTTTGGCTTGAAGGGGTTGGACACATGTGTTCTGTGCACTAACAGAGGCCATTACAGGAGGAGACGCAGGAATTGCAGCAGATGATCCTGGAGTTGAAGTGTTAAGACCATTTGAATTCAGTGGAACGTTATTAGAAGGTGCAGTAGGAGCAGGTTGAGTGGAACGATTAGGGACTGAAGGTACTGGTCCATTAGACTGAAGAGGTAAGCTACCATTAGGTATCAGCTGAACAGGGCCATTAGGGACCAAAACCAGTGGGTTAGGGACATTAACAACATTTGTAGCTGACTGACGGACAGATGCAGAGGGGGTCTTCTGCTCTGAAGGCTTGTCCATTTTGTCTATGACATGGATTAATCGTGGTGAATCTTCTGCTGTAACAAGGAGACAGCGGAATTTCAAGAGTGCAATTTACCAGAAAACAATGAATATGAGGATTTCCTAAAAGATTAATTATCAGTTATCATCAACTTAGCAAAGGAACATCTCTCTTTTGTTTTTAGCTTTTCTCAAAAACAATATTATTACATAAAAACAATTGTGATACCGTATGGGAGCACACAGCATTTAGTAAATCATCACAAAAGAGAAAACAAACATAGTCCAGGTTCCTGACAAAACTTTCTCAATACACTTACACGAGGTTAAATAAAAGAATCAATTGTTGACCAGTCTCAGAGTCCAAGCTGATCCACAAGATCACTTCAAACTAAATCATGTCCCGAAAATATTATTATTTTTGCAAAATCAAGCAAGGGATTTTTTTAATACCATTGGTCTAAATCTCCAATTCACAAATCTGAAATACCAGCTCTTGAATAACTCTTACACTGACCGGGAGGTTACTGACTAAAGTCAACTAGTGCTGCTACAGACTTCCTCAACTTAATAACTTTTCTCAATACTCTGGGTTATGTTTCTGATTTTGCCCTACCCTCTTCATAGCAGCTATGTATTGGAGCCTAAAAGACATTTTTTTCACTTTTTCTCAGGTGTGTTTGGGTGTGTGTGTGTGTTTTTTTATCTGTAACTGTGACTTGACAATTGTTATAGAAGAATAAAACTGTCTACTAGTTGCACATTTTTGTTGAAAAATTTGAAAATATTGTTAACAAAAAGCCAGTTGCGCATTTCTAAAAAAACGCACAATTTGAAGCCGATTTTCACCCAAACACGTTTTCGAGAAATATTATGAGAAGTTATTTGAAGCAATTGTTCTCACAAATGTGACTATGTATAAGAAATGTCCTTAATGTATGTATTGGCAATATGAAAGATATTTTTAAAAAAATTACTTGTTTAATTTTTGAAGAAACAAAAGAATATATCAGTGGCATTTATGTCACTATATTCGGTGCATTTGGCACTGTTAGTAAAAACAGTTTGAAAATAAAATTGGAGATGTTTTCATGGAAATGGCATTTTAATATTTTGAAAAATGTGCAATTCTGAGCTCATTTTTAGAGAAAAGGTTTCAAGTTACCAAGTAACATTTCATGACATTCTGTGAAACACTTGTACTCACAAATACAGTAATATATACAAATCACTGGTAATGTAAATATTAACAAAATGATAGAGATATCAGTGAAATGACAATGTCAAAAAAATATCCAAACTTTTGTAATTTTTGAAAATCCAGATTTAACACTAAAAATTGGACTACTGCCAACTTTAAATGTGTATCTCACTCTATTCCTACATGAAATGGAAAGAAAAAATTTGGAGCCATTTTGAGAACATTTTTTAAAATGTCCCAGGTATTTCACCTGTATCCATGAAATTTGAAGAACATTTTTTTCAAAAATGCAGAGGTTCAAATTGGGCGAGACTGACCAGGAAATATTCATTTGGGAACAAAATCTGTGAATAGTTTATGCAGTAAGGTTGTTCACAGGAGGACATTTCGAGGAAACCTTTCTCGTTATCAGGAGACCCCAAAACCTGTATTTTCATCAAAATCTTGGAATAAATTTCCTGCAGCATTACACAACTTTCTTTATCCTACATATATTACTTCAAAGTAAAAATCGTCTCCCTTCCTGTTTAATGAAGTTCATGAGTCAAGAAATTGTTTGTTACAATTTTATTGAACTACACCGACTCTGAAATATTTTTTAACAAAAAAGACAGCATTTAAATCAGAGTTCATCAGGGGCAACAATGGGAGCAAAAACCACCTTTCCGGGTTGAGAGCAATCATCAGCAGGAAAGGCATGAGCACGGGCATTTGAGATGGGGAGAGGGGGATGCAAAGCACTGCATACTGGCATATTCACAAAGGACAAATTTTTGAAATGAAAGAATGCTTTAAAATTGTGAATGTCGGAAGTATGGTTGGGGAGAGCATACAATCAATGAAATTTACCAGCTTGACAGCAGTGACACATGTGTTGGAAGAAACTAAGTAAAGATAAGTGAATACTATACAAAACATAATAGAAACCAGATACCTCAGTAAATGTTAAAAACAATGCTAAAGTATTAAAATTTTACTAACACAAAGAAACAGTGAAAGTGTAAAGGTATTGTTCTTTAATTAAGTTGCTGCACTTCTTACATCAACATAACTTTGGATTTTTATTCATGAATTTTCATGTTTCCTTAATGTTCAATTAAATGCTAATTAATTAAATAAGAGCATTATACTTCCGGAAAAACTTGAACTGTACGAGTAAGAATGGTACCATTTATAATGGTGTAATTATGTAATTAATGGATTATAAATGTTACCTCTCTAGAGCTACGACTATCCAGAGCTACATATTAGCATGGCTGGCATAAAGAGGTTTCTCTGTATTGTATTCACTATGCAACTAATTTGTAAAAACTCTGATTTTATAATAATTTTAATCACAAATTAAACATGAATACTTAATCATGTGCAGAACTTTTCATCCCCTTTCTGTCGATATAACACCCTAACCAAAGAAGATTTTTAGAAGTTGGTTTCCAGTATACAGCTTTCTTTTTAAATAACAATGATATACAATGAAAAAGGAGATTGCATTTCCTCTCCCTTCCTTTTATATTTTTCGGGGTTCTGGTTACCCTGACTCTTCTGGTTACCCTATACCTATTCAGGATTTCCCATTTCAACTTCCAGCTATTACACAATCTGCTGCCGTAAGATTTAGACAAATATTTCAGAATGAAAAATGTATACACTTACATCTGTTACATAATTTTGAATTTTATTGTTGAATCTTATTTTTAACATACCATTGGAATTGTCAACAATTTATATCAAGATTCAATTGATGCTTGAGATCTGTTTCAATAGCTCAAACTGAGTCTAGAAGTGTGGGAAACCATATTGTTTAAAACCAGTTAAAATTAACACTGCAGTTAAAATTGGGATAAAATCACAAAACATGAAGACTCTGTTTGAAAAATGTTGATCACTCCTGACATGATAAGTGTCACAATTGGACTCAGTTTGTTACCAACAAATGAAAAGAGATTAAGTTCAATTAATTAAATAGTATACAATAAACAAGTTGAGGTGATCATAGGGTGATGTGCATAACTAATGAATAAGAAACACATTTGAACCAAACTGCACTCTTACATAATACAGTAAGGTCAGAAACAGAAGAAAGCGAAGGGAGATTATAGCCAATCCTAGACTTGCTTACAAATATTGGAATAAGTTTTTGTTTTCAGTCGTTGATGAAGGAAGACGTTCTGAAGAGAGACAGTCTATTGATGGTCAAGCTGGCAAGAATTTGAAAAGATTTTTAATTCTCAACTGTTCATAGATAAAGCAGCAATAGTGTTTCTTTAAAGTGATAGCTAGCTATAATATTCATAAAAAATATTGGGAAATTTGGAAAAGTTTTTGGTAGAATAATAGAAATGTATTGATGTAGAGGACAAATGGACAGTTGCAGTTGACTGTCAAGAAGGCAGTGGTGTGCAAAAGGAAAGTAAACAAATGTGGAATACATTTTGCATAAAGTGGGCCCTGTAGGAATGGGTTTTTAATTTTAAATTGCGTTTTTGTTAAGTGCTATGAAATCCAAAATCATCAACTTAAAAATAAATCACAGAGAATACTTTCCCAACATTGTTCTAATATAATGGAAGTGAAGTGTTTATTATTGGAACAAGAGTTGCATGTTGCCAAATCAATTCCCTGATTCTGTTTTGTGATAATCATTATTTAAGAAAGAGATCAGTCCCTTCACACATTATGTCACATACAAAGTTTTCAATACACAAAACTTGGTGCAAAGCAAAAGAAACAGTTCAAAAATATTTAGGGGAGTGTACAATATCACAGAACAATTCAGACTGAGAGTGCGACTGTCTAGCATCCAACTTAATTTACTGGTAAAAGTTGTAATTTTTTAGCCCAAATCAACTTTCATCAACATAAGGTATAAGGTATATGCAGCTTATTGCTTTCAAAGGTAATGATGTAAAAGATACTAGATTCAAAGCAGAAACTAATCAACACTCCAACATTAGCATTCAATACACTAAAAAATAAATGATGATGATGATGATGATGATGATGATGATGATGATGATGATGATGATGATGATGATGATGATGATAATAATAATAATAATAATAATAATAATAATAATAATAATAATAATAATACAAAGAATGAAACATGCAAGGGTATAGTGGTGATGAGTCACATTTTTACCTGATTTGAATTCTTGTGATTCTCTTCGCTGAGTAACATTATTGGCATTACTATCAACATATTCTGCAATTCGTCTCTTATACTCTGCTTTTCCACGATGGGCAGAGTTCCAGGCTGGTTGAACTGCAATATCTACACGAGTAGGAGATGGAGGAACAAGACCAGCTCTACCCACAGGATCTTCTCGAATAGGACGAAAACTTGAGTTCAAATTTAAAGCTATAAACAATGATACGGCATTTCAAAAAATGAAACATTCCTACGTATTTTGCAAAATTTTATTGCCTAACAGCACGTATTGTTAACTTCTGTAATGATTCATGAAGCACTTAAGTCCTTTTATTATACCAAATACTATTACAATCAGGAGTTTATTAGTAATTCCTAGTTCTTTACTTACATACGTATAACAGCATCATTAATATCACTTGTTTTTTCTTTTAATATGATCTAATTATAAAACTTGTTTAAGTATCTTTTCATGCATTGTAAAATAACAAATCAACATTATATGATAAGTAAGGAAAGGCACATAAACCTCATTACTAGAGGAGCTTACATGCTTGAGAAGGTGGAGTTTCTTCCCCTCCTTCCGGTTCGCCTCGACCTTCAACTTCAATTTCAGATCTGGCTGTATCATCAGATCGAGCCACACTGCCAGTGTCATCAGTATCCACTTCTGTCATACGTTCAGAATCTGATGCTAATACATCTGTGCTCCAAGCTTCTGATGCAGTTTCAGAAACATCTAAAAGCTACATACAATGAACATGATTAACTTATTAATTCATTACTCAAGTAACATAAAATCAATTAAATAATTTGTTTACCTGTGTAGCTTCACTTAATTGCTGAATAGTGTTTTCTGAAATACTTCCAGAAGGGAAGCTTCGCTCAGATTGTTCTATTGTTTCACTGTCACTAGCAAGAACATCAGTACTCCAAGTGTCACTGACCATTGACACAGTTTCATCTCCTAGAAGAAACACATTAGTGCTTATGTGGTAGACATAAAACATGTCAAAGTATTCAAATACTTAATGATGCAACTTACCTTCCAGCAATTTTTTTATTTCAAATTTGCCAAATTTATCATCAATATCAGAGCGAGACTGCTTATTCTGAGCAGTTGAGTGGAAGTCAAGTTGCTGCCTCACTTCCCCTGCACCTCCTCTCATTATACCACCAGGTCCCTCTTCTCCTTCAGTGATCTGTGATGAGGGAGTGTCTCGACCTGACAGAGACATATTATTTATAACTCATGAATTGGAGAGGAATGTAAGAATACTTTTATTTTCTACTCTAAAAACAACAGAGAAAATGTTTGAAAAGGAAAGTTGATAATGTTCATGCTTAATGCTGAACAATTTTGATCCATGGTCACGATACCTACACTTTGGCCATCATTGTTATGTACCTTCGATACTTACTTTCAAATTAGTTTGCTGAATAATTATTATAATGCGTTAAGTCCACTTACCTCTAAATTATACTACTTATGTATCAAAAGAAGTTGTTTCTGACAAATTCAGAGAACTGAACCTTGCTAACAATAACCAAACAAGCAATGTAATGTTGCTACAAAATATTATTCTGACAATAAATTAAAAATGTGAGTAAGTGTGTGTATACGTATGCATGTGTCTATTTGTAGCCAATACCACTAGTACTTGGTACCTGATATATTAGGAGTTCCTCTTCCTGAAACATTTGCAGACACCATATAGATAACATTATTTCATTCTGATCTTCATGTTCTAAATTCCCAGTGAAAGACGCAACACATATGATTTAAGCAGCTTCTGACACGCTTCTAGATTGTCGCTAGTATTGCCACAAGCAAAGTCAATAAAGTACATTAATTTTCATTTACGTATAATTACACTACAATTCTGACGAACAAGTTAACAGAGGGTATCATTCTAGTCAATCTTTCAGGTCACAATACTCTCCAGCTGAAGTAAAGTAGTAAAGCTGCGGTGCAATTTTGTTCACATGCTATTTATGGCTGACTTATGAGTTGGTACCTGAATCTAATTTAGTGGTGCTGGGAGTATAAATTGATTGCAATAGGGTTTAAGTAACTGATGAAAATGGCCGAAGGAAAGGGGATGTTTGATGATTGTGAAGGGAAGTTAGAAAGCAGACGTAGTAAGAGAGAGACTTCAGAGGTTCTTAGCTGACGAGTGAAAAGCTTCCTAACTGATTGTACTAAAGATGATAAATGACGAAGGTGAAGGCGAGGCAAAGTCACCATTCAAAGAAGATTCCTTACTATTATCCTACAAATATATGTATTTTTTGAATGAGATATTTAGGATGGCATAGCTTTTTAGCTTCTCTTAAATTCGTGTAAATATGATACTTCAACTATTCTACATCATCTGTTTGTCTACTTCTAATAATTAAAATGTGCACATGCAAAAACTTTGTAAACAAACGATAAATGGTCTGAAGTTTCATGATAATAAAATAGTTTTAAAATTAAAATATAACACTGAAGCTCACCAATAGAACCTTCATCATGTAGAAGTGAAAATCTGGTTCGCTTCTCTTGGCTTTCTGTTCTCTCGACACTGTTTGTCCCCACAATGGAAACATCCACACCATTTGGAAGACTCACCTCTTGAGTTTGACATCTCCCTTCATCTCCACAAAGTACCTAATAATTGCACAAGCACATCATACTTTCTTCACAATAAGAACACATTTTCAAAGGAAATAACACTACGTACAACATAAATATAATCAAATCCTACAAACAGGTACAAAATTACAATTTTGAATGTATAAACTTACACTCATATGCATCTTCTCACTTCTTTCATAAAACAATACTAAAAAAATTACCTTTTGTTCCGATAAAAATCCCACATTTTCACTAGCAGAAGAGCCAAAAGGAATCAGTAGTACATCCTGGCTAGGTCGGTCTAAAACTTCTTCATCTAATCCTCCATCATCAGAAGCTTCTCCGCGACCAGGTGAGGCAGGTGCTGAAGATGTTCGATTTCTGCTCACTGCAAAAGGAACATGATGAAACTTTTGTTTAAATTGCGGACTATTATATAAAATTCAATAAGAGTACCAATATGCAGCCAATTTACCTTTCCCTAATAAGCCACCACGCTTATGTGTGTCATTTGTGGGAGGAGTTAATTTTGAAGGAGATGGTGTATTCTGAGAAGAGTTTCCATTGACAGTAGAGGCAGCAGATGATGGAAGTTGTATCAGCAATGCTCTGAGCTGCTTTTTGTCCACAGTATCATCTGCTTCACTAGAAGCAACTGACTGGAGAAAATGAATCTGATAACAGAAAAACAAATCAAATTACTGAAACATCACATTAAAGAGAAGTATAATTTTTGAACTTATTCATCAATATTACAACTCACAAGGTTTTGAAGTTCTTGCTCAGTAAACAAGGCACATGATCGAACCAATCCTTGAAGTTTGCCACCCTCAATTGTGGCAGGTTCTTCGTTAACAGTGGCTCCCACACCATCAAGCATAATATCCAAGATGGAAGACACACAATCCTACAAAGCATTTGTTAATCATATTTCTGCAAATTATTTCCATTAAATTAATTTCTCAACATTAATAATGAAATATGTAGGCGTCTCATACCTTTTCGAAGTGGCTATATAGATCAGCTACTTTGCTTGATACCTCTTCATAGCGAGTCATTGCCAGTGTTTGAACAATCTGAGCTACTTGAATTAGATTAAATCGAGCAATATAACTAATTGGAGCATCAGTAATGCCATACGGTTCTGGATTAACCATTGCAGGACAAATGAAATGAGTAAAAATTAAATCTGTGCATATTGCATGAACCTGAAATTTAAAAAAATTTAAAAAAAAGATGTTAAAAATTAAATATATTAAGATAATTTAAATATTTGAAATAAGTCTTTTATTAAATTACCTCTTTGGGTTCAATATTACCAGTCTGAGTGAGTAGACCAGCAATTTGACGAACTAACCATCTAACACTTGTAGGAAAGCAATGCATGTTTTCCCGAATACTGCTCACAAATCTATTTGTAACACGAACAAGACAGCCAATGGTCCACTTACGATACTCAGCCAGCTGAACTGCATGCTCTGGAGTACCTTCAGTACCAAATCTCTTTAGCCTTTCTTCAGGAGGAAACCTGAATTCATACCAAATATTCAAAATTATTAATGCAAGAGAGAGTATAAATAGATTTGATATATACTGCAGTGAAGAGAAATTACCTAACAGTGGCTTTGTCAGGATCAATGTCTAGAAACATTTCATCTTCCATTAACAGCTGCATAATAGGCTTATGCAATGCTGCTGTCAAGAAAAGCTTTGCAGAAAATAAGCCCTCATGAAACTCACTATATAACCGGGCAAATGCACAAGACTTCTGACGCAACAACCTAGAACATTAGAAGCAGCAGTTATCACCAATGTTTGAAACACAATTTGTTCTTACAAAACTGCTTTAATCTACACTTGACAAATTCTATACAGATTATCATAAAATACCTCAAATGAAAAAGAAATTTAAGAATATCTACTTTTTTCTAAAACAATGCAAGTTGAAAAACAAAATTGCATGTACAAAAAGAAAATATACTGTGGTGAGGTAATTTTCACATCAAGAGCGAAACATCAATTTAGATCGTATAAAAACAAGACTTACTTCCTACGATCAATCAAACTATTTACAACGACATTTATTTCCAGGTAAATAAAAGTTGGACAATTCTCACCTCCTAGGGTTGTCAGATGGTACTAACTGCAATTCAGTTAAATGTCGTAGTAATTTCAAAGCAAGAAGTTTGTCATCAGGAAGCAGGCTACTTCCCAAAAGCCCAGTATAGACAGAGTGTGCCACTTTTGTCATACAATCAGGAGGAAGTATGCGATCACCCACGACTAAACAACTGGCTAATAGTTGAGGAGCCATACACAAGTTTGATAATAATTCACCATATGCTAAACTTTCCTGTTAAATAAATGGAACCAGAGATCACAGGAGTTCATTTAATGTTTTCATAATATGAATATAGTAAGAAATAAAGCAAAAAGTGTTCCTTCCGTGAATACACAACAAAAGTTCACCTGGAATCCTAAAACCTTGTAAGCATCGACAAAGTCAGTAGCTTCTATAGCAGTAGCTTTTTGACAACATGCTGCTGGAGTGCAATCTGGTCTGGCAACTATCAGACGATTCAAATTCTCTCTCTGTTGAGCAGTAACCCAGGCTAACTGAGCTAATTTAGATGAGGCACACAAAACCTGAAAGCAGACTGGGCGTCAATATTTTTTTTCAATCAAAGTATGCAAACTTAATATGGCTTAATAGACGAACCTTTTCATTTAAATTTTGAAGTTGTTGCTGTTCCGAATTCACAAACAATCTTTCTTGACGCAACTGATTTGCCAAATCTAGGATGTTCCAATGCATCTGCTCCATCGCCCAAATATATGAGTTTCAGTTACCTGATGAACGATACGTGCACTGAGATGTAAAATGACGTCCAAATAATGTTCTGCAGGTACATGTTAAAATAGCATTGATTGTTCGTAACATTCGAGTGACAGGAAATCTTTCGCAACGGGTAACAAACATGAAATCTTGTAACACATTTCTAATTATCATTCGTTCCTAACCACATGTAACCAAATTTCATCAGAATTCACTTCTAAACATGTAGGTCAATAACAGATTTCTTAAAGTAACATCAAAAATTGCTCGTTCTTTATGTTAAGCACTAACCTGTCAATAACAATGTCACAATGGAACGATTCCTCGGGCATGAGTGTAAGTATTGTTAAGAGCGGATCGACTTTACTAATGTTAGGTCTTCACACGGAACACGACTTACAAGTTAATAAACATTATACAATTGTTCTCTTCCCCTGCACGTGATTTACGCTACTGATAAAAACAATCCACTCAGAAGAGTCGCCATTTTGAAGTTTGGATATCTCGTCAGTCATAGAGTTCTCCCATTTGTTGTTTCTCTCTGGAGTATATTCTAAGAGAAAAGCAGTTTGATAAAGAACCACTACGTTAGCCATCTCGATAATGCAGTTTCGGTACTTAAGTTTGTATCTAAGCATTCAATTTCCTGATTTTGTAATTGGAAATTATATTTTTTTTAATGGGAGGAGGAAAGGGGGAAATTATTTTAAAAACTTTTCTTCCAATACAACTTTTATTTCCACAAAAATACATTTTAGCCCTGTTTCTGGGCAAGTTCCCTAGCCTTTGCTTTTTCTATCTTGGCAATCCTTGCAGAAGACTTGGATCCAAGGAGACCACCTCCCCAATGTCTCTTGATTTCTTCAAATCTGTCATTGAAGTTAGTTTTAATAGCTTCAACCACCTTGGCAAATGGTGTCCTCTCACCCGAATCAACCTGTAGAAAAGAAAAGAATATAAAGAATTGTTTCTCAATTATTATTACTGGAAGAAATAAAAAAAAAGAGCTACTACTGTACCTGAGTTAAAGCAATGCATGTGCATGTTTTCCTGTGCACCAGCCTTCCAAGACGAGCTTTGCCTTTTACAATACAGTACGGAACACCCATTTTACGACACAGGGATGGAAGGAACAACACCAACTGTAAAAATAAATGAAGACAATTCCTTGCTTAAATGGTCTAAATGAAAATATATATGGGAGGGGAGCACTGACATGATGTAAATGAGAAAGACTATTTGACTTTATTAATTCACTCAATTTCAAATGATTTTGTTCTTTCACAAGACACAAGGATCACATTAAGCTTTTTTTTTTTATAAATGTGGGGAGAAAAATTGATAATCTGGTTCTCAGGACATGTGGCTAACAGACGTTTTATTATAATGAGGTGGGTGCAACATTAAGGGATAACATCTATTTCCCTTCTACAAGGCAAGATTGTATTTTGAATCAAAAATCCTATGATTGTTGAAATTGGATTAGCTTATTCTAATAAATATTGTCAAAAATTTAGATTTATAATATAGCATATCACTGACACATTTACTTTCATTTCATCAAATACATTAGATGATACTTTATATTATATAGTATTTAAAATGAAAAACCAAGAAAAGCTGAACTCAAATCTTTAATTCAAAAGTCGTGAAAGCAGGAGTAAGATGGGATGTCTCCCCCCGAAGAGACTGGGAAAAGAAAATGTATAAATAAAAATTAATTAGGCTAGTTGTTCTTAGAACTTTGGAAAATTTATATCTGGCACTTGCTTATAAACATCAATCTTGGCTTAGAAATAAATTTCAATTTAATGTTACTTGCAAATCTTTCAATAAAATTAGCAAACATCCAACAACCTCATTAAATATTTGATTTTGAAAACTTATCAGCACTTGCCATAAAAACTTAAATAAACTCATAAGAACTGCAATAAATAATACCTCAATTGGGTCTACATCATGTGCTATAACCACAAGCTGAGCTTTCTTTTGTTCCACCAACTTTGTCACAGTGTTTGTTCCTTGACGAATAACATTAGGGCGTTTAGTTGGTGTATCTTCCTTCTTAGCAACCTTCCCTTCAGCACGAGCCCTCAATCTGGCTTTCTTCTCAGCAGGCTTTTCTGGTCTGTATTTCTCCAAAATCTTAAAGAGATTGGTAGCTGTGAAGTGAAACAAATAATGAAAGATTTGAATTTCCCTTTACCTACGTACGTTCCCATTTCCCAACCCACATCTCAATAGTTTTTCTGAACACAAGCAATATTTCTTAGAGCAGGTTAGTTGATTTTGCTTAAGCTCTTGGTTACATGGAAAAGACTGAATTAAACAACTTAACGAAGTTGTTTAAACCAATCATTTATGCTGCTCAAGTGAAGGAGAAACCTACAGAAATGGGAAGAGAGGATTTAGGTTTTGGGGGAGGCCTTTGATGGTCAGGGGTAGTATGTTGCTCTGTCCTGTGTGTGTTTATTATATAACTTACACGAGTTTATTTTGTGAAACGTGATGAAATGGGTATTATTGGATTTAGCACAAATGACCAAGTCAATGCTTTCCCAAAACAAAAGTTCTCTATTTACCATTCAACAGATTTATAAGGTGAGTTTTCTAGAAGTATTTTGACAAAAAAGAATGTTATTACTGTGATTCTTATACAGTACAGAATTGCAAGTTAGTATATTGGGAGGCACCTCAAAATACCCAAATGCAAAATAGGTTATGTTTTCTCCATTTCATGTAGAAAACATGCCCCACATACACACTAACTCGCTCTTCTCTAAGGGTGAGCCAGACACCTCTTTAACAAACTACTATCATCATTCATTTGCTGCAACAATGGCATACTCGCAACCTACCGGTTAAGAATAATTAGTATGAATAAATATAATTTTTAGAGGTACTATTACTAAAATGGCAACCTGCACATGGTAAATAACCTTTTTCAAGATATGCCACAGTTGCAGAAAATGGATGAATGCAGACTAATTTACAATACTCCTCCACGGAAAATGACCATGTTTTCTGTAACTATGCGAAGTCTTAAAATTGTAATTTAACTATAATAACCATTTCTGCTTACCGGTTTGTTTGTCAAGTGTTTGAGTAAACTGGTTTATTGGGGGAGGGACCTTCAGTCTCTTCTGCAGTACTGCCTTCTGACGTTGAATACGAATGTACTTGGGCCATCTCACAAATCTGCTGAGATCTCTTGGAGGTTGGATGTCCTGACCTACAATCAAAAATGAAGGTGGCACATCAACACTAACTACATAATTATACCTAATTCTCCACCACACTTTCTTATTGTTGCTTTTTCAAACCTAGGAAAAATCGATTAATCTAAATTATTTCACAGAAGTAATTGCAGTAAATAAACAATAAAGCCAAATTTCCCTACTTTTCAAGCACAACTTTTAGTTTGCAGTTGTATAAATCAGGATTATGCAACAAATTGACTAAATTTTGTTAATAAAGCCCCAATATCTCATTTCTCACCACAACGTAACTGCTGTCATCAGAAACAAGGTAAGTTAGTCATGCCCTAAAAAGTTGAAAGATTTATTCACTACGCATAAAGAAGGTTTGTAATTGTGAAGTTAAAGTGCTCTGGTTTACTTACCAATACCAAAATTTCTTGGTCGCTTTTCAAAAAGTGGATTGACCACCTTCTTTGGTTCTGGTTTTTTAACTGCCAGAGGTGCAGCCGCAACTTTCTTTCCAACCTTCTTCTTGGGCTACAGCAGAATATTGAATAACATTATGGCATTTATCGATGCAAGCGCGTAAGTAGCGTAAAACATACATTTAAATAAACAAGGACATCCGCATAACCACGAATGAGATAACATTAGCCAGAATTCACAAAATTATGAATGCAACTGATAGTAGACACACGAAAGGACAAACATGCAGTACAGTATAAATGCTGGCATCACATGGATGGCATCACATAACCACAAATGTAATGATTAAAATAATAAAAATATAACGTAATTATCCAGAATGTGCAATACTTAATATAACATACCTTCTTTTGAACCATATTTACAAACTTAAATCGGTGTGATTACAACGATATATAAAGCAGTACCACGTCTCTCACTTCACCAAAGAGAGACCCGATCCCCGAACGCAAAGAACACACTAGCTCAGGAAGTCACAGATACTCCATGCCGGAAATGACGTACGGAATTTATAGACCACCACCAAGAAAGATAAATACATTTCATTTTCATACGTTGTACCCTAAACATGAGAGGTCGTTAATAATATTTTTTAAATAATTTAAGAATATACATCCATTTTACTTTACTTAATATTGTGAGAAATTGCAATGACAGACATTGCCTTAAAGTATCCAAACGTAAACAAAGAAATTGCACCACTAAAAGGCATTACCGGGTAATACGAGTGTTCCATGTTTTCATTACAACGTAATGGATTTAACTTCTTTTTGATAAAACTTCATTAAAACGAGTTCGAATTGCGTGAAGAAAAATGCATTATTGCATGGAATTTAAATCGTTATTTTTATTTATTTAACACAAACGGGCAAAACTGTATGTGATGTGTAGGAGAGAAGTAAAATCTGTGCAAGTTTTCTTGAGGTCCGGAATCTGTACCCTTCTTACTGACTTATGAATAAATGGTAAACGACGAAATAATTCGTAATAAAATCCACAATTAATGAATTCATTCATAAGTAAGTAAAAGGAAGTACTAATGTACACATACCCTGTAATACATGTTAAAAATAATTACTAATTCAATTCAATATCCATTCAAGTTTCTTTCTTCAATTTTTTATTCATTATGCACTGGTTCCATACAACTAAGGGTATTTTCCATTACAAGTTTTTTCTAGTTCATCTCCGTTAAAAGAAAATCAACAATTACCCAGAAACTTGTTGATTATCGCACCTTTCACTGCTCAATCTGATAACCTCATTGATTCCTGTAGCGTTTTTTGGTGTTTACCTGCAGCAGCGAGCGCCTACATGTCGGTTAACAAACAAAGAAGTAGATATATCACTGAGGAAACGTACTAAAAGTGAAATACAGTCTAGAATGAAGCGGCTGTGAAACGTGCAGAAACCATAGACCGTGTACAGATGCAATTTCCCCATCATACGTCACAGTTTTTAACTATTTCTGACATTATTTAGTTAAACAAATAAATAAAGGGGCATTATTTTATCCATAATTCTTATTTTTATCAATTAAATATGGGGAGTCGCAAGGTCCGATTTTCGGTCTGTTCATTCTTCTATAAGTAAACGATTTGCACTCGTCGATTTGAAATGAAAGAACACTTCTCTTCGTGGAGGATGCGAATATTCTTTGCAAAAAGATTAACAACTATTGTTACACAACAAGATATTGTAAATATTCCTTCTTAAGTTACCACCAGCTACCACCTAGCCTCGCTGCCTGTGGGAACACAAAGAGCACCCCCGAATGAAAATGGCAAGAAGTCCAAAAAAATCAAATTACATATGAGTAGTTAAACTTAGACTCAAAAATAAAAATAAGATTTATGAAAGGTTTCTTGGCCCCTTCCAAACTTCCTCAGCCCTCTACAGTCAAAATCAGGTTTTAATTTCAATTATTTTCTTCAGCTCAACATTCTCCTTTTTAATTAAAAAATATCATAAATTAGAACATGATTTATACGGCTCCAAATCTCGGCTCCAAATTCCAACACAAAAGAAATATTAATGAAAAAACAAAAATTAATTTTTACTACCTTAGAACAATGGAACAGGCACGAAAAATCTCAAAACTTCCTCTTAAAACATCAATTGTAATATTTTCATTGCTAGGCTGTAATTAACAGTGGTGCTAAAACAAGCACGTACTTTTTCGACATTAGTAATTAATTACTATTAATACTATTTATACCAAAATTTCTCTCCGAATTATTTTTTGCAAAACTCATTTGATATCGTAGAACATTTGGTGCGAAAAGAAAGCAGAATACGAGAAAGTCAAATAATTAAAAGTTATTAAATAATACGACACTGATAGAGTTGGAAAACAAATAGATTCAAAAACATATAATAGTAATTATTACACACTGTGGTATTGCGACCTACAAATATTTAAAGAATTCTTTTTTATTACCGCGAATGAAAAGTTGCCAGCATTATCGCCTTTTAGCTGTGCGGCGTTTACAACAATGGGTAACAACAACCAACAATCTATTAGTTTTCACAAATTTAACACAAAGCACGTAATTTAAAACGAAGAACAGAAAATATGATAAAAATAATATTATTAAATGAAATATGAAATAATAATACACTTTTAACTAACATAGCATTCAACTGCTTCAATACACCTCCAAAATTACGATCACGAAACGCAGGATTTTCAGGGCGGGCGACGTAAGTTTTGACTTCCTAAAATACTTCAATTATCGAAAAATTTAATATGACCTAAATGTTTTTGGTAAACATTGCATTTGGACCTTAAATGTTTTTGTAAAACTTGGAAACCTTCATAATTGTAGTTGTTGGAAGATGCCGAAAAAACTTTGATTTTTTCAATTTTCGAAAAATCAGATTTTTTAACCAACGTGAGACATGCAACATTTTCTTATATGTTCTTCAGACTATTTACCAACAAAATTTCTTCAAAAATGATGGAGCCGGTTTTGAGAAAAAAATGTTTAAACAAAAATTAAAAATTGCCTATATTTCACTCAAAATCACGCGAAAAATACTCAAATTTTCGGAAACGTATACATGACCTAATTTCAAAATATATTTTGAAGGAACATATTTTATTAAGGAAAAAAATCTATATTTTTAATATGAGTTGTAGGAAGACACCTAAAAAATTTTGAATTTTTTCAATTTTCGAAAAATCAGCGTTTTCAACCAACTTGAGACCTGCGCCATTCTCTTAAACGTCCTTCAGGCTATCCAACAACAAAATTTAATCAAACTTGAGGGCGCATTTTTTCTAAAGAAGTTAAAAATATCCCAGGGACTTCATGTAAAGTACTCCCAAAAATTAAAATACCGATTTCAAATTCAAGAGGCTGCGATATCAGCCACATCAATCACGAAATATTAATTTTGGAGAAAATTGGTTGAACGGTTTAGCCGCTAGCGTTGTTCACACAGTCAAACAAACTTTTTGCCGTCAATCGAATTTTCGGTATCAAGGACAAGGTAGAGGCAATTTTTAATTTTGTTTAAACAATTTTTCTCAAAAACGGTTTCTTTCGTTTTTGATGAAAATTTGTTGTTGGATAGTCTAAAGGATGTTAAGAAAATTATGCATGTCTTGTGTTGGTTGAAAATCCTCATTTCTCGAAAATTGAAAAAATTCAAAATTTATTTCGGTGTCTTCCTACAATTATTACAATTACGAAGATATTTTTAGCGTCCCGTATTCGTACGTATATACGGAGTAATATAACGCAGTATAAGGGAAGTTATGCTATATGAAATCGTAGGTTTCCGCGGCCGGAGTCGTGTCCGCAGACCAGCTCTGAGGAAGACGATAAGATGGCCGAAACGTCGGCAACACAGCCTTCGACGCGGCATAACCCGGACAGACAAGATCTTTCACAATTGTTATGTTATGTAGCGGAACATCGAATTTGATATTTCCACGGAACACACATTTTAGAGTCCCAATATGGAAATAGTGATTTTTTCTCAAAACGTTCGTCTGTCTGGTGTCTGTGAATACTACTAGCGCCAAATCCATGCACAGGATATTTTCCTAACTGAGATAATCTCTGGCTCGAGTCGAAACTTTGGGATTTAGAAAAACATTTTTCATAACTTGGGGTTACTTTACATGACACCCTCCGGAAATTTTCAAAATTTACTCAAAACCTGCTCCAAATATTTTCTTTAAAATTTTTTGTATGAATAGAGAAACATACACTAATAAACAATTTTCAAGATTAACTAAATTTTTGAAAATTTCAAAAGTATGAATTTTTTCGGTGTCATCTTACAAAAAAATTAAAGATATAAATGTTTTCTTCAAATGAAATTTGTTGTCAATAATTAGTTCTTTTATTAAGGTTATGCACATTTTTTCGAAAATTTTGGTAATTTTCGCGCAAAATTTGCGTGCAATATTTGCAGTTTTAAAGAATTCCAAAAACAAGATGTTCTCAAAAACGGTTCAAAATGTTTTCTTTAAACTTTTGTTAGGGATCTTGATTGTGCTAAATGCACTCTATCAGATGACATAAACTTCAGTTTGTTCTATTCTTTTGCTTTTTCAAACATTACGAAAATATATTTTTTTTTGTTATCTCACGTCGTTAATATTTATACTAGCGTCGTAATTTGAGGCCTTTTGAAGCAGAAAGCTTTCCCACAAAGCGCACAACACCGCAGAGCGAAGGGGGCAGCACGCTGGCGCGGGGTCCGAGGGGATTACAAATTTTCTGTCTGCGTCTAAAACTAGTTGCAACTTCAACTTATGAATTTCGCCTGTTTTTGAAAGTACGAAGATTTAGCCAATTCTTGACGATTTCATGTTAGCTTTAGTTAAAATATACATTGGATGAGCTCTTTGTTTAAAGTTGGCCATTCTGGAAGAAAGTCTCTTTCTATTCCTATCCTGCACAAGATGTGTGCAATGATCTTCCCAGCATCAGAAGTTATTCTGTGAGCGTTGTAGTGCATTCGAGTGTATGGAAGTCCTTTCATTATTGCAATATATACCAATATAGTGAAATTTTCAAAATAAAATATTTTTATCACCTCTAAAAGCAGCAATAACAAATCAAGATCATGACATCAACTAATCTAATATGTGTCCATACAATAGGACGTGTTGAAGGGTGAAATGCTGAAGGGTGTATGTGTGTGTGTGTATGGGCGTCCGTGTTGTGGGAGCGCGTGCAGATTCAGTAGTTACCTGGTACTCACCATTCACACGGCGACACACACGATGATGAGTCAACAGCGTGGACTCGACTGCTGGCAATTTGCAGTAAACACACATATTGGCCTCCGGTAGCTCGACGATATAGCCAGAGGGCTACTAAAGAAAGGCTTGGAGGACCACATCGTAAGAGGAAATGATAGGAATCTAAGAAGCAATTTAATTAATATTTAATTTAATGAATAGAAAGTTGAAAGGACAGCTATTGAGCCTCTTGGAATAATTAAATGAAACTTACGATCTACGAAAACAAATATAAAACTACTCTACTATGCACAAAATGCATGCCAGACCCATGAATTGTAAAGAAACACTAATTTTAAAACTTTATTAGTAAAGTACAAACAAGTCTGCAAAATTGTTTAGCGTAATCAAAACGATCAAAAGTTTATTTCCTAACGATGATCACAAAAGTTCAGTTAAATTAACTGCGTGCACTGCTTGGCTCAACACCTCGGAGGCAGACACAGGTACCTGTTAGGAGGCGCTGAACTCGTTCCGGTTGTTGCCGGGGCTGGAGTCTTCTCGAGGCTGTTGGATATCGCTCTGGGCCTGCATTTTAGCTCTTCCCAGTTTGGGTGCGTGGCGCTTGTGTGTAGTAAAAACGGAGAGGGGAAATGGGAGGGGGGAAGGAATCTCTCGCTACCCGGCACATGACGTTGTTCGGTGAGATGGGAAAAGGAGGGGGAATTTATAGATAGAATTTGTTAAGGCTGTCGTAGGGAGATGGAATTTGGTAGCCGATATCGGTGGGTGAGTAGTGCTACGAGGTGCTGAGCGGAGGAAGTTTTAGAATGTCAAAGGGGTGTGGTAAACGTCTTTTGTGGAGGGGTGGGTTGTGGATAACATTTTGGTGATGTCTGGTTTGTAGAAAGGCAGTAAAGTGAGTTTTCTTAAGAGCGTTGTCAACGTCTTTGTGTGTAGTGTCGTATATGTCTTTGTCAATCGGCGGTAGTTTGAGTGTTTGTCGGAGTCTGTTGTAATTTGTAAGGGGAGGGGGGGGGTCGAAAATAGAGGCGTAAAAAGCGGTTTTCAGTTTTGATGATTGTTTTGGTAGTTAGTTTTGGACGTCATTGCCCAGGTCGCACAGTTGTATGTCAGAATGGGTTTTACGTACGTCTTGTAGATGACAAGTTTTGTCTTGGTGGGTGTGAGTGGGGCCGTCAGAACAGGTGTTAATGAGTTCAGTCGTCTGTTGGCTTTTTGTGTAATTGCGTGAATGTGTTTGTTCCTTAGTAGTTTATGGTCAAGAGTGATGCCTATATATTTGGTGTCATATGTCCAGTCGATGGCAGTGTTGTCTAAAGTAAGTGGGGGTGGAGTTGGGTGCGCCTTGTAGTGGTTTCCTCTATTAAAAATATGGCAGTAGTTTTGGAGGGGTCTAGTCGCAGGTTGTCTTTTGCCCAGGTAGTTATGGCGTCTTAGGTCTTTTTGAAGTACTTGGGCCGAGTAGGGTAGTCTGAGTTTTGTCATTGTCAGTGCTGTGTCGTCAGCGTAGAGAGTCGTTGGTCTGTGGTGAGGTTGGCAGGTCGTTGGTGTAGAGGGAGACGATATGGGAGATGACGGCTTCTTGCGGGACGCCGGCGAGGATGGGTCTGAGGGAGGAAGAGGAGTTGAGGTGGCTGACGTAAGAGGTTCTGGCAGTCAGGTAGTTGGTGATGAGTGGGAGATATGGGAGTGATTTTATAAATGAGTGAATTTGAGGTGGAGTGTGGAAGGCAGTTGTAAAGTCGAGAAAGATCGCTGGTACCGGATGTCTTTTTCCTTTCTGTAGGCCACGCCTATTTCCTTCTGAGTAGATGAAATGCCAACGACCTAGAATCTACTACAGTGTAGAGCATGTTTTAGCTCGTTGTGGAATGAAATGAGCATGCTCCAAGTCCTCGGACACAATGACCAGGCAATGCGTGCCGCCTTGGTCTAATTTGGCATTTGCGCCATGCTCGCGCGAGCGACACGAAAGGATGCCAGTAAGGTATATGCTGATGGGCAGCCTGTAGCCCTGATTGTTACACAAATCAGTTGTTCCTTAGATTGCTAAGCACTGCAGTTCAGGGTCTGTGTGCACGAGTTTAGGGCGCGATACAACCTAAATTGCATGGATACCTGAACTACATGGATTAGATTGTTAATATTTGCTGCTATTGTAATAAACAATATTGTTGGCAATAACTCATAAAATTATTTCATTCAAACAAAAGTTAGAATACAGATTTGACTTAAGAGAAAATGGCGTTTGAACATTTCTGAAAAACGTGGAGTTTTGGCAGAAAAAAAGCTGAGTTTCTGACAACTTTTATAAGACATCTAAAGAACATGTCATAAATACAATTTTGTGAACAAATTGCTGTTAGTACAAATATTAACTTGAAAACAAATAGAGCAATACAGTAGATGTCATTTAGCATATTCCTACCAGAAGTTCAAAGAAAATCATTTTGTAATTTATTACGTTGCATATATTGCTCAGAATATTACATGAAACCTACCAAAATTTTCGAAAAAGTAATGACCTTAATCAAAGAACTCACTGTGGAGAACAAGTTTACCACAAGGAAAAATTTCGATTTTCAACTTTGTTGGTATAGAAGTCTGAAAAATTTTGAGCAACATGAAAATCAGAACTATGCTACATTTTAGTGTATTCTATTCTTACAAGATATTTAAAGATTGAGAAAATTTCCAATGTCTTTATGTACCCTCAAAATTTTGATTCTTTTTAAACTCTAAGCTTTTACTGGAGCCAGATAAGTCTGGGGTTTCTTCAATTTGGAAAAACTCCTTGAGGTTTAGGTGCCAGAGGTCATCACATAAGGATATTTGGTGTGGACTATAGGAGACCCCAAAACCTTTGTTGAAATTATTTACCACAGCATTACACAACTTTATCCAAACAACATAATACTTATATAAATTTAAGTCATTTTTTTTAATTGCTACAACAGTGAAAAATACTGCTTCAGAAAGGTGTATTGGATGACTTAAATCATTCTTTAATAATAAAAGTACAATAATTTATAAGGTGATTAACTTAAGTAGTTAATACAATTTTGCACAAAAAAAAAAAGGCTTGCAGCCAATTTGAACTTTAGTCTGTGAACTTTCAAAATTGTATGGGCAGCACAGGTTTAAGAAAATTTTTAAAGTTATGTAATAGAGCACAAGAAAACTGAGAACTTGCAAGAATAAGTTATTGCTGAGCTCTGGTAATCACAGTGAACAAATCCTGTTGCTAAATTTAGAAAAATCTAACCCATGGTGTAACCTGAGCCCTTGTTTAAAAAAAAAAAGGTTAAATGTCGCCATCACGAACAGTGACACCTCCTTTGTACAGAACACGTGAATGAAGAAATAAATGGCAATAAGAGGGTAATCAAAATAACTTTTCTCACGAAACACATTTTGAATGGAAACAAGTTAATCCGTTATGGGCACATCCCTACCATGTACTAGATGAAGATCACAGGATTTTAGGAAAAATGAAGTAATGACAGATGCTCTAATCATACCAATCTGGATCCTATTGACAGTCTAGTATTATGTTTGAGGGTAGTAAGAGGAAATACTGCAAATACAATAACTTATTTTATTTCAACACATTTAATGCCAAGAGGATAGATACAATAAATTGATAAGTTGTGACCAATGCAAGCCATCCTTTATTACAAATTTTGAAACATTAGAAATAATAGCATAGCAACCTATTCAATCTTCATTCTGCACATCAAATACATGAGCACATGCCAAAAATGGTCATCCAATAGTCTGAAAGAAAACAAAAAAATTCACATGAAGAAAATGATGACATGGATTACATGAAATAAATTGAATTTAATAATCAGAGTAAAAATTGAATCATAGAATCATGGGATTGGCTAGATCATCACATGAAAACCATAAAAAGATAGTAATAAATAAGTATATACATACCAAATTAATCCAGGATGTTTAAAACGGATGACCTGTAAAACAAAACAGTAGTGAGCGGATGATAGGTCTTGATAATGAGAAGAAAGCAAATGAAACCACTCAGAATGTCATTTTCTCCAGTATTGTCAGGTGAAGAAATTCTAGCATCATTGTGTGAATTTTGAAGGATGAAACCTTTTACATTAACCATCTACTATCAAGTCTTTAGTCAATTTGTATGACTCAAAGAAGTCTTGCAAACTATGTGCATACTATGAGCTAGGATTTAGTATCTCATTAAGAAAACAAAGTCTTGTATTTGTTGAGGAAGGCTCAATATTTTTCTCTGAACTAGTAAAATTGTGTTTATGAGACTTTTCTAAAGATAGATGAGACATCAGTCTTAGCATATGGCAGGGTTCTGGCTTTCAGTGCTTTGTGAACTATACTAATTTTAAATCAAGAGGGGCATGTGCCATAATTTTAACAGAATTTGATGAGAGAAGCATTTTATGATTAAGCCAGTCCATTAAAACCTGATGTAGAAATGAGAATCATTTTGTGAAGTTTGATGTTTTTTTACATTGTAGGAACTAATTATGGTAATATTGACAGAAATCCTAGGTAACCAAAGCTTTTAACATTCCTGCACTTTTGCAATGACTGGAGTCCATGTTTAGCAATGCTCTAATAAGAAAAATTAAAACCAATTTAATATACTGAGAATGATAGTGCAGAACATCCTACCAAAAATTATGAGGTGCTGCTGACCCCACTGTACTAGAGGCTAGCAAAAAACAATCTTTTGGTTCCAATTAAGAGCAGAGGAAGGAAATAGGGTGTCATTCTGAAGTCATAATATCGAGCAGTTAACATTTCCTTAACACGCAAATACAAGTATGTTGAAACATCTAGCATTTAGTTCTTTATCAACATAAGCTGATTTTGAAACTTCTGTATGCAAGACACTTAGTCTTTAGTCATGGATTACCTAAGCACATTAACCAGATCGCAGACATGAACTAATTGAATTAAATCATAAATAATGTTATTAACATTTGTCCACATTACTGTTACTAAGGATCTCATGAGTACCATGTCTAAATGGATGTTCCAAATATAACTGACCTTTAAAATTGAAGATCTATTTAAATTCTCAAGACTGACTTATTACTAATGACTATTTTCCAAGGACAGTCAATTGATCAATTAACCACTTTATGGTAATTTCAAAAATCTATTTTGGAATCATTAACTCACCTCAAAATCATTTACAGGAAGTTTGAGCCCACATCTCAGTCAGCCTAAAACAAAAGAGATTTTAAGAAATCCAGATTTGACAGCCACCTCTCATTTACAGTAAAGCTTTAAATCAGAGATCTTGGTAGTAAAAACATCAGATTATCTCAGGATAAATTTATCATCATTAACACATAAGCATGTTAAAATCTTCAAACTAATCTTAATGTGAAGAAAAAAATACTACACATGCATGGTTCAGTGCAGTATTAAACTGATACAAAGTGAACATCCAAAATTTGACTTTCCATAAAGATTATTCACCAATTCAGCATACCTGCTTATATTGTTTTGAAATTCCAATTATAAATTTTAATTTCCTCATTAACTTCAAATTTAGTAAGCAGTCCAACACGTCATTAACTTTTATTTAATTATTAATTGGGAATTGTATCTGCATGTGTTCAAGTGATAACAGAATACAAAGTACAATATTTTATGTAAAAGTTAGCCATAACTGGTATTTGTCCCACTACCCCCCCCCCTTCTCCAATAGTTTAAAAATCTATGATTAAACCTACCTTCATCATGAAGAGTTGATAAATAACTTTGAAGAAAGTTTTCATTATGCACAATTCATTCAAACACTGCTGCATAATAGAATTCCGAATTCCCAAGGTAATGAATGGGCTCAAAACTATTTCTAAATGATGGCCACTTTTATCCATTCTAAAACTTGTTTGGTGATACAACACCTCTACTGTGGCGATCCATTACTTCATTAGTTGACAAATTAGATGGTAATACAAAACCAATTATCTGCAACCAAGAAGCTGAATTTATAAACCAATCTAACATTCCTGAAAGATTAAAATCTCTATGTTTGCATCAGTCTTCCAGTTTCAACACTACTTTCAGGTAGCAAATACTCCATAAATTAAAATCATCATTTTCTAATGGACAAATTAGGTAAGTAGGGATTATTCGTAGTATTAAAAGAAAAACATTGCTCACCAAAACTATCTCCGCCAGTTCTTTAAAAACATTCTAGTATGATGTGTGGACATCTGCAACATGTAAACGAACATCAAAATTTATTTTCATGTAACAATCTCTTTTAGAAGAGTTTAATAGTGACATGCAGCTACCCAATTAGAAATAAAAGCCAGTGACACTACAGCACATTACCCATTTTAATGGCAAAATACAGCATTAATAAAATCAGTGCAAGTGTTTGCTCTTGCTGGAATTTCAACACCTACTTTCAACAGCAAGGAAACAACCACCACTAACTAGTTGGACCAGCAAAACTATAGTTAATAATATTTGAGAACTCGTATCTCAAGTAGTTACTACATGCTACAGAATGGCAGACACTTTTTTAATGTCTGTGGTCCAGGCTAGCTTTTCAGACTTTCCACCCACCACTGCTATCTATTGCTACAAATGTACATTTTTTTTACAGTTTTCCAAATTTATTTTGTTTTCCTAATGTATTAGAGGAAAAAAGTATCTGGCAGATTTGCACAAAACTTCACACATGAACTGAAGAGGAGGTAGAATGTCAAAAATATTGTTTTTTTTTTATATTTAAATTGTTCCCCTTAGTTTTAGCAATCTCAAAATTTTACACCAATTCCATTTGAGAAGACTAAATTTAAACAGCATCCCGAAACACATTTAAAAAGTGTGGTCATGAAAAAGACAGATTTTGAAAAAATTAGAGGAGACTTAAATATTTCCATTACACAAAGTGAACGTGTGAAAGGTCCCTCTTTTTATCAATTTATCAAATTAAGTGTTCTTTTTTTTTTGACTATGGTGATGTGGTTAGTAAAATTCTTGAGATTAATAACAGAATTATTTAGAACAGCAAGACCTGTAATATCTCCAGAACATGCAATGAAATTTAATTGATGCTCATAAGTGAAAATTAAGATGCACCTATTAGAAAAGAACCTTTGCCTTCACTACAGAGAAATAATTACCTGTAGATTAAAATAACCTTGTTTTACAGCATTCAACTCCATTAGTGACCTGGAAAAAATAAGTTTGTAAACACTGGAAACTCCACATGTGACCAATCATTAATTTCACTAAGTCAGTAAATATCTTGGTAGTTTTTTGTTTTCCACAAATACAATTAGGAGTAGCAAATATGAATCATCATTACAAATTTTAAGTTATTGTTTCTTTAAGAACAAGTCAATAGATGCCACCTCATTCAAAAAGTATTTTACCTTTCCAGATTTAATTCTTACCTAATTATCACTAGCAGAAGATATTTTCTTCATTCTTACTTTCAATTATCATGGGGTTAGTTTAATTTTTGATCAAGTGATTCCAACTCCAATTACGATCTGCAACAAAGAAACTTCATTTGTAAACGTATCAAACCTTTTCTTAACCAGTAACCTGACCAATTTTGAATCAGATTTCTAATTTCAACACTACTTTCAGGCAGCAAATACTCTGAATTAATCATCATTTTCCCAAAGGTCAATTAGTGAAATCTTCCATTTGTTTGTGAGAAGGAAGCCAAAATCATGTTTCCTTCAGAACCTGCTCAAAATCTTAGTAGGCCAATATCAGAACAATCAATGCCTAAGCTTTAAATCTAAGAATTTAATTACAGATGGTGCAGATTTCAATTTTATATTATTTCAACCATTCCAACTAAAAAGTACTCCCTCTACTTCAAAGCATCATTAAAAGTAAAGAAAAACTTACCTGAATTATCACAAGCAGTCTTTGTAAACCTTCATTAACATTTAACATGCAAAGGTTCATTTCATCCATTCCAAACTCTGAATCTGGGGTTTACTTCATTTCTTTACGAGGGCTGCCCTTTAAATTTCAGGATTAGTCACATGACGATCTTGCAATATCAGTTCACGCACAGCATCAATGGTTTTTGGATCAACTGATTTTGGACGACCTTTGTGAATTTTGTCTTTAGTGAATTATGACCACGATTGAATTCACCATACCATCGATAAAAACTGGTCCTTGATGGAGCTTCATTGCCAAAAATTGAATTAAGTTCATCAATGCACTGTTGCCGAGTTAATCCACATCGTAAGTTGTAAAAAATAATCATGCGAAAACGTTCATGGTTTAATACCATTTTTGGGCCAAGATGAATCATTTAAGTTACTGTAAATAGTACAAATAGCACTCAGAATGTTTTGACATAACCTCAAAACGTCCAACTTTATGATAGAGCTATCAGTTGCAGGATTGCAACACCAAGGTTGCCAAGACAACCTTTGAATCAGGCTTCATCGATTTTCATGTAGATTGGAAATGCTGAACAATCTGCAACAAATGCTGAACTCTGCAACAAACATTCTGAATTTGTAAACAAATCTAAACTTATTCTTATGAAAGAACCTCAACGATTTTGCATCAGTCTTTCCATTTCAACACTACTTTCAGGTAGCAAATACTCCATAATTACTCATCATTTAGTACAAAGTACGTGAAGTCAGGAATAATAATAACACCACTCACCAAAAACCGGTTTATGTACAGCCATTTCATCCAGCTCTTTGCTCCAGCGTTTCAGCTTCGTCCAGCTAACACCTGCAACACATTGCCCAATATCAATATACCTAGAATCTAAAACCATATTATATTACACGAAAGTTGCCAGTTTCAGTATTTTCTGAACTACTTTTGAACCATTTAACACCAATATTTAGAGAATAAATCTTAATTCAATTTTAAAGCAAACACTAAAAATACAAAAACTCGGCAAATCCAACAAAATCTCAAATAAATGCATGGACTTTTAGAAGGCTGCACATCTGAATGTAATAAATGATGAATCAACTAGAAGCAGCAGATATTCAAGGTACAAGTGAGGACATACAGCAAGAGGCCAGATACTTACTAAAATAAAACAATCTATAACTCAGGACAGAAGGTCCCGTGGCAATCATGATCAGGAAAAGAACAAGCAATGAAATTCAACCTAGCAAGTAACCAAGATATATTACAAACTAAATTCAAACCATTCTGATTTATGCCCCCCACACCAACAGAAAGCAACACAGGAACAGATTAATTTAATATGCAGACTAAACAGTGCACTGAAAGGCAATGTGTCAGTTTGTATTCGAAATTGAAAAGGAAAATGTGTATTCACTTGCTTCTGCTATTGGATTCATTGCAAGATAGAGTGGGTTGAGCCATTGTCAGTCTGTAAGGCTTAGGAAAGCTACGATAGGGAGCTCAGAAGAAAATTTTTACTTTCAAAGAAGTGGGACTACTTAATGGGAAACTAGGTGGTAGAGCACAGTTCATGCTGTACAAACTGGTAACAGGCAGATTGAAGTGTTTTCAAGCTATTAGGGGCCATCTCAGTAAAACTGAAAAGCATTATTTAAATGGATATTAGGCACTTTTCTTTCTGTTATTCCATAACGCTTTTTTGGTCCCACTGCAGCTATCCTCTATGCTTCATAAATAAATTACAGAATATTTATAAATTAACATAATATCAATCAAATAATATTATCAAATTTATAAATTATTTATGTCAGTGAAAAATAATCCAAACAACAAAAAACAATCTATAAGATTACCAGGCAAATGGCATAGTCATCGTACACTCAAGGAGATTCAGTCACTTATGGGGAAAAACGTTTACTGATTATGCAAGTTGTTCCAAGTGAAAATTACAGCATATATAAACATTTATTGCACTGGTAACTACTGTGTATAATGAAGTTTCATTTCGACAACTTGTTTTAATAATTTTAGATCTTCAGTAATAACACAATTCCCTATACAGTAAAAAATAATCATTTTCCCTCCATTCTGCATTTTGTTTGAATTTTCTGAAATTTGCACGGTTTTTTCTACATATATCTCACTGAATGATTACAGCAGAGATTGTGCAAATGTAAACCTACAACATTATCTCTCACATCAAAATTTTCATAAGCATTAGGGCTCTATCCAGAAAAGAAAAAAAATAGCTGGCAGGTTGTGCTCATGAAAAGACAAGACAAGAGACTAAAAGCCAACCTGAAGTGGCTCCCCCAAAGAAACTTCAGTAAGATATCTAATTGTGCCTTAATGACTCTTCAAAGAAAAAGACACTAGCATCAGAATTGTGTGTGCATGTGTGGAGGGGAGAAAATCAGGAATACACATGCTCATTTCTGGTGAGGCTGATGACAAAATGAGAAGCAGAAAAATGGGATTTACAATATCAAGCTATGAATATTGAACCATAGTAAAAAGTAGGTTAGAGAATGTTGAAATAAAACTACATTCATAAAAGATTCAGATATGCAAGTTCTTAAAAATAGGAAAAACTTATTGGAACTCATTACACCATTGGGGAAAATAAAATAAAAAGTGTGAACTTGAGACCTTGAAGTTAAATGTTTTTAGGCAAACAAAATCCTCTTATTTTCACAAAATTAAAAAAAAGTCGTTTTTAATAAATGACTATAGAATATGTAAAAACAGTAAACATCTTGGCATCCAAGCAACTTCGGTTCTGAAAACATTTCGTGATGTAGGTCCCAAAATTGATACTATTTTATGAGAAGAATTATCAATGATTCAAGTTCACAAAGAAACTGACCCCTAACTCAGAATTCTGGGGCAATACTAAATCATACAAGGCTGAAAACATTCCTACCTCAGATGGCGTGCAGCGATTTCACATTATAATCACGAAAATTTAAAATCCTATAAAGTGGCTAAACTTTTTGAAGTTAAGCACAAATTTTCTCTATAATAATTCAGAAGCATTCAACACCACAAAAAGTAATGAAAAAATTATAAAACTATTTTTAAGAAGGCAGCAAACTATTGAATCTACGAAAACAAATAGGCACAATATATAACGTGCATATCAAAATTACAATATAATTTGACTACTATGATTGAATAATTGAAAGAGTAAAGTTAACCGTTCTAGTGTTTAGAAGCCAGAAAGACCACAACAATACTACTGAAAAGCAGCACGTTAAGAATGTATTCCTTCATGCGTTGAGACGGCACGAATTAAGATCCTTGACGAGCATCTGTAACCTAAAATTGTCTACATTACAATTTTTCCCCAAAACTACTCCACACACATGTAATCAGGATCAACACAACAAAAAAGATCGATTCAAATAAGGAATTACTGGCTTTACAGCGGATTTAACAAGCGAGCCACGTGTTCCTCCATGCACGCATTTTTGTAGTCCGGAGGGTGGGAGGAAAAGTGAAAAAAGGAGTCGTATACATTGTAGTAATAAATAATATAAATATTATTAATGAATAATAGTAACACTTGAACAAAGTAAAACAATTCACAAAATACCGATTAACCGAACAGGCAGACACGTGGTTACCTAAACCATTTAACCTATGTAATTTCAAACATTTACCATATAAGAACAAATACTAACATTACTGAAAGTCCTATTTGCAAACAAATTCACAGAGAGACGTGGAAACCAAATTCTCACTTACCGAAGCTATCGTCCCAGTCAATTACCAGTCCAATCCACCTAGTTCTTTACTGCTTCAGATCGCCGATTGAAATGGCCGATCCATGCCGGCTCATTCCAGAAAAATACCAGTGAATTTCACGGAGTAAATATATATCCATGGCATACACATGCATACTTTTGTGTTCATTCAATTAGTTTTTAATGTATACTTTTGATATACTCTTTTTAATATACTTGTGATATAATAATAGTTATTATTATTTTTTAATATAATTCTAATTACATCTTTACAATAGGTGGCGTTGGTAACACCATGGAACAAGTAGTTTTCTTCCATGGTCACTTGTTTTGGGTAGGAAAGTTTTGGGTGGCGGGAAAGTCTTGTATTCACATATGATTTCCTAGAGCATTGTAAGTCGGCATAATGCCAGTGTGAAAGTGCACAGTTAAAAAAAATCGTACAATAGTAGCCAATCCATGCCACACTTAAATTACGTTTCAGTTTTCTTACCTTATTCAAGATGACGTTATTTAGTAGCAAGATTTCCTTAAAGTAATAGGAAACATTACTACATTCTTTCTGTTCAACCGGCAGTATAGTTGTTCTCTAGGTATTTGTACATTTTGTTAGCTATGGCTGCAGTTATAACTTTGTACATTACTCTTAGACATGTGATTGTCCTATAGTTCTTCGCCGAAGAGCTGTCTCCCGCTTTGGGTAGCAAATACGTGATGCCGCGTGTGAGCCATTCCCCGAATTCATTTAGATTTTCTAAAAATTTATTAACAACTTTTGTTAGATGAGAATGTAATGCTGTATTTTTATTTATTTACGTCAAAAAGAGTTAAAAACTGTGTGGGACGTGCGATGGGGAGAAATTCATTTGGAATTACATTCATGTCCAGAAGCAAAACAAGGGGTACCTCTGCATTTGCTCATGGATCAGGGAAACTGAGCAAAAACCTGATCGATATGGGATTTTTGCTGACGGGACTGTTGCCGGATCGTTCACATTTTTATAGTTATCTTTCAAAACAACATTCTCTACAAGGTTTCTTGTTGATTTGCTCGAATTTTTTTACTATATTCCACATTGCTTATGTTTTATTATTTGAGTTCAAAATATCCTGTTCATGTTTCATGATTTTAGCCTGCCTTATGACTTTTCTTAACAATGATTTGTATTTTTTAAAGTAGAGGAAGAAGTCTTGAGATACGTTATGATGCTTAGAAATGAAAGAAAGAATGCGTTTGTTTTTACACGTCGACGTCATCCCTTGTGTTATCCAAGAATTGCTTTTCTGTGAACAATTTAATTTTCTTTTTTGAAGAGGAAAGCAAGTGTTAAAATGAAATGAAAACGTTTACCGAAAAAAAGAACCGTTGGAGTATATCAGATCCATGATACTGTAACAAGTTTCTATGTTACTGTATCATGCAACTGGTATACTCCAACGGTTCTTTTTTTCGGGTGAACTGCGTCCCATGATTCTTGCAGCAAGTAATTTATGAATCATTTTATTTTACTTTCAGTGAACAATTTACTCATACGTGTATTATATAATGCGACTGTGTTCGAATTTCTTACAATGGTAAGAATTTGCGCATCGTGATCACTGTATCCTAAATCTTATGTTTCAATTTCTTACCGAGCAGTAGTTTTGTTAATTATTGTTTGATTGATAGCCTTTGAAATTAGTCTGATCCATGTAGGCACATTTATTGTAATATCTAAACAGAAGGAATGAATTAAGTTGAAAAACTGCTCTTTCTCGGAAGATTCGACCAGAAAATCAATGTTAAAATCTCCGCATACAACAATGGACTCAATAGAGCGATTGTTGACTTTGTTTAGTGTCATTTAAAGTTTTTTTAAGAACATAATATAATCTACTGCTCTCGTTGTTAGAGGCCTGTAGATGCAAAGTAATATACTTTGTAGCATGAGAAGATGTACTACAGATATTTCAAAAAACATTTTCAACGGAATACACGTTTAATTCCGTCAAGTAGAATCTATATTATTTCTAACGTAGAGCAAGAACCCCCATATGGAGGACCTTTATGCGATTCCTTTTCTCTACAATAATAGTCTGTGAGGTAAAAGTTTGGAATTTGGGAAATGCTAAGTTCATTATGAACTAACCAATGTTCTGTAAAGAAAAGAACACCCATTTGATTTAAATAACTGTGTTGAGCTGCTTCGATAAACTCAGTTTTTTTGAAAGGGATTGAACATTATGGTGCAGTATGTTTATCTTTTGCAAATACCTACACTAATGTGTTTCTGTTGCATCTGAGTGTAGTTGCTATATATTTACTCCATTTTTACCTTGAGTGCGAAGTCGATGGTTGTAATGTGTCCCAGCAGTGGGAGGTTGTGAGGAAATTGGGGCATCAGTGTAGGTGAATTGGTGGTGGGAATGGGAGAAACGGGAGTAGGATCAGAGGGGGGTGTAAGAGAGTTCGAAATAAGGGTGGGGGTGGAGAACGTAAGGAAAGTGAAAGGGATGGATTTTTGGCAGGAAAAAGCGTAAGACTGCGTTAATTTCTAAGCCAATAAACTATGGATCTTATCAACCCTGAGGGATTTCCAGTTCCCATGTTGTTAATTGCTTGGAAGAGATCCTCTTCCGAGAATTCGTGAACATGTTCCACTGTTTCCACAAGTTTATCGGTAGCATCAACTTCAGATTGAAGCCAAGAAGCGTCTCTGTTGTAGTATCTGCTTTCTTTCCAGATTTTGACCAAAATAATTCGAAGTCATCCTTTGAAGGACGAACAGCACTGGCATTCGGTTTTTGAGTTAGCGATAAAATCTCTTCGCATCTGTTTCAAACGACCGATCTTGTACATGAAAAGTCTCCTCTACTTTTGTAACGACTAATGCGTTGAGCACATATTTGGATTTTCTATTGTAGCTTCCCAGCTACAATAATTTGTAATTTGGTATTTTTGTTCAACATGGAGTGTTTTTCATTGAACTTTAGAAGTGTCTCATAGAAGATGCCTGGGCTAAGAGTGATATTTCACGACGAGTGTCAGCTATCCGTTTCATAATTCTCTCATGGGGGTACGACGGAGCTGTTTAATCCATTTGGCTGTCGGCAGTCGGTTTTCCTGGCTGGCCCCAAAATTATCTGAGAAACCAGAGATTCAGTTACATACACAATATGATTGATTTCAGTAATATCAAGATTTCTATCTGGGGTCTGTACCACCTCATTTAAGACAGAATTCGCTGTATCGATCACTCTCTTAGCTTTGGAATTTTTGAATATTCTCAACAGTGCACGAATTCGAATGGAAGTAGACGAAGTCTATGTCGCGTCGAAGGAGATTTCGAATCACGTCATTATCGTGTGATTCATTACCAGATGAATTTTCACCACTGACGGATGTTTCATTGGGAAGAGATGAACCTTCAACAGGACCATCATTTTCAGGGATTTTAGATGGTTCCAAATGTTTATGTTGGTAGTTCGATCGAAGAACATACTCTGCATTCCCCTGAATGTCAGCAAGTTCTGGTGTGAATTTTCCGCTGCTGAGTATATCGTCGTTGACTGGCAAGTTTCTAGGTTGGTCTAATATCTGGGTTTCGCTATCTCCATATCTTGAAAACATCTATTCGTGAGCCCCTATTTTTCGTTTTTGCGTACAAGCACCACATCACCTCCTTCAATTCATCCCGTATCCATCTCTGACGATAGCTTCGAGCTACTGCCAACTCTGGGTCCCTGGGACGTCCCCGATTCGTGGGATTGCTAGACGTCGACAAGGTGATATTAGCTCTGTTTCTGTGCTGATACGGGACATTGGTAGAACAAGGCACGTTAAGAATTATTAGATTACTTGTTCTATCAGTTTTGCTCATTGGTTATACCCATGGGTTATTTCCTGGCACGCGTTGCTGCGACCCATAATGGCCTTGGGACATAACAGCGCGTCCGCCGCTGGCCTAATCCGGGGCCGCCGCCGTGACCACCACAAAGGGACCTGGGGCAAGCTGACCGTCGACGCTCGCCGCCAGATCTGCCGGGCGCTGGGACGCCCGAACGACGCACCTGTGAGCTGGATGACGACCGCCCGGGAGGGCAAAGTCACCGGAGCTAAGATGAACTCTGGCCATACCGGCCTTTACTAAGTTAAGATTAGTTTTAAGTTAGTTGCAAGTTTATTCATGTTACTGGGCTTTACCCACACCCAATACTAAAGTGATTAAAGTAGTGTTATGAAAATGCCTACGTTGTTCTCTCTAGTAGTTAGGCAATCATGCATACCTCCCTCTAGGGAGTCTGCCGACGAAGCAGCCGGGCAAAGCCGAATTGCCGAAGGAATCAGGTAATCGGGTGAGTCGGTGGTTACACTATACTAATATATAAAGACAAAAGCGAGGCTTACAGCGCGAGTATCTCTGAATCTACTGACTAATACCGATGAAAATCTTCCTTTAAAGGATTGGAGTACTGTAGGCTATGATTCATAAGCATAAACCTTAATATATTTACAAAATAATTACTTCTCCGGACAGTTTTCGCCTAGCTTTGCATCACAGACTAGAGTGCATCGATGCCAATAGTTTAGCTACGCGCCACCATTAGATAACGTCTGAGATCTATTGATTTCACCAATGCACAAAAGCGCGTATTTAGAGGACTGTTTCTTTATTTCCGTCAGTTGTTTAATCCGAAATAATTCTGAGCTTTTCTCCGCTTTATTTATAAAAGTAACTTGGATACTGGTTTTAATTGCATGTATTAAATGTGTGTGCATTAAGTGCAGACGAAATGTTTGGAAAATATTTTCTGACAGATGTGGTTAATATTGTCGTAAATATGTACGAATGCACACACGTTTAGTAGTAGAAAATTAAGCATAAATATTAATGTTTTTGCAAGATAGGAAAATCCATTGTCGCAGTACGTAAACATTATCGTCTATTGGAAATAACGTATCTTGAGAAAAAAAAAGAGTTTTTGCAAGACGTACAATCGAAAACGTGCGTTAAAACTAGGAACTAATCGGAACTGAACACTACACCTCCAACAGGATCTATAAGCTTTTGTTGAGCATCTGTGTAACTCTGAATCTGTTTTTGCTTTTATAAGCTTTACAAGATAGTAAAATCGATACATTAAATATGATTGTATTATACGAATATATAATACATGTCTTTATCTCCAAAGATAACTATAGCTTCCTAGGTAGTCATAGAATGTAACACTGCGAAAGGGAAATGTGTTGCACTTTTAACGCCGTGTGGATAAATAATATTTCGTGACATCAATGCAG
>BOPP01000129.1:1680868-1694372 GCA_017312745.1 Gryllus bimaculatus
GTACGCAATGGGCATGTCTCTTTTTGGACAGCCAGGATGACGTCGTCACGAGCGGTTATTCGCCTGTAGGAAGCCTGTAGTGCGCTGTGACTTGTTTCCTTGCCCTGGCACGTGCGACTCCTCTCGGTGGCAAAACTACAATTTGTGTCGTTCCGAGCGATCGCAGAGACTACCTTTCAGGGTCGCAAGATACGGAGAGTAGCACATTATTTGGCCGCCGATTCAGCCATTTTATATCCACTTCTTAGGAAAGTTCAAAATGTGCGGTGTGCCGTGTATTTGGCACTAACAATCTACCCGAAACCAAAATTGCAAAACCTCTGTATTATTATGTATTAGATAGTCTCCAAACTGCTTTCAGTGGTAACCGTTTCTCTGAACTCCTGCCTGTTGCCTGGTAGAGCTATCGGATGAGAGGGCACTGAATGGCTGCGGCCGTTCAGGGCGTGCTGCTCTCTTAAGAAGCCAGCAACTCCTTCCGCCCAACGAAGAGACCAGAACAAGGAAGGTTCCTGGTCTTCCGTCCGCGGAAGTCTTTGTGTACAAGACAGCCGAGTGCACCCGACGCTTTGGCAAGCGCTCGTGCTCCCGGATAGGAAGCGTCTAGGCCATTAGCGCGCCCGCGGCCCCGAGCGGCCGCTAACCACTCCAGTGGAAAGCGTCGCGCAGGGAGGGGGCAAGGGGGCGTGGCTGGTGTTGCCGCGGAAGGTTCAGCAGTATGGCTTTGGAATCGCGAGTTCCCAGAAGCTGCGCGTTTTAGACCCCTATCGGATTGCGATCCTGGTCGTCAATGTATTTTGCTGCTGACCAGGAAATGCGAGTTCATGAATTACGAATGGCGATTGGTAAAGGATTACTGTGGAAAGTGTACTAAAATGTAGAGCTGTGGAAAGTGATAGAAATCTCAGATAAATAAATGTTGTGGCAAAGTACACACTTCACAACTGTTATCAGCCAATATAATATTTTATAATGTCAATAAAATGGATTCAACACGCACCGTTCTATATTTGCAGTTAATATTTAAAGTATACACTTTACCCCAGTCAGATACTTGCATGATTTTGTAATTATTAGAGATGTATTAAAAATAAAATAGAAATTTAAAGAAGTGTAATGAATCTTCAAACAAAGTTTAAACGGACAGAAGGGAAGAGCAACTATGCAACTCTTCAGACCCAGCTAGCGCTGTGAGGAGGCGCGCTTGGGCAGTCCGCTTCTGGGCGAGGAGGTGCGAGGCGTGCAGAGAGTGGGAAGGGGGGCGGAGGTGTCGTTCCGCTTGGAGGGTAGCAATCGCCGGGTGAGAGTGCGTTCCGATTCGGGCCGACGACGCTGTTGAAACGGTCTTGCCACAGCTGTTGACTTCTGCTGCCGTGCTCTCTGTTTTTTTTATACATTTTGCGCCTCAGAAGGAAACAGACGACCGTGAAGAAACAAGCACTTCTAAAACCTTTTTTTTTAATGACTACTACTGATAACATGGCAAGTTGGCCTTTTTCCAATTTTATAATATGAATTTACTTAAACTTAACATACTAAAATGAAAATCTAATTTTTGAAATGATTATTTAAAACACATTTAACAGGCAATGACATTTTATTATTAATTTAAATGTCAAAGTTGTATAATTAAAAATCCCTTTTCGTGTTAAAAGTTATTAAAAACTATTAGTAATGGCAAAAAAACACTAAAATGATAATATAATATGATATTTAACGTGTAACAAGTCGTTAGAAATTGTTCTTTTAGAAGTATACTGTTTCTCTGGCACATTAATTACACGTTACCTAAGGAGGAAACAGAATGGGAAGATAAAGTAGAAGCTGAGAATATAAATGATAGTTCTGAGACTTCTCTGAAATTACAAGCTCGATGTCTAATTTTACGAGCAGACACTAGAATTACCGCCATTCCGAACCTATGTTTAGAATGTTACTAAAGTAGTACTTTCGCTGCTTGTCGAATCGAACGAAATACGTCATCTACCTCTGTATTTCTTGCAGTGCTTTTTTACTCCTTTCAAAGGAAGCGAGCAATTCACTTATGTGTATATACTTACTTTAATGATCGCAGAGAAAAGTGCATTAATGAGGAATGATATATCAACATCTCAAATTCCAACATATCTCTCACGACAATTATCCCTTCCAATTAAACAAGCACCAAAACCGCACAGATTTATGACTTCCCGCCACATATCAAGCGATAATATGTACCTTCGTTGTATATTTGTTAATGCATCAGCAATATAATATCCAAAAATACTTTCTGATCCCTCTCATTTGTCGTTTTGTTGTTATACTTTATACCACCAGATTTATAGAAATAAAACGAAGCACATTTCTCCAGGAATTAATTTAATTAATGCACCGCCATCGATTTTGTCAGAAACGGAACTTGTAACGTGTGCAAAAGAAATTAGCAATATATTTTTCTCGCAGTGTAAAATATTTTAAAAAATATTTTATATTTAAATATTATATATTTAATATTTTATATTTAATATTTTAAAAGGAACTAGACGCTTCAGTGTTTCACTGTATAGAGATATTCTTGATTTTTTAACACAATTAGGTTACTTCTTTTGAGATTGGGAAAATGCTTGCACCTCAATTATAAACCCCATGTCCACTTACGTACCACTGAAATGTCATTTCGCAGACAATAGAAGTTCCGAAGATATTTTCAGCATTACGAAATACAATTAAAGTTATTATTGCTGTGTAAATAAACCGTGCAAGAGATTTACACTGAAATAACTTTAAAAACTAGGACGCGTACTGAACATGATTTTTTTGTTTAAACTGAGAGCTGGAAGCAACCTAGACAACTTGCTTACATAGCGTAGTATTCTAGGTCTCCATGATCCTTAAGAGTTTTGCAGCCTTGAATTAAAATTTCGCCACCGAATGTACTGGAAATTGAGAGGTGCGAAAGACAGAGTTGTCTTTAACTGAGCTCAGTGGCGCGTAATACTGGAATACTCACCAGTACAAAAAAAAAGAAAAGTAATTTTGAGGTGATTCTCGACATCACCGATATACTTTTAATTTATTGGGACATTTTGTTATTTTGTACGGTTATTTAAGGAACTTGGTCATGCTTCAAGTTTTGGTTATCATTTGATCTTATTTATTAATAATAATTTGACAGAACATCTTGGATGCTAGTGCCAGTAATTTATGCTTTTCTGTTTAGTTAACTTCATTTGCTCATTAATTCCATGAAAATAGTTGCTTATCACTATGTTTATGGCATGCCGGCAATTCAAACTTCACCGTGATATTTAAAGCCCACCAATGCCAATCAGAAGCCAGAGAACTGATCCAAATCGTTTAATTATGTACCTATAAACACAGACGTATCGATGGCCTTGAAACATGAACAAAAATGTACATCACAGGTTACTTACATCAGAAACTCATAAAAATGAACGAATGAAACAAAATTATAAACAATTTTTACTACTTCTTAGACAATCATGTTAATATTTGCATTATAATAAGTCAAATTAGAAACTATTACCCTACTCATTCTCGGCATCAATCATCCTAACACAGAAGTCGTTTTACATTGCACTGATATGTTTACGTCACATAGTATTGGAACGTGACGGTCCAGAGAGAGCAGTTATTATGGCAAAACCCCTTTATTTTTTACAAAGTCAAGTAAATTGTTTATAATTTAAAATATCGATATTCTCCTTTACACGCGACGTCTTCTTCAACATGAACAAGTATGACCATAAGCATGTTGGTTTGATACTATCTAATTAATGGAACAACATAAAATATTTAACATGAATAAATGTGTTACGTGTAAAAATTTGGTCTTGGCAAATATAAAAAAATTAATTGTTAGATGTATTTACTCGCTCTGAAAAGTACACCAGCAAAACATCTAAAGTAAGAACTGAATCGTTTTTCTCCTTTCCAACATTAACACGCGTTGTTCTCTCATGCATGCCCTTACTTTTCGTACAAAGTTATGTTTCCATAGCTTTGTCAGCTTCTTCATATATTTCATTTGGAACACGTTAAATATCTTCCATTTTGAAAGTTTCTGATTTCATACATTATTCTGTAAGCCACTGAGGGGATCAAAAATATACACTGCAAGACCTACTAAAATAGGTCTTGTTCAGAACCAATACGACGTCATCATGTGGTAAAAATATTAATTTTCTCACAATAAAAATTATTCTTTAATGGAAACGAAAAAATATTGAACGTAACACGTGGATAAAGGGGTATAATTGCACACATGGTAAATGAGAAAACTCGCTCCTATCGTCGCTCGTTTGAGTATTTATTCAATTATACCCCCGTATTCATGTAATTATATCCCTCTTGATACACTCGTTTCGTTAATTACTATAAGAGTTTCGTTCGATTTCTTATCTGTTTTGTAACATGTGTTTACCCAAAGCAAAAGCAATTCCTCTGGTGCAAATGCACGCGTGTGCGCGCTCCAGTCGGCACTGTGCACCGGCAGTGATCTCCTGAATGGAATCCTCGAAACGCAGCTGCGCTATCACCGCGACCGTGAATGGAAGGGGCGGGGGCTATTTCTCGCCAAGTTGCGCTGCGCGGGCGGGAGGGTGCACGGGCGAGGGCGACTGACAAGCGCCGGATGCGGCCTCCGCGCCCAGCCCGCCGACACCACACCCCCGCGCCCCCGGCCCTAAGGCAGCGAGAGATGGAGGTGAGCAGGAGGACCGGCGCCAGCATGGCGGGCGGGCAGGGAAGGGGGAGGGAGCGCCGGCCATAGTAGAGACTACGCAGTTGGCTCGAGAAGGAAGCGAAGATGAAAAAGCGGAAAAGTTTACGGGGAGAAGTAAATCGAAATTCCCAACAACTGTTGAAGAAGCAGTTGAGTAGTAAAAGCTGTTCGCTTGGTCCGATGGAATGTAATTGCTTTAACCAGACCACCTCGCCACGCTGGTGTGTTTGCGAGTGTAATGAAATTTGCAAAAAATAATATTTTGAATTGGAAAATAAAGCAAGAATAATTATTTGACTTTTCAACAAACAATTCCAGACATTAATATAGTTATAGATTTTTAATAATGCGACGAATTAAAAAAATGTTCGTTATTTCCAAAGATTTTTGCTATAGTAAAAATTTTGTCTTTATAAAAAATCAAGGAGAAACGTTCTTAGTAATTTCATGATAATGCTGATGCAAGAACCAGCAATAATACTGAATATGTGATAAAACGTGTTGTTTCGCAAAAGGGGTTTAGAATTTTACAAAAAGTTCGTTTTGCATTTGTAATTACACACGAATGACTCCAAAACCATCTTATTTTCTGTAATTTCTTTCAAAAAATTAAACGATAAGCATTGACGAGGGTTCATTTTCTACGCTATCAATTCGTAGCATGTTATCGCGAGAGTATCTGGTCAGTTTCTAATTAATCTCAAATTGTTTAATATTAAAGGATGATACAGTGTAAATTTAATCCGCTAAACATTTTCAATGATCGTGAGAAACGATAATGTTACCCATTAATCATCCTCGTAAATCACGCCTTTCCACTTCACACAAATTAAACGTCATCATACGTTCTTCCAGAACAGAAAAAGGCCTTCCTTTTTCTCGTTCCATTAGCGTCCACCACGCGGCGCGGCGCCAATGGCATCGCCCGCTCTCACGCACCGCGTGGCCCTTCCTGGTGAAGCAGGTTGGGTAAGCGGCCGCGGCAGACGCCGGCGAGTTAAGGTCACGGGCGGCGGCCGGAACTTTCTCGTGGCCCCGGGCGGCGGAGCGGGCGGAGGCTGGACCAGACAAAGAGGCGGCGGCTCCAGCAACGCCGTGTGGTTCCGGGCAGCGGCCCACGGGGAATGCGTGACTGCCCCCCGCTCGCGTCGTACACGCCCTTCGGCTTCTGCTCGCCGCGTGTTATTACGCTTGCCCAATCGCCTGCCGGGAGGTGAAACTCGGCTTCTGCAAGTAGGAAAGTCTTTCTCTCCACGCATGTCGTGTGCTCGGAAGGTTTGTTGAAGAGAGGGTTTGCGTTGTCATTCATAAAAAAGGGGTAGATAAGCACTTTTGTCTACAAAGTGAATATATTGTAGCGCTCCGAGTAAGAAAGTGGGTGAGTGAGTGGTAAGAATCCGTCCAAAGAAGTTGAATGTTGCGTCACATGTGACTTAAGGCTCTGTAGACCGACAGATCCGATGGTCGAGTCTAAGGAGTCACGTCTTTTAGAATAGCCCATGAAATTGATCGAACGAGAATGAAACAACATTTTTTGATCGATTACAGTCCTCTGATGAAGATTTGATAGTGTAGGTCCTCGACTATACAACTAATTAACGGTCTACCATTTATGTGTCCAAATCATCGTACTCCCCCTGGCATAGTTGCGTCACGCAACCATTCCAATACACAAGTATTTCTGTTGTGTTACATACTAAAGGTGTGTCAATGTGAATGCGACATTTTGCCGAGTTATTCAGACAAGAGCATCGGAGGGACCGACATGTAAACACGGCACGACGCCGGCGAGCGAACAAGCGAGAGTGGCGTGGCAAGCCATTGGTCACCGCAACGTGGTTTCACTCTGGAGGCAGGAAATGCCTCTTAGGGCGGGTGGAGAGGCGGTCGCGTTAAGATCGTTTGACATTTCACGCGGAATTTATCTGGGCATAGTGCATCATTTGTCTGCTTGAAGTACCTTCCGGCAATTACCCACCGGGCGGTGGCGAGAATGAGAACCTCCTAACTTCTTTTGTCTTGTGTTATTACTTGCTTACTGCCATTTGCTTTGTCGAGGGAAATTGTGTTTAACTGAATACTGTTTATAGTATTTATATTTATCTAACAAGAAAACATATTGAAACATACATTTTTGTAGATAAGCAGAAGAAATTCTTCTATTCTATTAATTAGTACTTTCCATGTAATGGAAATATTTAATTAGTATGATTGTTTAGTCGTGTGCATGATTTGAGGGGAATGAAGGATCATATTAATGATATTTTTTCAAGGCAAAATATTACTGTTTTCCTTTAAAGATGATCTTAATATCAGAGTGTAGGAAAACTAAGCAAACAAAACAATGTTGATGGAGAGAGTTTAGCTGAATTACGAACTTGATGCTTTCTCTAAAAGCATTCGCTAATTCCACTAGAGGTACTTTTTGTTGCTTGTGGGAACTACAATCTTCCTTCGTTAAGTGAGTAAATTTCCCCAACTCGTTCTTTTAGATCTGAATCGTCCAATATTCTTATTTTTCTTTTGTTATTCGCAAGCTGCATTATGTATATACGATACAAATTAAATACGAGTAGTATTAATACAAGATATACACGAAAATATGTTGAATATATCGGCGGGAATGACATTTATTAGTATTATTTGGTTACGTCGTTTTATAGCGTTGCAGTTCTTACGTCGAACCATCCACCCAGGCGTCCGTAAAACTCCTGTTCTCCGTGGGATTCCACCTAACAATTATTAAATACTGGATAAGTAACTGAAAAATTAGTTACCAAAGCAAAGAAAAACCCTCTCTAATTTCTCATCTTTACCTTGTACCAATACATTTGATTTAGTTATAGCTTATCCAAACTGTAGAATACCTTTACGGTATTCAAATATATGCTTCTTCGTTATCAACGTTCAATGATTTTGCCGAGGCCATGGCCGAGCCGAGGGCCAGAACCAACAGAGTCTTATTTGAGTGCTCGGGTGTGCTACGTTGAGAACCTTTTGTAATACCGCCTTCTTATCAGATAAATTCCTATAAGTACAAAAATGTATGCTCTGAGTAGTTATGTGCCATTTTTAGCCACAGTTCATTTGTTTGGTCTTAATGGTCGGCGGTCTTAATGGTCGGAATAGTTTGTAACAAACACTGGTCGTTTTTAATAGGGCTTTGATTATTTTTTTATTGCATTATGTCGATATATAATAACAGTTAAACGAAAAATATGGATTACTGGCAAATAAAAAAAATCTGTAATTAGCAACCTATAGACAGAAGATCAGCCAAAGTGAAATAGTGGAAGAGGAAGAAACACGAATTGATCTCTAGGACGTTATGTAAATCTGACGCTAGCATTCCGTCAATAACGCTCCTTCCAGAGACTTTTAAGAAAGAACAGAGAAAGCAGCGGCTTTGTTTATCAGCCGCCGGTAACTCCCAGTGGCCGCCCCAAGTAGGTCACCGTGCAAAAACTTTCCTCGCCGCTGCAGCGCGCGTAAATGGCCAAAGCCACACGGCCAGGCGCGCTGCGCGTGCACAGCGAGGCAGCGAGCGGCGAGGAATCCGTTTGCGCGGCAGCCGTAATGACAGTGTTTCCCCGCGGGCCCAAGTCATGGCCGCGCGCGCAGCGGTCAAGAGCAGAGCAAGGGCAGAGCCAAGCGCCCGGAGCCCCACTGACGGCCACTGGCCACTGCTTCCTCGCAAATGAACACACAACCACGTGCAATAACTGCGCAACAATACAAAGTAAAGGAATATCCCTGATTGTTGTTCTTGCTGTTATTGTTATTGTTGTGGAGTGAATCATGGCGAGCAGAGAAATGTAAAGTGCTGTTTAGTTTAGTGCCGTGCAGTTCACTGCAATTCAGTGCCGTGCAGTGGAATGTAGTGTACATTCGTGGTTCAATATTTTACTAAGAGTCGTCGTGACGAAATTGCTAGAAGTTAATGTAGCCAGATCAATTGATGCGTAGTGAAGGACGGTGTTAGTGAACTGAAACAAGGTGAAGTACGGGTAGCGATATGATGCTCAAGTATTTAGGTCGATTTAGTGTGCATTATTTTATTTTGCTTAATAATTAATTTGACTTGTAATTGAATTAGTTACTGGTAGTATGCATACTTTTTGTAATTATGAAATTCGTACTTGTATTTTGGGAATATTTTTATAATATTGTTTATTGTACTACATTTTATAACTATTTTAATTACTATTTTGTTTCCTTGTATCATTTGTCAATTAGGCATTTGTTGTAAAATAAATATTACATTAGTGACCAGCGATTTTACTTTGTTACTTTAAAGCCAACTCACAAAATGTCGTAATCTGAGCTCAAATGTTAGGCGAACGGCTTCCAGTTGTTAATATAACGACTGTTCATGGTGACATGATAAAAATAGCTTCAGTGCTATGAATTTTCTGGTACCTTCAATATTTTTGGTGTTTCGAAGAATTTCGAATGAAATAGGGAATTTTATAGATGGAAAAAATACGTAGTGCACTATAGTAAAATCATAGAAGAATGAAGTATCAGTGCATTGCAAAGTACATGAAAAACTATCATTCCTGAAAAACTATCGAATGCATTCCCTTATTATAACAACCACATTTTGTACAAAAACCACCAACGATTATGCACAATTGCAATTCTGCATCATTGTTTTATTTCCCGCTCACTTGAATCAATCACCTCCGGCCTCTCTGAAACCAAATGATTGTGTCGATGGGGTCTTGACCAAAGAAAAAAGTATTCCACAATAAGCAAGCAGGGGAGTAGTATATGTTGTATAGCTAGACCTTTGGTTTTCATCGAACTTCGCTTCGAATTTGATGCAACGAAAAAAGCAATGAAATATGACATGCCTCGTACATAAATTCTAGAACCCGAAGAAGTTTTAAACTGAATCAAAAATGTTCGCGATCTTCCATTAGAAGAATGTAGTTTTTTCAGTGAAAGCAGAGTTGAAAGTTATTTGAACAATAAAGTTCTTTAATATCTTATTAAATGGATTAGCACAATCATTTTCTAAGATAATTCATAGTAATTTTTTCATACGTTTTGAAAACTTACCATTTATACAAATATATTTTATTTGAACGAATATACGATTTAATTTTCAAGGTATATAGTATTTTGTGTAAATATTCCTGTAAATATTTAATATTTCCGGAATAACAATAATATTACTACAGAAACTTATATGCGTTTGGAAGACATATTCATTACAATGGAGGTGCTTCTGTTGTGACTGAAAATCAAACATTATAGATGGGTAAAAAATATCGTGTAGCACCAAGAAGAGAGAAAGTTTTGTTCACTTTTTTTTCACGGGCGAGTTTTGTTGGGAGATCTATTCGTTCGTGGTTCGATTTCAATGTGTTGGCACAGTTTCGCTGGCTTAGCGATAATTTTTCTGTTTTCTCTCTTAACCGAGTTTCCTCTGTTGTGAACCGGAAACATGCCTTTCGCTGCGATTTAACCCATTATCTTCTTTGTCTTTCGACAAATTTACTTTTCCCTGAATTTGTCATGATTAAATTTCGTGAAATACGTTTTAAACATATCTTTTAAATTTATAATTAATAATTCGTAGAAAAGATGTGGTCTTCTCGAATAACTTGTATGTCGAACGATTCATACCAATATTGTGTACCACGGGCGTTAACCTGTTCTAATGATCTCGAGCCAAAGATCTTCGCACTTTTTCTCCTCGCTCGATCATTAGAACCTTTAGAATGCCCATGGTGTATAAATAACTATTTCATATTTCTCTCGAAATCACGACCCTCTCGATCCTTATAAGATATGCAGCGTATAAGAGCTCAGTATGGAAGACAGTAACAAGCGATAATTTAACAGTAGATAACATATTATTTTGCGTTTGATGTAATACACCGAGCCAGGAGTTGTGTACAACTCATATAACATGATCATCGTCCCTTATATTCTTTTTACACTTTAAGTTTCTTCAAAAAATGGCAAAGTTTTGAACACATGCTCAACCTTCACTAATATTTCATAACTAAGCGACTCATAATGCATTAGTAATGATCTTTTAACTGTCATAAAATTCGCATTAACCAATTTCTTTGTGAGCTGTAAAACTAGCAGATATTGACTACCAGCCACTCTAACCTGCTTGTAAGGGTAGAAAAAGAAACGTAACTACCTAATAATTTTCTTTACTCGTCAAAACGTCACGACCAAGGTGCCACATTCCAGATTACCATTGTGTTCGGATTACGTAATTTTGAAGACTATAGCGGTACAGCGAAGAGTATACGTCTACATGGAAATTTTTTTAAAAGTTTGAGGCAACAATCGTGTTTCAAACAAATCAATAAAATTGTGAAAATATTTTCCTCTCTCATAACGCCTGTGCTTAATCAATCGAAAATGAAGGTATAATTAATTTAGAATTTCAATGTTTTAATTTCCACTAGTACAATTTTCCTTTAAAAGTAATTTATTCATCCACAAGCTCCTCCATAATTTCAATAAAAATAAAATATGGATTTCTCTTTCAAGTGAATCAGATATACGGATAATACTCTCTATATTTTTTTGAAATTGTATGTGTCTTTTCAACATAAACTTGTTTCTACTTCGATTTCCACACACGAAATCTCACACTTGAATAAACTTCGCGCAAGAAGTATTTGTCGTCGTGACAAACAACATTTAAGAATTAACGGAACATGTACATTTGAATTGCAGGCATTCATAACAAGTAAGTCAAGCAGGTGTCATATGTAGGAGTGAAACATAGCTGTTTCACTGCAGGAACAGAATGGTACACACCCGAATTGCTCGCACACTATTAATCAACCACGCCGCGGCGTGTAACCCGTACTTTCTTTCTGAGGAAAGGCGCACATGTTACTCGGATCTTGATGGGCCGGTTACGAAATCTGGATGACGAAATGAGGTTTCCTTCCACGCATTGAACTATACTTTCAATTGGTATGCACTGTCTTTGATGTTACATTTTGTATTTGCAATAAATAAAAAGTATTTCACGATGCTGTACATGTTTTGTGAGTACCTTTAATTTGAGTAGCAAAAATACTGCTGAACAAAACACACATATTAGTTTTCCAAAAAGTTGCATGCACACTGTTCAAGAACAACAAATAAAATACTCTCGCATTACATTGTCATAAATTACATATTTTAACAAAACTAGTCTTGAACATATATTGCAATTACATAGTAGTAGTCAAGAATAGTATCTACCGATTTGCACACATTACGACAGTTATTTATAAATCAAGAATATAAAAAGTTTCTGATTTGTACCACAACACATAACATATATTTAATAGCTAAAGCGCGTTATCTTAATTAATGATAGTGATCTTGCAGTGCGATTGATGATGTGTAAATAATTATGGATGATCAGATGACGTGCAGATGAGTTACAGCTTTACGGGAAAGCCTTCACAATAACCTGGTGGGCGTAGTCGTGACATTCGCAGGACTAGAGGTCGCAGCCGCCATCCTTCGGGTATTAGGACGTAAATGTAACATTACAGAAATTGGGCACTCGCTTTAGGGCAATAAGTAGTCGAAAAAGCTTGGAGTCGCCTATACGTCTAAGGTTGTTTTTCTGATTTAAGAGAAAAGTATTCAGAAATAAGCTTGTCAAAATAATTTGCTATTTAAATGGTAGAAAGTCTTGTTAAGAGGAATAATAATCATTGGCGACATGAACTTATTGATCGAAGACGTAATTCTCATTGTAGCGATTGGTTGATAAAGTGATTATATCATATTAAATTTATTTTAAACAAGATCTGTGTACAATTTTTTAAAAGTCCCTGAGATTCTCACGAAAGGAATTATCTAAAACGTCGAAGAAGGAAATGAAATTGCAATTCGCAAATTAAAAATTCTGTGGTTCCATGAAACGTTACAGGAGCTCACTAACATTGTGCCAGCGACAAAGGCAGTTCAATTATAGTAGCAAGTATTTTAAAATTGACGCATTGTGCGTAGACGATGTGGATGGCTGAGGTGGCGAAGAGCGTGACTTAGCGCTTCGGTCCGAAGGGTCGCAGATTTGCGTACAACCTTGGGCTTGTCTATCATGTATATGTTGTCGGGGAGGGCCTCCAGTTCTCCTGACCCCAGATCAGACCACCCAACTGCCCCACCGCGTTCAGTGTATGGTCACATATGCGTTCCATCGGGACGTAAAGGGCAGACGGCTGCCGGCGGGGGAAAGCCTTAGGAAAAAAACCATTGTGCGTGCGGGAGCCCTGTGCTGGAACAGCGCGGCCGCCTGCCCGGATGCATCGAGCGCCGGCGGCATCGCCCAAGGCAAGCGTCACGGAGACCCGTCCCGTTGGTTCGAAGGCCACTTTCTCCCGGCGGCGCGGCTGCTGGGCGAGAAAGGTTGCTTTGTCACCGTTGCCGCAACCACTTACCCAACGCTTCTCGGGGCTCCCGCGCCCCGGCCCACGGGGAGCGGCGCGCCGCGCCTCCACCTCACCACCGTCACCCCTGCCGCGACGCGCCGCCGCCGCGACCGCCGCGACGCTCGCGAGAGAGCATCCGACTTCGTCCCGCCGCCGCTGCCATTTCAACGGCCACGTCGTTGCTTGTGGCGTCCACCATATTTGTCGTCAGTGGTTCTCAGTAGTTCCGTCTTTGCCTCCTTCCTAGATGTCGTCTCCGCGGTCTTCCGCCTCACTATTGTGCCTCCATAAAGACCTCAGCGCCTTTCGCATCGTGCTAGTTGTAATCGTCAGGCTGTTGTGACGGTCGGCGAGAACGCGAGTCGCG
>BOPP01000129.1:1699269-1742884 GCA_017312745.1 Gryllus bimaculatus
CGCGCGCCCTGGCGCTGCCGCCGCCCGCGCGTCTCCTGCAGCTGCGCCCGGCGCCCGACCCCGCCTTCTCGCTCGTCGCGCTGCCCGCCTTCTACCTCTTCGCGTGAGTGCCCGCCCTCTGTCTGCGCACGGCTGCTCCCGCGTCGAGCGGCTACTGTCTTTGACATCCGTCTCCACGCCACTTTTGCGTTCCGACAAGAAAACTACGGAATTGCTTCAATGGAATAATTCACATTTATAAACATACCACAACCAAGTTGTTAAAATAATAAACATAGAAATATGGTAATACATCATATTATCACTTAAGTATTCAGCTGAACCCATAGAAATTTTCCGCACGCTGTAAATCATTGTTTTTTTCTAAATTCCAACTTCAAACGGACGTCCCTTTAACTGTACGTTGAAGAATTTTAAGACCGACATGAAGGGTTTATTGAATTTAATTTTACCTATTTTACGATTTGATTTCGCCAAGATCCGAGCCTGGAGTATTCTGTTATCCAGACCGATGCTCAACCCGACTGAGGTACATAATTAATTGAACATTCCATTCATGATAAGTTATAGCATTCAGAATTCGTATTTATGATACAATTGGCATCAAAGGTGAAATTCAATATCACCGATACCACCAAAGCATGCCACGGAATGGAGGGGAGGAACCCAGAGGACGTAAATCAAAATTGTAAAAATGTTAAAAATTATCTTATTTTGTAGAATACTGGTTCACAACTAATTTAGGATGCTAGTTCTTAAGTACAATTGCTTTGGAAAATTGCTTCTGCAATTGCTTTTAAAAGTGAAAATAGCTTCACATCAGAGCACAACTTCCAGTGTTTCTGCGAACCCATGCTACTGGGTGAGGACACCTTCCAAAATATAAAATTTACGAGATGGACCCTTGGTAGATCGGTGATCAAATAACATAAGTGGATCCAAAAATCTGGATTTATGGCCCTAGGACGCATCGGTTTCAATAAGACTTTGACTGTCAGCAGACGGGAGACGAAATGTATTTTGCCATGAAGAAAGTCGCAGAATGGTGGGGGAACCGTTGGCACCCGTGCCTAGAACACGGCGCCTCCCGGACAGAAAAGTGGTTACTGCCTCCGGCCCGGAAGCCTACTCTCGCATCGGATTCAAGTCATGCCCGATGGTAATGTCTGTTGCACGTAATGAATGTTGTGGGTTGCATGTGCCCAAACAACATTTACTCGTGATTCCTATCAGAATTTTAGAAAATGAAAACTACCGTTCAAATACACCCTATGGAACCAAGATAAACAATTCTTTGAAAGAGTCGACAACCCCGTTTTGAAGTACCAGTGCAAACATTGAAAAAATGAAAATCAGAACGGTATAAGTGACATTTTATAAATTCTCATAGATCTGTTTATTTAATATCACTGTAAAGTCGTGGTGCCTTGTTTCATCATTGCAACCACGGTATTTCATTAAAACTACGAAAATAGATTGACACTGAAATATAGCCTAAAATAACACGGCTTTCCCGTTCCCAGAATTTATAAAATGTCACTTACACCGTTCTGGTTTTCACTCATTCATATTATGGATTTTTTCAACACACATGAAAAATAAAGAAAAAGAAAAAAGAAAGGAAAAATTATGAACGTTTTTATTTGAATAATTTCGATAACAGGCAAGAAGGGAAAAGCAGTACCTCTTTCACATTTCGAGCTTCATTCTAAAGTGCATTCAAATATTGGTGGTGCTTATTTTTAGGTGCTTCGTTTGGAGCTTATTTTTTGAGATATTGCAAGACATAAGAAGGGGTTGAGAATGAAAGGTTTTCCTCGAGGTTATAACCCAACTTCACTATATTCTTCAAAAAACTGAACGTAAAGCTACTACTAGCTCATGAGAATATTCTAACAACCTAACAACTATTAATTCAACCACCATTTATATATTATATTAAATTGTGTAAGGCACCTGCAAGTCGTGCCGCTTATCTTCCGTGAAGCTGATTAATTGCAAGTTTATACATGCATATTCATACAAATTGAGCGTAAGGTTTTGCTAGCACATCCAGATAAGCACCGAGGCATTGTAGATAACATGAAGAGGGAGAGATATCGCAAACAAACATGATTCTGTCGTACAAAACAGATTACGAGGAACATAAAGATCTGATTCTAGACCGGAGATGGGAAAAAGGAAAGTTCCCCGGAACATGCATTCGAGCAGCTATCTCTTCCTGCCTTGGTGCGCCGGAGCAACATGTGTCGCCTCTTGGAACAGCTCCAGTGGCGAGAGAGCCCCCGCGCGGGTTTACAACCCGGGACCTCCGGACTGGGAAGCGCGAGCGCGGCCAGGCCGGCCCGGCCCGGCCCAGCCCTGCCGCGCGCGGCGCTTGATATCCCGCGCGCCTCGGGGCGAGAGCAACATTTATTTGGACTTTCCCTCCGCTTTCGCGCGTTTGCGCGGCGTGCGAGATGGCTGGCAGCGGGCTGGCATCCAATGCCCATTCATATTCATGAATTCTCGTTATTCGCTATATTATTTCTGCCTCAAGAAATAAATCGACGTTTAGTCTGTTCAGTTTCATTCCGCTGATTTACGATGTAGACACGTGTTTGAAAAGCCTCCGTGAAACCAGATGTATTGCTTAGACAATCAAGCCTTCCCTCAGGTTTTTCAACCATGTCTAAGCGCCACCCTAATTCACATTCTCACAGTTCAATATACAAACGATCTTAAGCAAAATTTCTTTATTGATTGATTGATTTATTGCTTCATTGATTAGTGTTTTCGGGCGCGTCAACTGCTGAGATCATTAGTCCCGGAGTGTAGTGCGTGTTTTTATCATAGAAAGCGGCAGTGATTTTTCCTCGCCGGATAGCGCGATTCTTCGCCTACCTACACGTCGGCTAGCGGGGTTTTCCCAAGCACGCATCCTACACCAATGGGGAACCTTACTACCAGGATAAGCTCGAAGCTCCCGACTGGTCTCCCTATCCGGTCGGCAGATGCCAGATTTATGTCTACTCAATTACAGTTCCGAAGGGGCTCCTGCGCGGGGTTACAACTCAGAATGATAGGCTGATCCTCCATTCTCATGTGGCCCACTCTGAATTTATAAACGTTTCAGAAATGCGATAGCGATAGGTCTGACCAAAATCCATGAACGATTACAGAGCGAGAGAAGGAGACGAAAAAGTGGTTAGTATGACTATGGCGACACGATCAGAACCTTCACAAAGTGCAAAACGTTCTACCTTCGAATAATTCGTGATAAAAAATAAGTTGCAATTGTTTTTGAAATATAAATATCCAAATATTCTAGATGAATTATTACATCAATGCTGTAATTACAAGTCTACTTTCAAGGTTGGGCGAATTATTTTTTAAAATTTTTCTGTGCATTCTTGGTGAGGACGCACTGTGCTTCTCATGAATAAAGATTGCTACAGCGATCTCCATCACAGTAACCTCGATTATAAGACGTTGCGAAATCTAAAGATGAAGTATGAAAGGGTAAGTTCAGCAGATGAATACACAAGCCATAGACACAATACCCATCCCGAAGAGGGACACGAACTTCCGACTCTCCAAGTAAACAGGTTCGTGCTCTGCTGCTCTTGAAACCTCGGTTAACAAAGAATGCATTATTACACAAGTCGAGTACTTTTCGTCGCATTATGGGGTTTCAATTCACTTCAAATTTTCTTCAGGATTCTTGATTTATAGTTATTCAAATTTATTTTTTCTCTATGTAGTTTTAATTTCCAGAGTTGTAATCTGTTTCAGTTTTTTCTTACATTATTAAAAACAGCTCAACAGGATTATTTATTATTACTATTATTTTTATCATTTTTTAGTTTGTTTAACTTAACATGAAATTACATTCTTTATTTTATCTTCCATTCTTGTCTTTTTTTTTTGCCATATGTTTTCCTGTTCTTTGTGTTCACATCGTGCTTTTTACTCTTTCATAAACATTTTAATTTTGATTTTCGTCTTTCTAATTTAATATATTAATTATTATTACTATTATTATTATTATTATTATTAGTTTGAGCATAAGCGTCTAATATTTTGTCCGACTGTAAACCACTTAAAGAGATGGTTGAGTATATTTAAACATTTGAGATATTAGTCGATCTTTAAATTGGATCCTTGACGCTTTTTAACCCTTCAGTCCTTTGCATAAATTCTGTTATTTGACAGCCTAATTTAATTAGTATTGTTACTACATCAAGTGTAACCGCACAATCGATTTCATTTATCTTGAACTGGCAAAATGCGCGCGTCGTTGGGTCCAACAGGGCGCTGGCGGGCGCGGCGCTGCTGCTGGCGGCGGCGGGCTCCGTGCTGGACGAGCTGCTGCGGCGGCGCGCGCGCCTGCGGGCCAGCCGCTACGCCGAGTGCTGCGCCGCGGCAGCGCCGGCCGGCTCCGTCTCCTCGCTGGACGGCGGCGGCTGCCGGGCCCAGACGCGCGCCTTCGTGCAGATCAGCCCCGCGCCCTCCTGCGCCAACAGCGATGCCGGCGCCGACCCGCCCCACGAGGAGCTGCACATCGGTGAGTGCGCGGCGGTGAGGTCTTGCTCACGGCGTTGGTACAGACAGGGGGGTTTCAAGTCCCAGGGGCGGACATACGCTTCAAAGACACGACCACTCCTTCCGAAGGTCAAAGCGCGTCCTCGGGCATGACGTTACAGCTACAACGCGATGTAGAACCTCACTGGTAACTTGGGTGGGGCTGCTTCCCCTCGAGGCTTCCCAGCTTTCCAGGTTGGTGACGGAGTCATACGCCACTCACGTGTCTCTCTATTCACGTTTCCTGCTTAAACGAATGGAGATCCAAACAGTAGGATAGTCGAACCGGGACTATAGAGACCACTACATGTCACCTCGCTGAGTCGACCTTGCCAGCAACGATGCGAGCCTTACTGAGAAACTAGGCACCTTGATGGGAGTTTACAATTCCTCCCAAGACTTTTGTATGAGGGACCGAGGTCCCCACCCCTCCCACGGACCGGACTAGACTAGTAATTGATTGACCAATTAATAACCGATATTTAGTATGACATGATAGTGTGAAAATAATTGATGACACGACTGAACTGAGTATACGAGACATCAAAACGTAGGCACTAAGTTCAGATTTAGAGAAATTATACTTTTTATATCAAGTAACTAGTTGGATAGAATAAAACCTTCACCGACATTTCATAACTCCCAATCCGGACCGAGGCACAGTAGGAAAGTCAAATCCCAAGCCGTCGTTACTAACATAAGCTAGAGGAGGCCTTAAGAACCCTACACCTGAAACCACACAATACGACGAATGCTGGGAAAAAGGAAGATCTCGTGAATCACATAACACTCAATCGGTTTGTGTTCCCATCCCTACTCACAACAATAAACTGCATGCATGGCATGCGTTTTCCCTCTGAGTGCCATGTGCCATGTGCCGTGTGTCGTGCGCAGGGCTGGGCACGCGCATGCTGCTGTGCTTCTCGCTGCGCGCCAACCTGCGCAAGATCTGCGACACGCGTACGGAGGACTCGCTGGCCTGCCTGCACGGGCTGCGCGTCTTCAGCCTCGTCTGGGTCATCGCCGGCCACACCTGCATGTTCGCCTTCCCCTTCTCAGGTAACCAGCACCGCTCCAAACTCACGACTGGTCTGCCGACATGTGTGCTAGTGAACTGCGTGTTAGTGAGTGGGTAAGGTGAGAGAATAGAACAAAGGAGAGGAAAGAAATATTGCTCGCGTTCCGTGGTCCGTTTGCTAGGGCACTACTCCGGCATTCGTCTGCATCTTTTATCCGCAGGGAAGCGTACAAACAAATCTTATAAACTACTTCTAAAGAATTCATTACATAATAAACTGCAATGACACCATTTGAAAAGAGAATCTTATTAATATGTATTTCATTTTACCACTTACACTAGTTTTCGTGACAAATATCTCTTATCAAACTCCCGCAACAGGTCCTCACAGTGACATTTAAAGTAAATTGGTGCGTCATTTTTTTTCCTTAATGACGTGAGAAATCTTTTTCCATATTGAAAATTTGGGACACGTAAGTTTTTCTGGAAATTATATCTCATGAAATGATGCTTTTAAAAAAGCTTCCACTTCCTCCATAGAGATTTCAACATTTCGATCATATTGTTCACAAAAGTTTCATATTGTTCGTCTTTAATATGAAAAGTAATGTTTTCAACGCCAAGTTGCGTTCCGTGTCCTGACTTCTAATTTAGACGGGCTATTGTTTAAAGACTCATCCGTATGGACTCGTCATTTGGACAGAAGAGGGAAACATGTTTTTTCTCATGTATGTGCACTCTGCAATTGTCAATATCTAAAATTGAAGTTTTTATATCCTTCTGTGTAACATACCTTCAAATATAGAACAAAAATTACACTTTCTATAAAATTGAATATTGCATTCCAACCTGAACAAAATCTCACATAAAAGGGGTATACAGCTTTGAATTTAGCATCTTAAAAATTAGGTTTTAACACTTGTTAAATGTTGTTTATTACAAGCCATTGTAATTGAATAGTAGGAAGATTACACATATCCGTAGTAATATGGATTATACTAATTAAGAAGTAATATAAATGTGAAGGGTATAGTTTAATTTTACATAACATTTTTGAAATAACCCTGCATGGTAGAATCTACACCGCGTAGCTTTTTAAAATTCAAAATGTGTTGTTTGGTAATAGCGTCGATTTCAATGGTGGGGACAAATTAAGTGCAAAACCTCGTTGAGCCCCTCGCAAGAATCCGGAAGCGTCGTCGGGAGGCGAAGCGCAGCGTTGTGGTCCCTCTTCGCCTATCGCCTTGTTCCGCCCCGCGGCCGCCCCCGCCGCCCACGCCCTACGCGCCGCGCGTGACGTGACGCAACGCAACGCAACGCGACGATCGCGATTTCTCCCCGAGTGCGCGCCCGCGCCCTATCACCCTCCGCACGGCTCGCCTCGGCGCCGCGAGCGCGCGACCCCGCTGAGTGAGCTGAGCAGGCCGGCGCGTGTGCCGCTGCCTGTCCAAAGCTCGAGTCGGGGCATCGTCTCTTGCACTCCCAATGCGCAACGGGTTAGCTTCCTAGAAGAGGTGAAAGACTTATGGTTTGCGAATTCCAGTTAGTGCAATAGGACTGATTTGTGTTTTTATGGAATTACTTTTTCTTCTTCTTTTGTTCCAAATATTACTGTTGATTTTCAAATGTTCGGCTTAAAACGTATGAATCTCTCATATCTTCCGTAACTCTAATCATTAAAAACACGTTATGAATATTTGAAAAGTTATGCGATATTGTTGGAGAAGAAAGAGTATAAAAGTTAAATATCATTAAGCAGAAAACACACCATCTAGAGGAAACAAATACTCGGGATAACCTCAGGAAAACAAAAGTCAATTCTACCAGAAGAATGACGATCAAGGTTTAAACACACTTGTAGGAGATAAGGGCATTTGTCAGCCGAGCACTTGTACAGGCAGTTGCACAATGTAAAGAAGCAGCAGCAAGACTCTTCTCCAAAAATCCACGGAAGTATTTTCTTCAAGGCAGATTCCAGGGTAGAAACACATTCAATGTTTAGAACTCCGGTGTGTTCTGCAATTGTGTCAAAAGATATTTTACAAATTATGGCTTTCTTCATAGGGTTTCGATTCTGTAAGGGAAAGTGATCTAGATGACGAACAGATATTTTTGTGTAAAATGCAAGTTTTTTTGTCGAAAATTCACAGATTTCTGCCCCAACATTACCATACTTTTCCCTTACTACGTAAGTATGTAGTATGGCGAGTAGCCTCATACTTATTATTCTCGTTTCTATTTACTCTCACCATCGCTTTTTCTTTTCTTTTAACGCCAACGTTATTTGCAAATCACAATGTAGTCCAAGTGCACTTAAGGCTTCCGGTGATGTCGAATCTTGGTTAATGGTTGGACGCTTCTTGAGGCGACCTAGAGAAGACGGCGCTTACGTAAAAAAGCGCTTCAAAAGAACGTCTTGGCGCTGCAAGAGCGGGAAGTGTTTTGCACAAACCACAAGAAAGTCTTGTTCCGGAAGAAAGCACTCTGTAAGACTTATTGCCAAGTAGTTCACGTAATTTCTTTTCCTTCCGTCATGGACCCCGACCTTATACGAGATTCAGTGAATTAGAAGATATTATGTAACTTTATTATAAACTTCCTTTTTTGTTTCTCAAAAAAAGAATATGGTCCTTGCGATTTATGACATTAGCGATCATCGCATCAGCACTAGAATGAATTCAATTGGCATCAAAGCTGTTTGTAAGCGCTGGGTTTCGAGGCCGGAGTTAGTAATGTTGGGTCATTGCCGAGTCATTAGCACAAAGAAATGTCAACACTGAGTTGCCATTTGTGAAATTTAAGATACCGAGAGAAACTAGATCCCATGAGTATTTTATCTCAAGCCTTCACTTTATACCACATGAAAACTTGGTAGATAAATTTTCTATTCTTTGCCAACCTCGATTAGGAGCAGTGTAATTACCTCCCAAGAGAAAATATTGAAAGCTGAATTATTAGCGCTTAGTAATTGCTGCAAATCTAGAATATAAAATAATAATTTAAAATTTATTTAATACCATTCTAGCCGTTTGGAAAATTATATGAACGGGCAATTTAACACAGTATTAGTATAATTAAATACAGTATTATTAAATCAGTTCATTACCAGCAGTCGGAGAATGATAAACTTTGAATAATGTGTAATACGACATATGCATTTACATCCTGGAATACTGGTAATTTAAATTTTGAATTTGCAATATTTCGCTTCAATTCAGTTTTCAAGACTTATTTTTTCTGGAGCAATAATTTTCTTTATAGAAGAAGTCCACGTTATGTGAGACAAAGTTCTATTTAGTAAAACAATGCAAATTTGTTTGCTACTTTTCTGAATAATAGTTGTTTTATCCCACAATTCTAACTCATTATTTTTTCATGAGAGTTTAATTGTTTCTTTGATGCGGTAGTCAGATTATTTCGTCACTAACATTAAATCATACTAGTGGTCTGCAACAGCAAAAATTATGCTGAACAGAACACAAAATGATATTCCAAAAACTATCACGCACACTCCTCAAGAACAACAGATCTAATACTCTCAATATAACACATCAATAAATTAAATAGTTTATCTAAAATACTCTTCACTGTGGCATAGGGTACAACAGTTCTTTACACGCCAAGAATTGTTATAATTTACTGTTTCTCAACGCAATTCGTAAGTAACAAATTCTTAATGACGACCGACCTGTTCCACGAAGCTTAGGTGGCACTTGACGTTAGCTCTTGTGTAGGTGACGGCTGAGTATGATGATAAATCAGTTGGTATTTGCAGAATGAGAATAGGTGGAAAACACCATCAAATATTTGCATTTTCAGGACTAATTCTAAACTGTTTCACTATTTTTTTTCGAGCTCCTTGATATCTAACCATTTACATTTCTCATTTGGTTGAAAGCAGCATATTTTCCTTCCAATTTCAGTGCTCATCCGAAATTAGTCAATAGATTCTGAAATGCAATGAACAGGAACCTTAGACTATAAAATAAAACTAACACTTTTGCAGTATACAAAATTGTCTCACGGCCTTCCATCCCAAATATTTGTCAAGAAGGGATATAATCTGATTTTATCTGTTGGTTGAGTAGGCTTCCAGTACGCCCTGAGGAAGGTCATAATGCGTTGACTGAAACGTTAACCACCATGTCAGTGACGCGGCTCGTCCCGAATAGTCCAGACAACACATGCTTTATGTGTTTCTTTCACTCACACGCCTAGGAATACACTTAACTACATTTTGTAAAGACAACAAATGGGTTAACTTTGGAGTAATTTGGAATCGCACCAATCATTTAAATTTTTCCCGGTTTTGAAACATTTGGAAACAATATTCCCATGGTTGAAATACATTCACTTTTTTATTTCTGACAAACAAAACATTTCAAAATTAACACACAAATAATAGTCACAAATAATAACGAACATTGGCAATTATGAATGCAAAATTTAAAAAATGACAATTGAGTCTGTGAATCCTTCGCTTGTGTCCAGGTCTTGCCTTACTAGTTAGGTTCGAATGCTTCCTATCTCCCGGTGACGGAAAGGTGCAGATAATCACTGTGGGCGTTTTATTTTTATATGAACTTTTTTCTGCTTTTTTGTATGTACGCTATCTTCGTCCTTGGAAAATGATGCATCGTTCATGTTGTTAAGAATCTCCTGTCGCCGTCTCAAGAATGTTTGTGTGCTATGAATCTTATTAGCTGTTGTCCCAACGCGACTTTCCAATCACTATTTTTACTTTATTTGCTATTCACAAACATTAATTCTACTAAATTTATATAGCAGCGGTTGATAAACCTTACACTCTTTGAAATACTAGATTATGAAGCGAAGATTATGAATCCTAAAATAAGATGATTTATGGGATTGAATAATGTTGAAGTGATTCCATCCAACTAACTACCCTAAAATATGAAAGCAGAATATGGGGAAACGCAATGACTGAAACAAAATGTTATAGTAATTATTACTCTTGAATTATTAATTACGTTTTGATGCAAATAGTGTCGAATTTTTGTATATTACTCAATAAGTGAGGCACGATTGATAAAAGGTGCTGAGGCCGTGGGATTGTGGGAGTGAGGAAAAGGGCGTGGGTTTAGAAGTAATGTCAGCGAAGTGGCAGCAGTGCGTTGGCAAAGGAGTGACAGAGTGCGCATAAACAAAGAAAAAAGTTCTTAAACGGATTTGCATACGTATTTGACGATTCGAGATTGGTGGGCGAGAGGACGGACGGGCGTTCGGGTTACCTGGCTGAATGGTGTTTGAGTTGGTGAATGGATGTTTGGAGGGGGGTTTACGGACGGTTTGTGGGCGGTGGTTAGTAGATGCGGCCTGGAGGGCGAGTGTTCCACGGGGCGAACGGGCGGAGTCGAAAGCGAGTGTGTTTGGGCGATGTGTGTGTGTGTGTGTGTGTGTGTGCGGAGGGTGTGCACAGTGACGGGCGGGCAGCACGAGGGGCTGGCGATGTGATGAACAGTGGGACGGGGTGACGAATGGGTAAGGTCGAAAGCGAGAGTGTTTGGGCGGGTGGGAAGTGTGATGGGTGGGCAGAGTGATGGGAGGGCAGAGTGATGGGAGGGCAGAGTGATGGGAGGGCAGAGTTATGGGCGGGCAGCACGTGGGGCTGTGGGCAGGTGAGGTGTGCAGCGGGACGGGGTGACGAACGGGCAGTGTGGCGAACGGGCGAGGTCGAAAGCGAGAGTGATTGGGCGGGTGGGCAGAGTGATGGGCTGGCGGTGTGGTGGGCAGCGGGACGGGGTGACGGACGGGCAGTGTGGCGTGCGGGCGCGGTCGAAAGCGAGAGTTCTGGTTTCTCCTGCCGGCGAGGCGGATAACGGATGGCAGTGGACCGTGGGTGGACCGTGGGTGGCAGCAGGTGGGCGGTGGACCGCGGGCGGTTGCGTGAGCGTGAGCGCGAGCGCGCGCGCGGTCCCCGTCCAGCTCACAGAGCGCGTGCTTCGGCGGCTTGTCGCAGACAACAAGGGCTTCCGCCGCGTGGTGGAGAAGGACTTCCTGTTCCAGTCCATCGGCAACGGCGCTTTCTCCGTCGACACCTTCTTCTTCATCAGGTGAGAGCGTGCGGCAGCTGACCGCTAGGGGCGCCACTGAGAGCCATTCGCGGGTTGGATTGTCGCTGCTGTTGGGTAGTTAACTAGAGCACTGTATAAGAAATCCTGACCGGGGGGAATATTCTCTAAAAATAAATGTTCTGGCACAACTCATTTTCCACTCTTTATCGTCAATATCTCGTTGGTAGAATATCTACTAGGTGACCATAGCGAGATTCGCCATGGATACGAACTACGAGTATTTTTCAAAATCAATAACTAATATTTCTAAACTTTCTAGTAGAGAAGGCAGCACCGTATTTTAACAATACTGGATAAACGTAAAATCAATAGTAACTCAGTTATTTGTCTGTAACGGACAAACATGATAATCAGAAAATGATCCGTCAATGATAAAAATATGCGATAAATATCTTTCCGTTTTTTCAACTTAAACGATAAATTCGATGAGCGATTTGAACGAGAATGACAAAAGGATGACATTCAGAATAAACCAGTAAACATAAGATTTGGCAATAAATGGTTTTAATCTGACGATTTACTCTGACACCACGAATATAATTTCTCAGAAAAATAAATTGATCCATCGTGATACGCGTATTTGATCTTAAATTTTGACTTGACTGACGAAGTACAGTAGATATTTTGACATGCAAAAGGGAAGAAATTACAGAACTTAAATCAGATATGTATTCTATTCATACAAATTTTGAAACAATACAATGCAATACCCTTTCCGGCGTGGTGGATAAGATGAAAGTAGACGTGGCGGCGTGATGGAGTGCAAAATGGGCAACAGGTGGTAGGAGTTTAGTGCGCGCACGGTCGCGGCCAACATTTCATGCTTGGGGATGCATTTCAAGAAATGATAAAGCTGGGAGAATATAAATGTGTAATGCCATTCATCCAAAGAGTAAGCAAAATTAAATGTTTATAAAGAGCTAAGTGTGTGACATACGGTGTCGATTGTGACGCCTAGGAGCGACCAGAAAGGGGGGGCAGGGGGAAACGTGCTACAGGTTTTCACTTAATTGGGATAATGACCTTTTTTCATTCAAAAGAAATAAAAGTATATATTCAGCTCTGATCCAAATTTAACCCATAAGTTATTTCTGATGCATGGAGAAATTATGTTTATGAATTGAAGGAGGAGGGAAGTTTTTGTTTTAAATGATGGGTTTCTGTAGATCAACTGCCCTTGTTTTCTTTGGGCGCCCCTGGGGGAAGTCTTAGACTACCCTGAAAGATAATCGTGATTGAGAGCTCGTTTGAAATCTTGCGGAGCCGGTTGACTTTGGGTCCCCATCCTTTACCACCTCCCGAGTAGCTAGGAATAAAACTATTTTCTATAATAGTTGCTATACGTTGTATTATGTTTAATTTCTTTGTATAATATCCGCATTCGAGGGTATTTTTATTTTGTATTTCTTAAACTTCTATGACATAAGTTTATTATGTTGAAAGCTTTTTCAAACGTCAAATATATTTTATTTAATTTCTCTAATCAGGCTCTACGGTAATTTAGTAATCGCCAATTAATAAACAGAAAAATGTAGATAATTGAAACATTTTTTTTTATAAAATGTGCCACCTTAAATGAACATTTAAATTGTATTTTTATAATGATTTGAACGAAATTCCTTATTAAAAAAAGGATTCCAAAACAAGACAAATATGCATTATACAGAATGACTCAGAATGAATTCTACTAATTTCTAGGACACGTCGTTCAGTATGGTGGGAAACCTCATTTAACGGAGTTACGCACCTGGAATATTTGTCATTGCGCTCTTGACCGGTATTAAACTCATCTCGGAATGAAGCGTGGCGAGGTGCGCAACTTCACCCATTGCTATCGCACTGCCGCCCTTCTGACAAGAGAACGCGTTATGGGTCCCCAGCCATGTGACGAGTTTACCTTTTGGCTGCCTCTGCGCTCACTTAGGCTGCACTCAGCGTTGTGAGAACAATACAAGAAATTTGTAATTGCGTGAATTTCAAAGCTCGGTAGAAGATGTGGCAAATTTATGAGTGCCTTTCAAAACGTATCAAAATCGCCTTTTAATATTGCAGCCAAAATAAAAATAATGTAAAATGAAAAACCTCACGTTGATTCTATTTTTTTTTTACAGTGGGCTTCTGGTGTCGCATATCTTTTTCAAACTGACTTCCAAAGAGGATAACCAAAGCAAAAATAAGAAGAAAGCAGGCCTGCTGGACAGCGCGGTGCAGTTCGTCGGCGCCTTCTCCTACCGCGTGCTCAGGTGAGTTGGCTGCCCGCCAGGCGGCGTCTCACTTCCGAGAAGAAACACTGAGTTAACGAATTGGACACGCGCGAAACTAAACTAACGTCCGAGCTCAGGCTCAGGCGCCACTCGAGTGGGATGCACACCAAGTTGCGAGCAGCTCATTTTAGTTGCAAATGCTTCACGTCTCAATGTACATACTCTCATAGTTCAAAAGTGCAAAGAAATAGTCTTGAAAGATCACTTAAACGCAAACGTGTTTTATCAATAAACAAAAAAATGCACATTATATGTTAATCAGTTTTTATACATGCGCAAAATTACATTGTTCGTCAAGATTTACGGGCGTTGTTTTTCACAATTCCTGTACCTCAACTACTAGTAATAATGTTCTATAATGCATCAATGGTTTTTCTATCTAGTATGTTTCGTAGTGTTTTAGTGTAAATTTAATTATTTACGAAAATATATGGATCACCAGGGTAGACAGAGGGAGATGGAGAGAAAGAGAGAGGGTGTGAGTGGAAGGAAGAGGGAGAGCGGGGTGAGATATACTAAACACAACAAAGGACAAGTACCACAAATATAATTACCAATAGCAATATCACTTGGAAAATTTATTTGTGTCTGCTATCTTAATGATCTTAAATATACCATAGGAGCGCTTGTGTAGAGCTGCCGTCAACTCAAAATTCTACAGTACTCTATATTGTACTTCAATTCAAACCATTGCATAGATGTGGTTTAGCATGATCCTTCAACTAATCATTTCTATCGATTAAAAATATTTCGAAATATCCATTATCAAACAAAATTTCAGAGATATTCCCTCAATATTCCATAACACATTTGTACGTACGTGTTCCTCGCTCTAGTTTATTCAAAACATCTTTCAAAACGGTATTCGCATGGTCAGCCATCAATAGGGAGCACGTACAAGAAAATGGCCAACCTGAACTCCAGATTAACGAATTATTTGACATTTTAGGTTAACACAGTGCCATACCCTCCCCTTCTCTCTCCCTTTCCGCTGTTGGCACGAAGAAGTGTACGTGTAAGAAATGGAAGCTGCATCCGCACGCGGCACGAAATATCGATGCGTCTTCCGCACTTCCGACGTGTGCAAGGCCTCTGCGTGCGGCTGCTGCCAGCAGGTGGGAGATCGATGCGGCGGGCGTGTGTGTGTGTGTGTAGGGGGGGGGGTCTCGGTGCTCCATCTCCGTTCGGCCGTTTCCGGCGTTTCTCCTTCGGAAATCAGCTTTCGCGCGCGCGCACGAGGTGTCCGGGCCGCGGAGGGGCTTCCGTTTCCGCGGCGCCGGCGCCCCCCGCTGCCTCGAAGGCAGTACACACACTCACGCCGCCGGCTGTCACTACGCCCTCCTCTCAAAAGGACTTACTATAAATACTTTGGCCAGCAGCGACTCATTCTTGGCAAGATACAAACCCGCCACTCTCACGTATTTACAAGTCACAGGCGTAGTTGAGGAGGCAGCAGTCCGACCCGGGGACACCATTTTAGTGGACCAATTAGAACATCTTATATATTTAATTAAATAATTTAAAATATTATATATATATATATATATATAAATAAATTAATAGTTATACATTTAATTCAAAAATACCAAGAGAGAAAAGAAAAGATATAACGTAAATTAAAACGCAAAACTATAAGCGGTAAAAGCCTGTCAAAAAGTCTGTATTTCAACCATTACTTTATCTTAATCGGTGAACTGTCGATGGAAACAAGAGGTAACACCAACAAAATCATATGTGTACTTGTATTTTTATTAAACAAGGTGGTCGACGATAAAAATTATAATAGTTTATTAACATGTAATTGCCCATTTATTACTGCTATAACAATACCCTATTTATTATTTAACATTAATAACACTTTTTTAACGCGAAAGGTATTGTTTGCTTATGTTAGTTTTCAAGAATAAAGTTTTTCGGAATGTTAACTTTACGCAGGTTGCGCAATGAAGAAAGAAAAATTAGGGCAAATGACATAACATTATAACGTATAATATCGTGTATCATTTTCAAAAGCTCACCAACGTTGTAGTCTCACTACGCATTTAACTGCTGTGAAATGCACAGAAAGTAGATTAAACTAAGGATTGAAATACAGTTTATTAAAAAGTGAATGTAATGTCATATATTGTAATTCTAATTAACTTATTTCTTCATAGGTTGACTCCACCATACTTTTTTGTGATGCTAATGGCGTACTTAACGAGTCAATGGTTTTCACACAACTCTGTCTTTCCTAATCCTGTGGCAGATCATGTCAACTGCCCGCGTTACTGGTGGCGCAATTTATTGTACATTAACACCCTCTTTCCTGTTGACAGTATGGTAAGTAGAACGAAAATAACTGTACACTAAAGTATATTGCAATTCAAAGTAAAAATACTCTAAATTGAACACGTACATGAAATGAACTAAATGTCAGTTATAATGTCATGTATCACGGCAATTTCCTTTCAATGATCATATCTTCGACTTGATAACGCACGTATCTTTCAATATTTACCTGAAATTTAGAATGAATTACTCAACACAAATGTGAAATAAGTGATAAAATACTTCAATAATAATTAACTTTTTATTTCAGTGCATGATCTGGAGTTGGTACCTTGCAAACGACACGCAGTTTTATACTCTAGCTTTGATACTACTTCTGTTGTCCAAGAGGTCAGGAAACGATATTTCTATTCCTTTATATTTCGTCTTTTAGCTTATTATGTATATTAAGAAAATTACGTTCTGTGAAAAGTTAATATTCTCGAGATTTGGAATTGCAAAAATGAATTTATCGGTTTCTTATTATATATGTTTAAATGTGCTATCACAGATATCCCAAGACAGCAGTGGTAACTTTAGTGATATTAGTTATCAGCTCACTGATAACAACAGCTGTAATAGTTATCAACACCGATCACACTCCCAGGTATGTACACAAATAATTCAATAGGTAAGTTTGTTTTATCATTTCAATATAATTAACGGCGTGTGTTTAGAAATGGCCACAGATGCCCAGTTAAATAATTTTAAGAAAGGAAAGAAGTTCACTTTTTCTTTCACTATTATTATTATTATTATTATTATTATTATTATTATTATTATTATTATTATTATTATTAACGAGTAAGCAATTTGTATTCTATTATTTTCTCTAATGACGTCTCTTAATATTTTTATACTCTGGTATTCACCACAAATATTTCAAAGAATCTTATTATAAGAAATTAATGTCTTTGTAACATGGGACATATCTTTTCAATTTTCCCTATACTTTCATTAAAATGTTTCAAATTTGCATTCTTTTAATATAATAATTTAATTTAAGCTGATACTCAATTACGAAAAAGTCGTAATTAAAAACCTTATATTAAAAATATCTCCGGAAATAATATCAAAAAGGAAAATTATGCACAATGACATTTGTGTCCCGAGTATTTTTCCCCATCTAAATCTGTGTTTATTGAGTTAAAAAAGCAATACTACTTATGCAAATTTATTTTATTGTGATATTAGTTTCGTATGTTTACCAAAAATCCTTAAATGATCAGAATTCACCATTTTATAGAAAAATGGTTAATATTTCTTATTTTGCAATATTATTGCATCTTTCAAGATTTCCGGATTATAAACAATTTTGTTTTGCTAGTGGTGATTTTCGTTTCGTTCATATTATTCTAGCAAAAAAGTTCAAACTGTTAGTTCCATCAATGACCGAATCTTTCTCAGTTCACACGTTTCCAAGGGCCAAAGGAAAATAAATGCGCTTTTTGAACAGGGTGGAAGAACCTTTGGGTCTATTTGATGCCCTTTACGACAAGCCATGGATGCGACTGGGTCCCTACGCAGTCGGGATGGCCGTAGGCCTTCTTCTTCACCGAACGGGTCTTAAAATGCAGTTGCACAAGGTAAGTGAAGACTTTAAAATTACCTTACCATTAGTGCTACCTGGAAATTACAGAACTTTTTAGTGAGAAATGATGTAACGCACATTTATTGTTCCATTGATGTAGTTATTGGTTAATTTAAATTCTATACCGTGTCCGGGGAAGAAACTTCGAAACTTCCAAAATAAACTAAGACAATTTTAAGTGTTTTTTGTCTAATAAACTACTTGAATATTCCGAATGGCTGAGCCGCAATAAGCACTTAGAAGTTGGTATGATAAAATGATTTCTAGGCAATAATTTGCATTCCAGAAACATAGAAATACTCTATAAACATGTAAATTGTTTATTATTTATAAAAGAAATGAATATATTTGCTCAGAAAGAAAAAAAATAACCCAGAAATAAAAAAAACAGTCGAATTGTGTAAATATTTGCCTAGAAAGCTTTTTTCAAAACAACTTTTGAGTACTTGTTGTGGCTCAGACATTCGGAATATCCAAATAGTTTATTAGACAAAAAACCTTAAAACTAAGAGCGCATCTGCGAAACTTCGACGTTTCCTCCCGGGACATCTGAATATAAAAAGAAAGTATTACACCTTTATTTTGTTAATAGTCCCATGTTAAATATCTTATATATTATCTCATTATTAGATATTGTCGAAAATCTCGGAAGCTCGTCAATACAAGAAAATTGCTTTAAGTAAAATAAAATTTAGTGCTAAATTGCACATCCTATAAATGTGACATTTGTGCAGGGAAACAATCTTATGATCTTCCTTTTATATCCCTTGTACTGATATTAAATGTCCAACCTTCTTGGACGGGCCGACAAGTTTGTTTAGATTCCGAGACAGATTGAAGTCTTTTAGTTAGGGAATGGTAAAAAGTGTGCAACAAGCACGTCTTGCTGCAGCATTAATGTATGCGTTATGAACGGAGCACTTCGTAGTTGCAATAGTCTCGTTCATATTGCGACTGAATGGGCGCGCGTTGGCCCGCAGGCCGTGGTGGTGTCCGGGTGGGCGCTGGCCATGACGCTGAGCTTCTCGCTGGTGCACGGGCTGTACGGGTCGCTGGGGCCCGTCGCGTCCGCCGCCTACGTCGCGCTCAGCCACACCGCGTGGAGCCTCACCGTCGGCTGGGTGACCGTCGCCTGCGTCCTGGGCTACGGAGGTACGACGTGCCTCACGCACTACATTGGTCGGCGTCAGCTTTTGCGCGGTCCGCAGGCAGGCAGAATCGTACTCGCCACACACACACACACGCGCGCACACACACACACGCGCGTACACGCACACGCGCGTACACGCACACGCGCGCACACGCACACGCGCGCACACGCACACGCGCGCACACGCACACGCGCGCACACGCACACGCGCGCACGCGCGCACACGCGCACACGCACACGCGCGCACACGCGCACACGCACACGCGCGCACACGCACACGCGCGTACACGCACACGCGCGCACACGCACACGCGCGCACACGCGCGCACACGCGCACGCGCGCACACGCACACGCGCGCACACGCACACGCGCGCACACGCACACGCGCGCACACGCACACGCGCGCACACGCGCGCACACGCACACGCGCGCACACGCACACGCGCGCACACGCACACGCGCGCACAATGTCGGGATTCGATATTCCTTCTGATGTATTGTGTTCTGTTGCGTGTACAATACACGTTACGACAATGCATGTGGTTCAAACGTAACAGCTTAGTGTGCTGAGATATTGAACTATTTGCTTAAGCATTTTCAAAACGCAATATATATAAAAATCTAATACGATAAGCGAACCTGAGAATTAAGGAATAAAAGTGCACTTCAACACACTTTAAACTATCTAGTTTAACCTTTAAAAACCCTTCATATCAACATGCTTGTTCGAGATAGATTCAGAATTACTGTTACACGCCTGTGACTGCAGTTACAGGAATTTAAGTACACTGTTGCGTATGTGTATCACCGTATCATTCGCCGCCAGTCCATTTGCACATACAATATGAAAATACACTACCTAATTTTCACTTTTTCAAGACTTTTTTTAAGGAGTCTAAAATATATCTTATCATTTTTCTTGCCCCAACTTTTCAACGACTGCATTTTTCTTGCTATCTCAATTAACTGGAAAATATAACAAAAAGCATGATCATATTATTTTATTCACTCTCTCGTATAAGAGTATATTTAATGTTGAAGTAACTGTGTTTGCAGGACCCGTGAATAAGCTGCTGTCGCACCCAGTGCTGTACCCGCTGAGCCGCATCACGTACTGCGCCTACCTCACGCACCCCGTCATCATGCTCTCTGTCCTCATGTTCATGGATGCGCCTGTCCACATGTCGCGAGGCACCATGGTGAGACCCGTCACTGCACACCACGCACATTGTCATGTTTTTGATACGTTCATGGCAATGAAATCCACTAACGTTCTCAGTACTATTGAATGCGTTTTTCTAACAACTCTTCAAAATGACCTCTAGAGAAGAAATATTATTAACGTATTCAGTGCTCCAATTCAAATTCAATAAGCTACCAACATTATGAAATTCAGCAATGATATATAGTCATTTAGACTGTTTCAAGGCATACTCCATTCTGTACTCGACATCACACTCTTCTTTCCGGTGTTAAAGTGCTCGTACTTTCGAGTGAAGTAATACTATTGTTTCAACTACAGTATTGCACCCTTATCATATAAAAAAAACGTTTATTGCATTAACGCTTAGAAACGTACGAGACATGTTTTGGCTAACGGATTGTGTTGCCGTTGGAATGTTTTTGAATTTTCAAACTATCACTGAAAATTATTTTGAATTTGCAAATGATTATACTACAGGAGACTACAATTAAGCCTTTATAAAAATAACTACATTTACTCTCTTTAAAGTTAGCAATTTAACATACGAGTATCTGCCATTACAACGTATTTATCTTTAGCTCTAAACCTTCTTGTTTACCTTCGCGGAAAAAGAGTACGCTTAACGTTCACATGAGCAATTGATTCATGACACTTATTCACACCCATAAATGCAAGAATTTGAAAGCATATTGAGTATTATATTCGTTTCGCATTTATACCAACCAAATTAATATATATTTTTTAGATAATTCAAATATATAAATATAAACATAAAAATAAGTTTGTGTTCCGTGTGCATATTTTTCACACTTCACGCTGTGTTTGCAGTCTGTCACGATCTTCGGCTACATCGTCTCGTCGTACCTGCTGTCGATGATCATTTCGCTGACGTTCGAGGCGCCCGTGATCGCGCTGCTCAACCTGCTGCACCCGATCCGGCGCAAGGTCAAGTGAAGCGCAAGGCCACGGTCGCCGCCTAGTCCGCGCTGCTCTGCAGCTCCGAGCCCCGTGAGCTCCCGGCCCCGTGTGGCTGGTGCCTCGCGAGGGCCTTGTGCGCGTGAAGACGTTCCCAGGGCTTCGACGATGTCGAACAGCGAGTGCGTGTCTTAGAGAGAAATGTTTTCCCTCCCGTGGAAGAAACGAACACTGATGTATGGACAATAATAGTAATTTTACTCGTTTGCGATTGATTTTGTTATGAACAGCAGTGTTGTTCGCCGATTCAATAGAGTTTCACTCGTGATTAAGCATATATACAGGATGTTTTTGTTCCCTTTCAATGCATATTCCTAATTAAAAGTACAATGGAAAGTCGATTGAAAGTATTACAAAACAATGCAAAGACATGTGTTGTTATATTTGATATACCGAAGAAAGTTGGGGTATGAGAGTAACTGTAAAAGAAACAAAATGAAAACAGTTTGTGCCAATACTATTGTTAAATGCTATAAGGGTTGATAGATTTAAAAAAAATTCAAAGATCGGTAGTAAAACAATTCAGAAGAAAGTGTAGTTGCATTGAGGCGTGAAATATAAATGAAAAATGAAATAGCAAAATTAAATAGAAATATCAAATGAAAAATAAAACAAAAAATGGTTAGTATTTTGAAAAATATTTAAAACCCAAGAAAAAACTGTCATGACTATCAAAACGTAATGCAAATTAAGTGAAGCGAGAAAAATAAATACCAGGTAGATTAAATTAAATAGTATGGCAGTAAATAACGTAAGAAATACAGTGCATTAGAGAGTTCGTTAAAATATGAATAATATAAGAATTTTATCTATTATATTGGTCAAATGAATATAATTATTGAAAACTTGATAGATCTCTTATTCTCAAAATTACGTTTCAAAAGTCATTATAATACGCTAAAATGACATTCTACTTTATCGTTTTACCATATCGTGTGATGCAATTCATTTTTCATTTCATTGAAACTTTCTAAATCTAACATAGACTCTATTCAGTTGACGTTAGTTTCTATATTTCAGGATATTAATAAAAATGCGACACAATATGGATCGACGTCACGGAAGTAAGATCATTCTGGAAATATTTTAAACAACTTTAAGGAAAATTACATTTAAAATACTATCTATTTTCAGACACGTTTGTGAAGTATTGAAACATAATTTACAAATGCACGAGTGTGATTTTTAAAACCAAACATGAACGAGTGAAAGAATTTGTTAATATTATAATAATTATGCTGTTTTATTCTGAGCAAAAATGTTATAAAATAAATTTGCTCTTTAAACTGTGTTAATAAATAAATATGCAAAATCAATGATGATTATCTATTATTGTAAATTATAAACCATAATATGAAGTGAGGTTTCCATTTAGGGAGAGAACTCGCTAGGAGTGGTTTATCTGTTTACGATGTGCTTCATTAATAAGCGCATGAAGGCTTGAAATTCTAGGTTCAGCCAATGATCCCGAGGCGACTGGGAGTTACTGAAGCCCACGGATGTCTGGTAAACCTAAGCACAGTTTTGCAGCAAAAGCAATAATTTTTTGTTTTACAAAGAAATGCGTCTTAAAAATATTACCAGCTATTGTATATATCCATCTATCATGATTGATACCATGTATACTTTAACAACACTAATTATGACCAAGGTGACGTAAGTTATCATTTGCAAAATTATTTCCATTTTCAGAGCTTAGAAGAGTCCATCTGGAGGTTTCCAAGAATAAAACTGTTAAAATAGAACAATAAAATATAGGCATTAATTCACGCAAGATAATTCAATGATAATTTACGCACAATATAGGAAAGAAAATCACAGATATCATTTAAAGAATAACACAATTTTATTTGTTTGTGATATTCAAGGATCAAGGCTGTGAACTTTACATATCTAATCTGATACTTATAATTATAGTTACAATCAAAGGACTCAGATGGGCGCAGGTAGTTCATACCCTAGTTCGTTTAGGGCGCAATGATTTTTTTCTTCTTCTCTTGGGCTGACGAATGGGAACCGACGTAACCGATATATTGGATCCTTTTTTCGCAAGATCGGGTCGTTTGAAGATGGTCATAAAGGTGTCAGGTTCGATCACGCGCAGATCGCCTTTGTGCGGGCTTTCTTTCCTTTTCTCCCCGTCGAGAGGCGAATCGACCTTGCGAGCACTCGCAGATCTCCTGCGCCCCGCCCCGCTGCCCTTTCGGTCGCCCTCCGCCCATTTCGTCTTCTCGACCGGCCGCATGCTCATCGAAGCCTGTGCAATGCAACAATGTACATATATAATGTGCATGGGCCATAGTTCCTTAAAGGTCACGTAAAACTAGACAAAAGTATCTCATCCGCCAAACGATAACTGTCGTTGATTGAGGGGCAACGGGAATCAAATGAACGAGGATTGGGAATATGTTTTCCCAAAGTCATGAAATCTTTTTAAGACAGGCTTGTTTCTTATAACATCAGTGTGCATATATATTAAATAAAATTGGTTTTAACATAACATGAATTTCTAAGCCATGCTCAGGATAAATTCGTTCTCCTCCAAAAGTTCACATATTTATGTCACTATGCTTGTACTCCAGCGATATGCTAGTACAGATCCTTTCCCGGTGCTTGTCGGATAGCACTGCACGTGGCGGTTTTCCCCAACTGCCCGGCGCAGTACAATCACTATGACAGTAACCCTACTGGACATTTTGTCTTCTATACACTAAGTAAGCGTTTTGTGCTTGCGATTGAAAAAAAACAACAGTTCTTTTGATGCATTATCAAAATAGATGTACCTTGACATTTTAAATCGTACCCAAACGGTCAAGTACACTTACGATAAGTTCACAAAAAGGCTTTTCGAAAATTCATACAGCCAGCTAACATGGTCCGGCAAAATGGCCTTACGTCATTTTAACTTTACTGTAAGCGACAGACTCAGAAAAAACGTGGTGAGAGGATTCGCCCTTCGGTCTCGCTCTACCCCCCTGCCACGCCAAGCACCGAGCAACGATCTTTATTACTCTTATCATTTTCCCCCACTCAAGAAACGACCGAGTGATTGTTTTGTCTTTCCGAACGCGCAAACTACTTTGCATATTAGTTCAATGAGTGTGATATCCCGGAAGGTGGAAGTGTTCCTCCCCCGTTGGAAGTGAGATCAGGCGTCATCGTACATGTTGACTTCTCGGACTATCCTTTCCCCAGGTATCTCCTCCTGCGGAACACAGCCCCAGGCGGGGCAAGATTTGAGCTTCTGACATGTGTAGTAGGATAATGAATGTGTGTAAGGAGAAAGTAGGGGACGGATAAGGAACAAAAAGCTCGCGGGTGGTCTGTGGCCCGCTTTTGCGAAACGGTTTCGGTTTTCTCCTGATAATAGCCGGAGAAACAAAGGAAACCATCGATCAGAGCAGCCGGGATCTAGAATATTCTCGTCCAGTGGCTAAATTCGACTAGCTTTCCAGCTAGAGTCAAAAATCCGCCACCTTAGGGCTTCCCGATCCGAGCCGCTGCATTGGTAAAGGTAACCCTGAGCCGTCTCAGCGATTCGCTCCTGTTGTTTCGCTCGCTTTGTTCGCGCCCGATCAGAGCAGCCTGGTTCTGGAATGTTCTCATCAAGACAGAGGCGCTGGGCGTGGCGTGGCGTGGCGTGGCGTTTGGCAATCGTGGCGGACGTGGCGTGGCGTGTGTGGCGGGGGCGTGGTGTGGGGGCGTGGCCGTGGCGGGGCGTGGCGTGGGCGTGGCGTGGCGTGCGGACGTGCGTGGGCGTGGCGTGGCGTGGCGTGCGTGGCGTGGCGTGGCGTGGCGTGGCGTGGCCGGTGGCGTGGCGTGGGCGTGGCGTGGCGTGCGTGGCGTTGGCCATGGCGGGACGTGGCGTGGCGTGGCGTGGCGGGGCTTGCCTGCGAGAGCTTCTGGTGGAGGGCGCGCGCGCGCGCGGGGCGGCCCAGCGCGCTGTCCCTGGGCGGGTGCAGCGACGGAGCCCGGCGCGCGGCCGCGCCCAGCGAGGGCGAGGCCGAAGGCGACGGCGCGCGCGCGCGGGCGTAGGGGTCGTCCCAGTCGTCCAGGCGGCGCAGGAAGGCCGAGCGCACCTCGCGCGCCGCGACGCCGCGCCCCGGCTGCCGCCGCTCCTGCTCGTCGCGCACGTGGCTCGCCTGCCGCACGCGACGCGCAACGCCACTCCGAACAATCGGTTATTCTTCAAACTTGTTTCTTTTTTTCCCTTCTTGTTTTAGGCAACTAGTAACAGCCCCGCCTTTCCATCACCCTCTCTCATATGAACGTTTCATTCCTATGCACACCCCTCACGTGCATAAAACCAACTTCATTTAGGTTTTGGTGTAATATACATTTTGATTAATTTAAACATTAAAGTCATCCCCAAAACGAGAGAGAAATAAGAAGATTACATAATTGAAATATTTTATATTAACGTCAATATTTTAATAAACTTTTCTCTTTGTAGAGTAAGAAAATGTTCAGTTTCATTTAATGCAATATATTTTGAGAACGTTAATTTTTCACCACCCCTCTCGAGCATATTTGATACTCTTAGGGAAAACTTTTCTTAAAAATGACAGGATTTTTCAAATGTTGCTTCCGAGTCCTTAAGCTCAAAGGTCAATGTGCGATTGAAGCTCTGAGACGTTGGAGAGCAAAACCTTGACGGCGGTGGGCGAGTTCGCGGTGACTGCGGAATCACGGCTTTTACGTATCCTTCTCGCTTTTGATGCCACACGACGAAAATGCTCAGTGCGAGATTCGATATGTTGCTGCGAACTCCAAATACGCCGGAAGAACATATGCAGACATGTTAGACTAGTGATAAATAAAAACGTCGAATATTACTGCTCTGAATACCGAACTTCTCTCCGAATCAAGCAACAAAGCGGAAATAAACCTGTAAAAATCTTAAGACTCAAGGGGTAGAGCTTTAGAAACAAAATAAATGAGCATCTACCAATAAAGAAATAAACAGAGAGTACTAATTTGGGTGAATAAATTCACAACAATACCACTACAAACTTCACAACAACATTTTCACTCTTTTAACTTTTATCTTTAAGGCTAAACTACAATAGAAATACAGGAACAATGTTAAGTTATATCTGCTCTGGCATTTGTGATAAAATCAGTGTGGGTTGGTGCTCGCGAGGTCAAACTGAAGCTTATACAGCGGCCCTCTCATTCGTGATGCATTCCGGCAAAAAAGTTTTTAATTACACGCAGTGCGAGTTCTCCGCTGATAACATTAAAACAGATTTCCGTCAGTTGGTGACATCAAAATTACAATGGAAGCAATGGAAAAGAAACTATAAAAAATGGAATGAAAAGGTGAGTAATTATTATGAATGTCAAATGAAAAAATAAGATAATTTTAACGACAAAATTGCCACAACAAAATTCGTCGTTTGAACATTGCAGAAACGTTACAATGCTGACAAATTCACAGAAATTAAATTATAGAAAAGAAATATATAGATGAAGTACTTTACACTAGAACACTCCAATAACCTTCGGTAAGTGTTTTGGAGGCGTTTTATTTCATTGTAATTTAAGTAGGTAATCAAGAGAAAATGAGACTCCCTTAACCCATAACTCTTTTTGCCTTCAACAACAGATTAAAAATAAATAAAGAAAAATAGTATTATCCACGCACGTTTTCTAGAGCCCTCATTTCGCTAGATGCGAGAGGAGTAGCGGATTCGGTTATTTTATCAGCAGGACTGTGGTATCAGCTGTGTAGCTCATTTATCGATGCAAAATAGTTTTCATTAAACGCGAGCGAACATTTCTGGTTGTCAGCAACGCTTGTTGCTATTCGTAATTCAAGCTCAAGAAAACGTGCGCTGATAATAAAGTATCGTCTGAAAGGAGCGCGGATTCGCAAGCTCACCCTCTCGAAGGCGCTGTGGTCGAGCACGGCCTCGACGCGGTCCGCGGGGTCCGCCGCCAGCTGCAGCCGCCACCAGGGTGCGGGCGGCGGCGGCCCCAGCGCGTCGCGCGACAAGCTGCTTCGCGAGGCCAGCCGAGAGATGGCGCGCGAGCCCAAGCCGAAGGTGCTGCTCTCTGCGACCGTCTCGCCGCACTCCCCGCCGGGCGCGCCCAGCGTCGTGTCCGAATCGCGCGAGCAGGGCGTGCACGGGGTGAACGGCGAGTGCGCGGTGTGGGAGGTGTGTGGGGTCTGAGGCGTATGTGGCGTCTGAGGTGTGTTGGGCGTCTGAGACGTGTGTGGGGTGAACGGGGTTTGCGGTGTCTGAGGGGTCCGCGTGGCTTGGGACGAGGTCTCGATGGGGTTCGTGCCCAACCCGCCGCTCAAGCTCCGCAGACGCGTTCGGCTGCCGAAAACACAAAGCAATTCTTGTTTTCTCTTGCATGACATGCAAATACATTATGTAGTACCCTTGAAAAATATTTTTTTTTGTTTTCCCGCTGCTACTGATACGTAATGTAATAATAGGAAATAAAAATTAAATACTTTTTAAAACATTACTTTTCTACATTTTGATATTAATATGTATTAAAGCATTGGCACCGCTGGGTATTGTTGTCCAAATGATATGTCCAAAATAAAATATCCACCGAAATGAGAATTTCACTATTTGAATGTGTTAAAGAAAATTTATTTACGGAAATTTATTATCAACAACAATATATTGGAAAAGAAAAATGTTTGATGATAATAAAATTAAGTATTTAAAATAATTCAAAATAAATCTTTTGAACGTTTTAATCGCAAATGTATTGAAGCAACCTGAGATCTTACAAATTTAATTCTTTATTAAATAAATATTTTTCCTTACAATTCCTTCGATTTTTGTACGTCGAAGATATATTATTCAAATAATAATGAAATGAAATACTAATGAAAAATCAAGGGAAACATCATGAGTAACCCATGATAATATGTTCTTTCAAGCTTTGCAGTACCTATGACCAACTCATTTCGAATTCGTTTCTCGAGGAGTATGACTTGCTGAGAAATTGTATAAAATAAATTATTTTTACTATAAATTATTTACATTTATTAATAATATATTGAAAATATAATTATGTTTAAAATAAATTGTTATCCCAGTAAATGCATAATAAAATGAAAACTGCGAATGGACAATATTGGATTGTTATATTTCTTTTGAACAATTTTTTAAAAGCAATGTGAATGCAAAAACGCCATTTAATCTTAAGCTTATATTTCTGAGAGTAAAAAACTAAGAGCGATTTCCCAAACAAAATATTCTAAAATTTAATTGGATTAAAATTAAAATTATGTTATTATTATACACCTTCCATGTTAATACCCTGTTGCAGCAAAGATGCTAGTGAACACAAAAGGTAGCATTCTCACTGTTCAAGAACATTTGTATATTCTATGCAATATCTAATAATTCAGTGTGGGAATTCACTCGGTAAGCGCAGAATAAGAATAGGAGAGAAACACAATCGAACATTTTCATGTTCGCAATTACTTCACCGTTTTGAGATTTTCCCTGAGTTCATTAAAGTTAACGAAAGCAAAGTCTCCTCTCACATGGTCGGACGCTGCTCAACCTGCGTTCAATTTCCGGACGCCTTGGAAATCAGAAATATAGATGTATGCGTAATTATACACTAGTACAAAGTGTAATATTGCGTAACTTAATATAACATTTAAAATTAATATAACATAATAAAAGAATGTCAACGTCAATTGGCCAGCCTAATCCACGAGAGTCTAGAAGAATGGTTAATAAATAAATTTTAAGTCATCGCACCAATAACTTCATAAAGGAAACCTGTGGGTTGAACGTACTGGAATGAACTTGCTTGGCTAGGGATGCAAAGAGCAGTGCGGACAACTAGGTTCTCGCGTCGAACGCCTATTGCAGGAAAGAAAAGCAGACTAATGGGTACGAGGCATACCCAAACATTTCCGTCTCTTAGGGCCGAATCCGTAGTCATTTCTTGTAATGAGATTTCCTTAAGTAAGAAATTCCGAGTCATAAAGAGACCTTATTTTCAAATGAATGACGAATGAGTAATGAATGTACTCATTCGTGGAACGAAGGTTACCTGCAGCCTTAAGCATTCCTCATTCGCCAGAGGGCTAACCAGCTTTGGTTACGTCAAGTCTACGAGCACACGTTTACGCAACATGGCAGACTAGGACGAAGATTTCTTTGAGTATTTTGAGTTTTATACTCAAAATATCGTCCACTTAACGAAGACGTATATTTGAGATGCTGATAATTCATTGGAAATATACAACGAAGAACAAGTTAGGCGTTTTTTTTTCATAAAATCACTGTTGTATACGGTCTTGTTCCTCTCGTCGACGAAAGAAGAAATTTAACAAAGAGAGGCTTAGCAAACCCTCCTCTTATGAAGATGCTAATAGCATCTCTAACCCACAACCTTTAATTTGAAGCAAAATTCAAAAAAGTATTGAGTACAAAGCTCAAACTCCTTTCTAAACAAAATACTTAAGGTTTTAAAAAACAAAGGCTAGCTAAACCCTTGCAATTACATCGTACAAAAGGATGAACACTATGTAGAAAAACGAAACCCACCCCAACATTTTGTTTAATGTCGTTCATTCTGAGACTTAAAATATGATGAGGTTTACAAGGCCAGAAATAATATTCACTATTCACTGTGAACACAGATTTAAACATATTTCTGGAAATGTAAATCACATTTTTACTTTACCTCTCTATAATGGAAAAGTATTGGAATGACCCTAAAGATATTATCTCAAATATCAGTTGTAAAATCCGTGTTTATAGTACTCTTCAGCTGTAACTTGGCACACGTCAGGATTAAGGTCAATTATAGCTATTCCCAAGATGGTTAAGGTTGGGAGCAGAGAAACATGAAAAGCAACGTCAATTACACTGCGTGACACGATTTTGGTACCCGAAAAACTGACTTTATTGCTTTCTGTTAGTTACAATACGTTGATAGTAGATACCTCTGGTTTAACCACGTCTTGTTTATAGTACACACCAATACATTTCGCCCATATTAGTTCATAATAGTATATGCCATTTGCAACAAAGACACTGTGACGCAAACCTACTAATCACTACAACGATTGATACTTTTGCATGACTGATGTAAGACGATTTTCGAATAAATTCATCCATAATATTGAGTATCCTACTTTGAATTCTGCAATGAAAACAATACCTCATACCGAAGGCATGCCTTCTCCTTTACCTCAAATTAAAAAACTGACTATTCAGCTCCCCTATACAAAACTCAGCAATATTCTTCATTAAAAGAATATTGTACTGACAATGAATAAAACTGCTGAAGGTTTCGTATTTTAAGTCTCTTTAAAAAAACTAAACGACGAAAAGTTAAAAGAAGATATTTTTATCGCTTCACAAATACGCCTTTTAATATGAAAAACAAAACAAAATATCGATCAAAAACTAAATGACAAAGAAATATGCCCATGAACACCGTTTAACGCCATGACAAATGTTTTTTAGGTAATCACAGAACCGAAAACGTGGAATTTTCAGTGAATAATTTGTTAAATGCATATAAAAAGATGGGTTACCGGATGTCATTCAAGTTATGTTGTTAATTCCCATTTCTCTTTCTTCCCTTCAAATCTTGGAGCTGTGAGTGTCGAATAAAGGGAGCAGATCAACCAGCATGTAAAATAGCTAGAAGAACTGTTTCAATGTAGCTACGTTAGGGAATTACTTCTGGCATTTAAAGCGAGATGATGCTTCTCAATATACAGAAAAAAGTTAAATATTGTTAATTGTTTGTGTAAAATACATTATTTGTACTATATATTCTACATTTTAATGTCTCCAAATATATTATTATACGTTTTGTCGTGGTTTTTACTCAAATTATTGGCAATTAAATAAAGTAATCTGTTCATAGGACGTTTCTTTTTTAATATTTTTACTAATAATTGTTGGTTACCGCACCTAAAAAACAGTACAATATTAGGAAAACTTACATATGATTTGTTATTAAGCGACGAGTATGAATAAATAAACAGCAAAAATTGAAACATTTGGAGCAGTTTTTAAGAAAATGGCATTTAAATGCAACTGTAAATTCGAAATTTGAACCTTTTTTCACAAAAAAGTATTGAGTTTTCGAAAAACTTCATATGTCGTTATTTCAAACACTTCCAGTCACAAATGCAATAGTCGTTACATGTTGCTGGAAATGTTCTTATTAAAGATGTGAGAGATCTTTCAAAATAATTATTTATGTAATTTTTGAAAAAAACAAATGAATACAACAAAATGAATTCTGACACCTTAGTGAAAACTCTGAAGAAAAAGAATTGGAGCTGTTTAAGAGAAAATAGTACTTGAGCATTTCTGAAAATGCGGAATTTTTAACTCATTTTCACGGAAAACTGTTGAGTTTTCGGGAAACTTTATCTCACATTACTTTAAGAATATTTACACATAACTACCTTAATGTAAAGAAATTGTCGCTAATGTAAATATTAACAATGTTAGAGACGAGTGCAAAAAAATCATTTTTGTAAGTTTTGAAACAACAAAAGAATAGACCAATATGGCTTTTTTGTCATCTTATAGGGTACATTTAGCACTATACTTGCCAAACGTTTAAAGGAAAATTTGGAGCCATTTAAGAAAAGCTTGTTTTTGTAATTTTTTAAAACTGCAAATACTACACGGAATATTGCGCGAAAACTACTAAAATGTTCACAAAATGTACATGATCTTAATAAAATAACTAATTATGGACAACAAATTTCATTTGAAGGAAAAATCTCCATTTTTAATATTGTAGTTGTAGGAAGACACTGAAAAAAATCATTTGTTTGAAATTTTCGAAAATTCAGAGTTAACCGTGAAAATGGATCTATGCTATTTGTATAAGTGTATGTTACTTGAAATTTAAGGAAACAATTTGGAGCCGTTTTTAGAAAATTTTGGAAATGTTCGGGGGGCGGGGGCTTCATGTAAAGTAAATACAAATTTTGAAGAATGTTTTTCAAATTCTTAAAGTTTCGACTAAAGCCTAATGAAAAGGGCTTCAATTTAAAAAACATCCTACGCTACTCGTGCTCAGAGACGAACGTTTTGAGAAGAACCACTTTTTCGGTATCCGACGACTCCAAAAAGTGTATTTCCGTTGAAATTTCGAAATGAAATTTCCGCAGCATTACATAACCTCTTCTATACTACGTATATTACTCAGTATGTAGGTACATACATGGGAAAATAAAAATGTTAAATCTTGTGCATTATAATTTAAAAATTCAATTTTGGCTTGCTGTAAGTAAATAGCTTCATAAAAAGGCAATTTCTGTTTTGATATCTTTCAGATGGTTTGATTGATTGAAACATTTCACTAAAACATTGCCTTCCTTCATACACAAAAGTTTCGAAAATCACTAAACGTGCTATAAAACTAAAATAAATGCACGCTCAAATTGGCTGCTGTAAATATCATTAAAACATAATAATCAATTCAGAAATTATTGAATAAATCCATAGAAAACGTTTATGATCGCTGATTCAATTCACGCCAAATTCATTTGTAGTTCTGCCGTTCTGTTCAATTACTCTTAAAAGGATGCATAAATTGTTCTTTAAGCAAAAGCTTCCGCGAATGGAGTCCCTGAAAGCTTCGTGATCTGTGAGAGTTACGTGACTTGGAAAGGCATCTAGCTCCGCGAATATTTCATCTAAAATAAAGTGAAAAAGAAAATCTGACACATTCAAAACACAACAGCCCTCCTCTCAAGTCACGATGTCGAGGACTGCTAACAACCTTGCTCATTCCAAAGCAGAAAGCTCGATCGAGAGCAGCGACCGTGCAGTTAGTGCGCATTTGGAGGCACTTCGTAGGCGAACGGTGCTCCAGCGGGTGAGAGGAGGGGGTCAACATGACATGGCAAAAGTTCAGGATAACTCGATCACAACTTACACATCCATAGGCTTTATTCTCACAAGAAAGCTTCAAACATCTCCCGTTACCTGGCCTCGTATCCATTAGCACCTAAAACGCCGTAACGGAATTGCTGCCTTTTGCTTCTTTCGCTCAAGCATTCACAACTATTTTTGCGTTGTTTTTGTAAGAGCAGCTGAGTTTTGGTGTGGAGGTACAATCATACAGAGTTTCCGTCATCTCATGACATGTTTTTGAGATCACGGTAATTTAAAGGAAATCTATAATGATTGCGTGTCAGCATTGACCGGTAAAAAGTCACAGCTTCATTCAAAACCTTCACCCATTCATATTTATCCATTGACTACCTTTTCGACGTTCCATTTCCTTGTGTCATCGTCTATAGAGGATTGTAAGGTCTTCCCGGACACAATGATATACGAAAATGAAAGAATGATTAAACATGGCGGTACATAAATGGATTTTCATCTAAGCAAAGAGATCAAAACATTGTATACCGTTACATTATTGAATACCTACACAATTTCTTGGTCCACTTTTTCGGTTTTCATGTTAAACATGGCGAAATTGCTTTTCGATGAAATACTACTTATTTTGTTACATATGAGAGTCGACTTAAGGTTAATTAAAATACATTTTAATGATGATTTATTATCAAATTAAGTTTTGAAAAACAAGAGAATTGAACGATTGTAAACTATATCAATATATCCGTTGGACACGCTTTCTTTGATTAACATTGCTTGAATTATACAAGAGTTACTGTAACCTTGAATATAATGCCACAATGCAGTTGGAAACAATGTATTCAGTGTCGCTTGTCACGCTATCAATTGGAGAATGATGGCGCTTGAGGATACTAAGTGCGTTCCAGACAGTGCTCATAGCACCACCCAGAGAAGCGCGCAAATGATAACGCTTTTTTTGACGCTCGTATTTCTGTTACGTTGAAATAAATTTAAAAAAGCAAATGAAAATTTCCTCTCTTGGACGTATTGTAAAATATGCACTATTTCTTCAGAAAGCTAATTCTGCATCCAACAAACCTATTTAATCGAGATCAAATCATTTGGAACGGCAGGCACTTGCGTACATGTTACGTACATTATTTTTTAGTTAGAATTAATTGAAACTTACAAGTACATACTCTTGGGGAGGTCCAACGAGGTCTACGGCAAAGTCCAAAATGGAGTAATTAAAAGTACGTACTGTAAAAGGATTAAAATATATCGTATATAAAACCAAACCATTCATTGTCATTTCTTTCACTTATGTGTTACAATATAAGAGAACTCAAAAACGAGCGGTCAATATTCAAAATGAACATAAAATCAGCGGGATATTCCACATTGTTTATCTCCCACGAGAGAATCAATATCAGCACTAAAATTTGACAGTTTCCACTTCAAGTCACTTTTAACATTCAATTTGTTTCTCTAATCACGTGTTTCGTAGATCTTGGCAAAACAAAAACTACTTTGCTGCCCTGGACAGCCCAGGTTGCTAAGACTGAAGAGTCTTAGCTGCCTCGTACCTGACGGGTCGCGCGTTCGAATCCCGTCCGGGGCATGGATGGTTGGGTGTGTTTGTACCGTTACGTTATCACCAATGTTCCTTACAGTGGTCGCTATATAACCTTTTTCCAGCTCCAGGGGATGTCGATTTCGACAAGTACCTCTCGGGGACACCTTTACCCTAGACACGCTCTTCGGTCTGTGTCCAGCAGACTCACAAGGCCTTTTGCGACAACACACATACATGAAAGACAAGGGACCCTGTCCAAGAACTCAGACCGAGGCGCTAGGTCGGCACACGCTCTAGCCCCCTCGGCCGTCCCGGTCGGAAGTGAACACCTCCGTTTCAGCCAGTGCTTTGGCAGGAGGCGCTCACCTGGAGATTCCGGCGAGCCAGGCGAGCGGGCGGGGCCGCGCGCGGCGTCCGCCGCTGGGCAGTGCCAGCACGTCCTCCACGCGCCGCCACTCGGCGTCCGTCAGCGGCCAGCTGTCGCCCAGCACGTGCGCCTCCACGGCGAACGTCTCCCACAGCGTCCCCGCCTCCGCGTCGCCCGCGCCCACGCCCGCGCCCCCGCCCGCGGCCTCGCCCTCGGCGCTCGCGGCCACGATGCACTGCGGCACCAGCACCACCGCCGGCAGCACCAGGCTGCCCTTGCCGTCCCCCTGCCCGCACACACACAGCCGCCACAGCGTTATAATGGCGCCCGACGACAATCGCATCATGTTAATAATATACTATACTTCACGACCATCAATGCAACCTCAAATTATATTGGAAGCAAAGCGAAATTTAATAATGTGTTGTACCGGAAGTAGTTTGCTTGAGGGGGTGCAGTGCTTGTAGTATTGGCACTGCCGTCGCGTTCGTCCTACTGAACGCGAGACGTGGGAGGAGAGGCGAGCGCACGTGGTACGGCCACAAATAATGCGCATAGCTGGCTTAAACTGCTGTGCTGACATACCGACTGGACAGGTTCCACCCTTGAGAGCCGTAGCCGCACACGCGAGTCGAGGCAGGGTGACGAGCAGGGAGAGAGCTGAGTGGGCGAGGGGATGTGAGAGGGGCTAAACAGAGAGAGAGACAGAGGGCTTGCGTCTCAAGGGTGGTGCCTTATATGAGGGCGGCCTGCAACCCAGAATGCAGGATCTGTCTCACCTCTTTCAACAACCTGAGGTCCCACTGCACGAAACCAGGTCGCAGCTCACCCGACCACAGTATATCTTTTCAGTTGGGATCATGAGGTCTGTGGTGAATGTATTATCATGCCAGCGCATGCGACATAGGTATTATAATGTTTATATAATTCTTCTCAATCTAGTAAGGTATGTTCCTTTTACGTTGCTTTAATCTTATTTTATTGTTTGTATGTATGTGTATCCACTGAATGCGTCATAGTTACTGTTATACATAATTCTAATCGTGTTGTGTTGAATTTAGCTCTGAAAATGGAGAAATAGAACTCCGAAATATCGGAAAACTAAAATAATTGATTTCTGGACCGAATCCCATGAACAACAATGTAGGTAATATTAATGATTACAGTAACAACAATAATAATCTGTTTTTATTTTCTAATAGTTTTTCTTTAGAAAGAAAAATGAACTTTCTACCTAACTAAATTTCGGGATTTTTACTGTAAATGAAAGATAGTGGTCCGCAGATGCGTTATCGCTTGCTATTATTTACCGATTAAAAAGTGTTTTTCCATCAGCCAAAAGATATATCTTTACCAACCAACAAGAATATTTAGAAGGAATCCGAGAAGATATAAAGCAGTCCAAAGAGACCGAAGACCAAGAAGAGAGATTCAATAGATAGATGGTTTGGTTCAAACAGATATAATCATCACAAACGTAGATGAATACTGAATGGTGAATTGCAGATGACACTTATAATGAAAGACCAAGAAGAGACCTGATCGAGTAACTACAAACTCATTACGTGTCTAATAATGACTTTCAAGCTCTTCACAAATACAAAACTGGATTTTGTACCGACACCCTAACAAAAGGTTAAAAGGGAAATCGAAAACATCTAGGGTGAACATTTTTCATTAATCACTGAAAAAATAATTCTAGAAAATGAGAGGAAACTGACAAACTTACATGGCTTCATGTAAAGTACAATGGAGGTATTGGGGGTATAAAGTATCCTTCAAAATTGAAATATCCATTTAAAATTCATGAGATCGCAACGTGAATCTAATTGATCGGCGTAAAAATATCCTGTTTATGGTTTAAGTGCTAGTATGGTTTACAGAAATACAAGTAAATTAAAGAACACTTTCAGTATTAAGGGTCTCCAAAATGAGAAATTTCGTCAAAATTGCGACTAATTTTTTGTAGCATTACGAAACTTTCTTTCTATTTCGTATACGACAAAGTGAAGTTTTCAATACGAAAATACCTACTGGAGGTATCATGGCAAGTTAGTAACACTAGTAATACAATAAAAATAATTATTGCGCCATTGCGACCAATGTAGTAGGGAGGTTTATGATGATCTCAGAGTGTAGTATAAAGTAGACTCAGACCAACAGAATCCTCAACATATTATTACCATTCTTTAATGATTTTCGGCTCCATCCAACCGTCAGTGCAGTTTGCACGATTACACTGAAGATAACCGCGATGCAATCCAATAAAGTACTCCCGGACGGGAAATTACAGAACTATGGTAATACTAAATATTCAGTTCAGTGTGAGCGGTAAAGATTCTTGTCAATTCAAATATATAAGTGTACTGATGAAGTGTGATAGTCGTACGTACATGAAACTCCGTTTGTACTAACAGACAAGATAATGCCTTCCGACATGATAGGATCATGTAGGGCACATATGTAATTTTTATTGACATTGCCGTGGCTCTGGTTCAATGTTTATTCTGTTTCTTACATTTTAAAATTTTACTGGGATTGGTTTATAAATAATGAAGAAAATAGTAGGAATCTAAAATAATAAATCATTGTTATTTCCCCTCAAATAGATAATGCCCATAGGGCAGCTTCCAATGTACACATGGGATATCCCGATAATCTGACTGACGAAATGGAATTCTGAAATCCATCGTTCTGGTAACATGTATCAAGGAATGACTCGGAAATGTGAGTTTGAGGTAATCTCCATCACAATCTACATTTGAATTGGGTAAAAAATAATATATTTTTAACATTTTAATAAAATCTTAATGTTCTTTCATTGTGCCAGAGTAAATGAAAGAAAATATAATGTTTAGCCAATACACAAATAATTACCTTAATCATAATTTTATTTTGGATTGACAGCTAGGTCATGACATTTTCATTTCATCTCTCTTTCAGTAAGTTATGTAAATGTTGACAAATCTGAAATAAATATTATACCTACGCTACAATGTGTTCTAAATACATAAAGATAGATATTTCAGGAAGTGGCAGAGAGGTATACTCGTTGGATGGTGCAAAATAAAGAAGTAATTTCATTTTTATCCGTCCAAACACAATTTTGGATTAAATTTCTTAACCAAAAAAAAAAAAGAAGAGCGAAGACAAAATACACTTATTCACATCTCAAGAAGGGTAGGTCAACTTTTCTCGAATAGAAGAAAATACATCAATACAAACATACATTCACGTTTTTATTAAAACCTCTGAAATTATGAAAATCGCAAGTTTATTTTTTTCGAACCTGTTAGTATTATAGACAGAGATTTGTATCTTAATGGAATTTATCATTCAATTTTAGATCTTTAAATTATGCAATTCACTTTCTTAAAAAAGTAGTAGTTGTTAAATTAAAAAAACTTATAAAACTTAAAGGAAGAAACATTTCGTTATACCACGCATTCTCACGAGTTTGAATACAAATACATAAGATCAACAGGAAAATTTGAAATATTTTATTTCTATTTTTTCAGAATCCAGAAAATAATTGAAAAAATCGAAAACCTGACACGGATAAAGCGAATGAATGCAATGCAGAAATCTACGATGAATAATCACTATTCACGCGCGGCCTGGAGTTTTTGTTGTTTTGTCCCACGCTCACGAGGAGGCAGTGTTTTGGCCAGTCATCTTCTCTAAACGGCGCAAAAAGTTAATTCCAGATTACCCTCGTTTAAGCACAACATGCTTGGGTAAACAACGGTCTTTGAATTTACAACAAAGTCATTACATTTTTTTCCTCAGCAATGCACAAGTCACAATAAAGTTTAAGTGGTTATTGTCAAGTAGATAATTATTTACCAAAGTTATGCATAACAAAGCAGATGGAACTACTGTCTTTGTCATGACATACCTATAACATAGAGGAAGATAGAATGAGAGTCAGCGTAACCCTAGTTAACACTCAGGTTATAGGGCAAAGGTGACATGCCAAACGTTCTGAGTTGCAAATGCGTATAGCCGTCATGTCGCATATTTACAACGTAACTTCGCGCAAACTGAGATGTCGAGGTTGTTCCTCTCTGCAGCAGTGAAGTGACTGATAGTGTCAGTAATGATCTATCCTGAAGATACACATGGAGGAAACATAAGAAATACAAGAGGAATAGAAAAATAAATAATATTTATTCTAAAATTACTGTGTATTTGAAATAAACAGTTAGAATGTTTCAGAACAATTAAAACTATTTTAAAAAGTACAGAATGAGAGTAAAATGAAAATAAATAATTATACAATAGATTATCATATATGTAATTCAATATTTAAACAAAACTTGTTCGTGTAGACAACTTAATGCAGACAATTGAAACATTTGATTGAGTTGGTTTCCAACTTGCCAAAGAGTCGTTTTTCTGCTGTTCTATTACTACGTACAGAAACATAACTTTTTAAGTCTTGGTCACAAGGGTGTGGTCATGAGAAAAAAGTTCAAAAGAACATTATTTTGTGATGAGATATTTTACTTTCAAAAAGTGTACAACCGTCAGAAATATTATTCTGTATATAAAAACAAAACCGAAAAGGTTGCATCGTCAGTGGGAGTTTTTAAACGTTGGGGGAAAAGTTGCAAAGTAGCCGCAAAAGCGTCATTGGCGGTCAGTGTCTGTCCGGCAACGGCGTCGACTTCGGCATTAGAATCTCGCATCAAATTGATTCACATATTCGAGAAGATCAACGACTTCCACATGAACAATGACTGATAAGTATCGAATAAATGTTGACACAACTCATTGCATCATTTAAAACAAAGTGAACTACCGTAAAACTTGCGCAAGGTGGGTTCCACTAGACTTACCGCTTTATCACAAAGTCGAGAGACTACAGTTGTACAGAGTTCAAAAATTGTTTCAATATCGAGACTGAACGATTTTACAGCAGAATTTTGATCTGTGATCTTGGATACGTTATTTTCAACCGTAGTCGGAGAGTCAAAGCTGGCAGCGGAAACATCCAGAATCAGCTGTGAGGAAGAAATCCGAAACGGAACAGTCCGCTAGTCAGGTCATGTTAAACCAGTGTTAGAAGATTCAAACAATTGACATCTAAGATGTTTTCTCTTGAAAGAAAAAACACGGAAAAAACTTGTGGAACGATTAAAGCGGATGCCTAAGAATGCACACTTCTATAAAGGGTGAAAAATTATGAAAGGGAAATTGGATACTACTTTGCTGAAAGAGAAGAAAGCGAATCGCTACTGCGGAATTGAGGGAAAGCAAAATTCGCGTTACGAAAGCGAGGAAGGAAACTGTAAACAAAGGGATATTACAATCATTAGTTCTACATCATTATATTACAATCATACAATGTAATCATTATTTAGACCGAACAAGAGAGTTAAACATATATTTTATTTTACTAGTCTTCGTATTCTTCTAGAGTATTTGTTTTACTACAAGAAAATATATTTTTATTAAACTTCGAATTGATACATACCAAACCATATTATGCTGATATTATTCATGGGTTGTGATATAGCAAATAATTTTTAGTAATGTATTATTTGCCTTGTTTAATTATTAACCCGAAATACAAAGGTGAAAACTATTTTGAACAGGTGTGGGGGAGTAAAACAATTCACGAATATTTACAATTCTAGTTTCATTAATGATAGTGTTAAACAAACGTATCAACCGTGTAACCATAATAAACATTTATTTTTTCCAATATCGTTAACATAAAGTATTCTATTAAAACGGAAGAGCCTTTGGCAACGTTGCTTCACCTACTACTCCACGCCACAAATTTGGTCGTATTATGACACTGCACGCCTTTAACTTGAATTAACCCTTCGCCACTGACCAGTGGTCGGTTGTCCTCGCTCCTAGGGCTAGAGTACCGACAGTGACAAGGTGTTTGACACTAGTTAGACAGCTATGTCGAATTCAGCCACAGGCTGGAGGAGAATTCTAGCGGCCGGCTGCTCTGACCGCTATTTTCAGTGGTTTCTCCAAATGTCGGCGCATTAACCTAATGAATGGGCCACGAACCGCTTGCCATCTTTCCTTCCTCTTCCATGTCCTATCCTCTCCCCTTACTTACACTTTCAAGCCCTATACTACCAGATGAAGCTTTGAACTAGACCCGGCTGCCACGTGCTCCGCTGGTGGGAGATACCTGGTTGGGGAAATAATTGAAACTCGAAGTAATTGCGTCCGTGCGCACCTGCACGACGACGCCGCCGCCGCTGTCCAGCACGCGCACGCGGAAGCGCGCCGCCGCGTTGGAGAGCGAGAAGCGCAGCGACACCAGCGCCCGCTGCTGCGCGCGCAGCAGGCAGCGCCCGATCAGCGCCATGCGGTTGGGCGTGTACGCCTCGAAGGCCGACGAGAAGACGAGCGCCGGCATGCGCACGCTCACGGGGTCCTCGCCCGGCCGCGCCGTGAACAGCTGCAGGCGCCAGTTGAGCCGCACCCTGCGCGCGCCCGCCCGCCCGCCGTTCTCGCACTCTCGCTCTCTCGCTCACTCCAATTTCAGCAAATTGTATCAAAATTAATGGCAGTAGTGTGTGACTATAATGAATCGAATAATATCTCGTTTTAATAAATCTCTAAGTTCATGTCATGATATCAAATATTGCTTTTACGACTGGCAAAATTTGCGATTTGTCTGAGAAATCCAATACCAGTCTTCTGTCATGTCGTCGCGACGTCGCATAAATGAAACATGTTCTCGAGCAAAAAGATTTATCGGCAAGAGACATAAAATACTGAATTTCGGGTTTCACAAAAAAGTGGGAATGTATCGTGTTATAACGTGCGTAGAGAATCATATTTCTAATAAAACATTTCAGTAAAATCACAAATTTTATGTTAAAAAAACAACTACAATTTGGTGCATTTTTCCTGCCTGATGTTTAAAGTAGTAGGTTCTAAAACATACTAAACCATTAATTTTAAAAGCAATTTCTATCAGTTTCATTGCCAATAGTTTTTAAAGTATTATTCATTTCCTAGTTATTATCCTTTATATGGCTTTGCCCTTTAAGTGGATAAGTTGATAACTCATGAAAACCAAACTTGACACGAGTTGCAAAGGAGCAGCATATTTTGCCATCTTGCGATTATTTAAAATTATCTTTTTGCAAGAATAAGAGACAACTCAACTTATTCGATATCAAACCATTGTTTTATCGTGAATACTTCTCATTTTTTTCAACAAGTTGGCTAATTTAGTGATATGATTTCAGATGTCAATTAATTTGATCTACATGTTGCAAAATTCTGATAGGTTCGACTTTCAAGCCTAAACCAAACGGTGCATGGCAAAGTGTACTCGAGAGAACGCGCAGCAACTGAAGCACTTGCATCAACGCGCGAGAAGCAACCACAATGCGCAACCGCAGCTCCTAAGGAGAGAAATCGCCTGGCGAAATGAGCTCTGCACTTGGGCCCGCGGGAAGGAACTTGCTTTCCATTCCCTCCACTCCGCGGCGGAGCTCGCGAAACGGCGGCGCGGAAGACGCTGAAAAACTGCGTCGGCGGCAGAACGCTGCACTTATTTTTCGTTTTCCCGCTCTCTGATACAAGAAGCTGTGTCGAAGAGAGACTCAGCGCTATAAATGAGCTCTCTCAATTGGTTCTCGTGGGAACGGAATTGAAGAGGAGAGAAATTCGTGTTCAAGTTTTGAATTTTATCAATGACTTTCAGAAATGCTTCTATTATTTTGCTTGAATGTTCAGAACGTGGGTAGCCAGTAGTTTCTGAACCGGACTGTATATAACTATATTTTTTGTGAAAATAGCTATATTTTTTTCTAATCTCTATGAATGTTACCCATTTTCTCTTGAAATGCTCTGCTTAAGTATGACGTGAACAAAAATCCTACAAGTCTTACTTTAACATATTTTGTATATTATGCAGGAAATTACTGAAAATTTGACTTATTATTTTAATTCAATTGACCAATAAAAAGAAATTGCACGAGAGTAGCTTTGTGGGCGGATTCCAAATCCATCCGTCCCACACACGTACACATAAACCTAATTCTGAACCTTTAGGGCTCTCCGTCAATGACGTAAAAGTCAATTCTCAGGGCTCAGTATGAATCACAGCATTGCCAAGAAGAAACGGCGAGTGGTTTACCTGACTGTCCAAGGTAAATGTGAAGTCGAGTTTGGGGAATCACAGTAAATCGGGCTAGGAGGCCCAGTCACCATCAACGAGGCAAGTGAACGCACTACTTTTCGTGAGCGCATTTGTTCGTGGTACACAGAAAAATATACTAGAGACTTCTATTGTTGAATTTCGAATGTAGAGGTGTCTGTTAAACCAGATGGACGTGGTCGGGTATTGTCACGCAAATGTCCCGACCGTGTTATCTGAGAAGAGAGTGTCTTCACAACGTAAAAGAACGCACATTTTCCAAAAGCAAGGCAAGTTATTGGGTTCTGGGATTGAAAAGGGACAAATGGTCTTTGATATGACCTACAATATGCGAACAAATTGGAAAAGCAGAACGTAATAAATTCGGAAAGTCGCATTGTCTGCGTATAATTGGTAAATAATATCACTGCAGAAAATTCTCAAACAAGCAGGTAACGGGAAGTATATGGTATGTAGCATTGTATTGAACAGTAAAAGCAGCAGTAACTAAAGCCATGTAAGTCCCAGCGAGG
>BOPP01000129.1:1744239-1758699 GCA_017312745.1 Gryllus bimaculatus
ACGCGCGCGCTCCACGCCGCGCGCGCCGCCGCCGTCACGCGCCGCAGGAACGCCTGCAGCACGCGCGCCGCCGCCTCCTCCCGAGCGCCCCACGCGCGCGCCGGCGCCGCCGCCGCTGCCTGGGGCACACGACCACATGCAACGCACTACGCACAGTGGCTTCGTCTTTGAAGCACTTGGAAGCCGTGTTTTTGGCAGTCAAAGCAGCGCCCTCTGGGAAACAGAGCGATTTATGCAACTCTGCCCCTGGTAGGTCTCAGCTCTTCACGATTTTAACCAAACGGGAGCTTGAACGCCGCAATAGTGGCAGTACGGTGACGTTGAAGCTTCCGATTGGATGAGGCTGTCAACAGCTGATACCTGCCAAGGACAGAGTTGCAAAAATTGCAGCGTAGCATTACTTTGGCGCTGGTTACGGACGGCGTCACCGCCACTCGTATGTTTTGACTTTAAAAAACATGGCGGCCACTAGTTCGGCGAGCCTCCAGAATCAAGAGCGCTGACACTCTAGGGACAGCCACTCTATGTAGTCTATTCTAGCTCGTTGGTGCTTTCAGTGCATCAATAAATAAGACAGGCGCGCGCGCACACACGTACACACGCACGCACGCGCACACACACATACACACATACATACATACATACATACATACATACATACATACATACATACATACATACATACATACATACAAGAGTTGTAAAACTCGAAAACTTGACACGTTTCTCTATGTATGTCTCCGAGCTAAATACAAATCTCTAGCCACAATTGCACCTCCACCTTCCAGTTTGTTTTTTTAAATTTACAATTTCACATTGTCTTTTCGCGTTAAAATACAAAACAAAACTACAGGGTGGTGGCGTGATTCTGGCTTCAGGTTCGGATTTAGCGCGTACACATGGATCAAACCTTTGGGTACGACTTCCTATTGTTTTGGGTGCCCGTGTAATTCGATTTGTTCAAAGAATTATCCCCCGACCAGGAACCTGGGCCTCCTGGCTTACTGTCAGTAACTCTACGCACTGGGCTATACGAGATGAACAACTCTTTGAACGTTTCCAAGGCATGAATATTGCCCGAGTATAATATTTCACTGTCACCACTTTGTCATCTTATTGGAGAGGCAATGATACAGCAACTGGGTGTAAAAGGAGACCTACGTACGTGTTCCGGTCGCCTTGACAACTCTTGACCAAATTTAATTCTTAAAGTACTTTGATTACTCAGTAACAAGGTCAAATCGTATTTTTGCACAGATTACTGACATAATTGAACGATATTTTTACGCCTCTGCTGAATAACAATCCGCTTTGTCTAGTTTTTATGCCTTTTATGGGACGTGTCATGCTTTTATGCCATTATGAGGGGAAATTTTATTATATTTCCCCAAATACTCATCGAACATTAATCCTGAAATTATTAGTATCACTGATAATATCCTAAATCCGGAAATAATATTCAATGATTGATATTTCAAGTTAACATGAAAATGTTATACTACATCAAAGTTAAAAGTAGTAACTTGACGTATCTACAGACTGACAACTCTAAGAAATGATTTTTGTTTTGTATTGGACGTGAAATTCGTGAGGATCATTGTACATTCTTACGTTTTCCAATTTATAATCAAAGTTGTAATTATAATCAATTTGTATTAGTATTACATTTATTAATATTTTATGCGCGAAAAAATTTTCCGTTTATAGTTACAAAAACTAAGGGAAATTGATATGTCTGACAATATAAAGTATGTAGTTGAACTCTATGAACCTACATACTTAAGAAAACTAGCTTTCACTTAGCATTAAGAGACGTTCTGCAAGAGAAATGGTAAGACCGGAAATTGGTTCCCAAGGAATCTTGCAGTGTACCACGTGGCACTTGTGGTGGGAGCGCGCTCGCAGCGCCTACCTGCGCGCCGGCCAGGTCCGCCAGGTCGGGCAGGCTGATTCCCTTGCGGTTCCGCGCGGGCGGCGGCGGGAGGAAGGGGGACGCCGATGGCGACGGCGATGGGGGCGGCGGAGGCGGCGGCGACGACGTCCGGGACGGCGACATTTCAGTCTTTATGGAAACAACCGTCCATGTCTTACTTTGCTTCGACAAAGAAACCCTGTCGTGCGATTAACGCTTTTTTTTAAATACACAGATATATTTATTCTTAAGCGGTTAAAAAACACCTGTAATGTAAATAATACGCTAACACCAATTATCGAAGTAGTTGGTCTTTTCATTCTAATACGTTTATTGAAGTTTCGTTCAAACGTGATCCTGAATGTTATGCTAAACGAAAAGACATTGGAATGAATAAGCAGAACAAACTCATTATTATTGAGTACCTCTACTAAGATATGTACATATATACATATGTACATACACATTATTGCCATTTTATCTTCACTTCACTTTATTCTAAACACACATCAATTGTCACACACATCAAAATAGAAATGGTTGAAATTCCTCTATACAATCATTTTACGATAACTGAACGTTGCCGACCGGACCTTAACATAGATTGGCAGAGATTGGAAGAAAGTTTATCTCTACAGAAGTAAATATACACTAGTTTTTTTGACATATGTTATTTTGATCGTCCTATATACAATTTTTACGAGGAGAAGGTTAGTAATAGTACAGTGGTGTCAATGATGTCTGCCGGAAGTGAGGGGAGGGAGTACATATCTCGCCGACCTACTCCAAAAACGCGATAACACAATTAACTAAAAATATTTGTTTAGATAGAGTTACGCATGGGCAAGTACACGGTTGACATTACTTCTGCTTCACATACATCTGTTAGTCCCTGATCCCCAGTAGGAGCTTTTCAAGAAGCTGGTGAGGGGGGAGGGGTATGTTTACAGTTCATAGCGAAGGTAGTGCGGTCATAGAAGCGCATTACATTGTTTTGCAAGAAAGATTATTCCTGTGACGCGTATTGCGCACTCGCCTCCGAAGTGAGCGATGTCAAGTGTAAGGCACCTGGGCGTTGTGGTTGCGCGCGCTGCGGGGCCGCCGGCCCGCGGGCGAGCGGTCCGAGTGCGAGGAGGCGGGCCGGCGGGCGCGCGTGCGGAAGGTGAGGTCGGTGCCGGCGAGCGACGGGCTGGCGGTGGCGGTCGGCGGTGCGCCGGCGGTGCCGCCGGAGCGCCGGGGGTGCCGGGCGCCGCGGGCGAGGGCCGACGGCGAGGGCAGACTTGCGCGCTGCAAGCTTCGCCCCGGAGAAGACGGTGGCGAGCGCGCGGCGCAGCTTGTCGGCGTGAGCGCGCTCGAGCGCCTGCGCTGCGACGCCACGAACTGCGCCACGGCGTCCAGCAGCAGCCTGCCAGCGACAACCAGATCGATTCGGAACACCAATTTTGGAGAAAATCGCCGGAACGCTTTAAGGCCTCTGACTAATGATTACAGACGGACAGACAAGACAAAACGGACGTAACGGACGTTTTGCGCCGTAATTCGATTTTTCGGTATCAACGTCCAGCAAACGTACATTATGGCTACACCACGTGTTAGAGGATTTGTTTTTAAATTAAGCAACTAGATTTATCCACTTTTTCGTTTCCAAAAATCCGCCATTTTTTGCGCAAGCATTACATAACTTCTCCTCTGCTCCGTATCGAGGAGGTACATATTGCTAGCTTTTCAGGAAATATTAGACTGGAATACGACGATGGCATTCCCCTTTGCGACTCGGCAGATGAATTTCTGTGAATTACGTCTCATTGTTGTGACATCTAATTTAGATGTAATAAAAGGTGTTATGATTGAGTAATTGTTTGAATATGCTTGAAAATAATTAGTTTTCGCCACCCAACGTCCCACCGATTTGTAATTATTTTTTTTATAAAAATAATGACTAAAACGTGTTAATTCGGAGAGTAATTGTGGTATGAAAAGACAGAATTTGTTGCGGTTTTATTCTTGTCCTCCGTGCGAGTACCTCTGCGCGTCCGCGCTGGGCGGTCGGCGACGGCGCGCAGCGCGTCGTGGAAGTCGCCGCACACCCTGCGCGCAGTCGTGCTTGCCGAAGAGGAAGTGCACGTCCCTGGAAAGAGGTCGCGGCAGCACGCAGCCCAGCGCCTCACGCGCACGCTGTTGTCCGCCCATGCGCGCCAGCACGTCGTAGCGCGCGCCCACGCACAGGCGCCGGCAGTCGGCAAAGCAGCGCACGCACAACCGGCACCTGCGCCACGCCGGCGCCAGCCCACAAGGGCCCCCATCGCATTCCTCGCCCGTCTCACACTTCGTGCAAATTCTCGTACAGTTTCTGTACAGAAACTTCGAGACACCAAACTAATAGTAATAAAAATATCGCACGTACACGGTCTGGGTGCTTCTGTACGAATCGCCACAAGACGCCGCTCGGGATCACGGGAAATAACTCCCGATTACTGTAGTACAACCTTCTGGGCGGTTTAGAACGAGAGAAATATCAAGTAATTGCTGTGCAGAAAGAAAGCATTCTCAGCAGAAATGCCTTTAAGATATATTTGCCCAGTTAATTGAGGATAAGAACGATGGTGAGATTTTTCTACTGAAATGACACACTCTGTATCACATCGTTCGGGAGACCCGTGACATGAAATGGTTAGACTACAGTTGATCTTCTACCTTCTGCTCCGGAAATAGAATTCGATCGATCTATTTGGAATGTTGTAAGGTTCGCGCAGTCTTCTTGAGGTTTCTCATTCCCCAAACCTCTTAATACCTCCCTTTCTCCGTCATAATTCAAATCATGTTATCGTTCCCCACCACCTCCTATCAATCCATTTACCTCTCCCGGCCACCGATGAGAACCCTGCGCCTCCTCGGGCGCGCTGTGATGAGCCGCCGAGGAGTTATCCACTTATTCGTGGTGGCCCGCGAGTTGGACTGGTGCTACCTCGCTACCAAGTTATTGCTAACTTGTCCAAGCGCACAACAACACGTGCGGGGGATGACCCCCCACCCTGCGCCGACGCTCCGACGCCGTGGGGTGCAGCCTCTCAGCCCACCGCACGGCCCCTCGTCGGGTCACGCGGGAATGTCACCCCGTCCCAGAGAGAGTGACTAATTACGACGTTTTCGTTACCAAGGTCTGCTACGGCCGAATAGCCTGATAGCGACCTATAAGCGGGCGTTGCGATGCATCAGAAAATTATGTACTAGGCTTAGAACTCCTGGTTTTGGAGATCGCGCAATCCATACTATTTGTTACTTATGCTCTCAACACAAAGAGATTAAATTTAAATTTCAAAACACGATCTCCGTTACACTTTTCGTTCTACAAGTTATTGGCTAATGGAAGTAAATCCTTGCCAAAGGCATAGAGCGATCTCGTAGACCTGAATTATCAAGGGTCAATTCAGAATTTTCACAGTTACATGGGTTGAACCCGGTAAATTCCTGTATAGTCGGATTTTTTAATGAAATATTATTTTGTGTATTTGTGGATGGTTTTTAAAAGTATCAGTGTTTTAATAGCAGCTTGGCTATTGCTTTGCACCCCTCTGCATCCGGATTTCCATTCCGCCTCATTGATGCGGAAAACTGCTTGAACAAACAGGGTTAACCGTCCAGATTCCTCGGGGATCTCTCACGTCTCCCAGCTTCTCATTCTACTACTGTTCTAATATTAGTATGAATCTTATTCGTGTCATCTATCATAACACCTATAATTATGAATAAAAAAACGCATTAAAATCAAATTACACTCTCCAGAAGAAGCGAAAGCTTCAGTACCGGAAATATAAATATTAGTGTTGAAGACTTCGGTTAAAACATTCTAGAAAGTCGTAATATAAACTAACGGGGAAAGTAGATTATTTTATGCCATTGTTGGCAATATTGAAGAATTTTTTTATCGTTTCAAAGTACACGTTTATCCACTATATTCTAAAAAGCCTATAGAAGAGATATTGTATTAGAGATATTAAATTAACTGCTTGGAGTAGATTTTACGACTCATTCTCCAACGTAATTTTCTCACAGCTCTGTGTTGATTTTACAAGACTAATTATTTAGATAATTTAGAACTAGTGGTGCTTAAAAGTAGTTTGCAATTTTCGAAAATTCAGAGATTTCAACGATAACGATACCTGCGCTATTCTGTGTCAATGAAATAATCGCGAAACTCTATAACGATTTTTATTCGGAAAAAGATATCTTCTCTAGGAATATACTATTACGTCTCAAGAAAGCATGTCTCACTTGGAATTTAAACGCGCTCATCTTGTGTCTTGAAAACTAGTTAAAAGCGTACCTGTGCATGGAGAACCACAGGCGCAGCACGTAGCGGCCGGCCGCCAGGCGCAGGTGGCCGCTGTTGGCGCCCACGGAGGCGCAGCGCGCGCAGAAGGGCACCTGCGTGCCGGGAGCCCCCGCAGAAGTCCTCGACAGCACCGCCCCGCGCGCCACGCTGTCCGCGTCGTCGTCGGCGGCGGGGGCGGCGGGGCGCCCGCCTTGGGCACGATGCTCAGGTGGAAGACCAGCTGCTTGTCCGCTGTCCGAATCCACCAGCACGTACACCGGCTCGCTGTAGGCCTCGCTGCTGTACGAGTAGAAGCCCTCGGACTCCTTTTTCTCTGCGGTAGTTCGGCCGCCGTCGCCATTGCAATGTTCCGCGCACGGCTTCTTAATGTCGGAGACGACGTAACAACTAGCGTAGTATTGCGGCATCCGATAAACGTGGCGTACTTCAAGTGTTGCACGATATCGTCCATGTATAAACCACCTCCTCTGGTATTTGATGTCCGTCTCGTCAGACTGCTCTCGCAGAAGAAACTTGAGGTCGCGCTGCGAAGACGACACCCTGCGGTCCGCCTCCGGCTCGTCGCCGGCGTCGTCCTTCCTGCCGGACATCCGGGACCAGGGCGGCTCGCTGGCGCCCGGGAGCAGCGCTCGTCCGCGGAAGGCGCCGTGCACGTTCACCACCTTGTAGGGCTTGTCCTCGGAGGAAGGGCACGTTGTGCGGCGCGCCCACTCCACCCAGCGCACGCGCCGCCAGCGCTCCATCGTGCCCATGTCGGGGACGGCCAGCACGCGCGCCTTCTGCAGGTAGAGGGCGTGGCGGCGGCCGCCGGGCGCCTCAGACGGGAAGACGAAGGTGCGTTCGTCGAACGGGGCGCTCGGACGGGGGCGCTTCTTGCGGCTGCGGGGCAGCCCACGCGCTTGTGCTCCGAGGGCTTGGCGCCGCCGCGCCGCGCCGCCGTCGCTTCTCCGAGTCGTCGCCGGTAAGCGGCTGCAGCTCGTGTGCTCCCTTGACCAGCGCCCACACCTCGTCGCGGAGCCGCGACGCCAGCGGCTCCTCCGTCAGCACGGCGGACGACAGGCACTCCATCACCGAGAACTCGCGCACGTCCTCGTCCCGCGTCCAGGTGCGCGCCGCCAGCAGCGCCACGCCTTGAACAGCACGTAAGGCCACACCACGCAGGGGTTTGTCGGTGGCCGCAGCAGGATGTCGCCGCGGCGTCCACCGGCAGCTCGTCGTTCACCACCCGCGGCGCCAGCAGCCCATGTGGAAGAGCGCACCGCGTCGTCGTGCGCTGGATGTCCGTGTCCGCGTCGAGCACCGAGTCTGCCGACAGCGCTTTATTCTTCTCACGCGCACGTACAAACTGAAATACTTATTTCGTACGAGCTTCAGCTCGTCTTAAGAAACAGTCAGCTGTTAATGGTGTTGATAACTTTTACTAGAAAAAGAATCTTTCATTTGAGAAGATGGCCCTACTAAAACGGCATTCGTTTCATCATCAACATTCATCATCATTGTCATATTATTATTATTATTATTAAATTATATTATTATTATTATTATTATTATTATTTTATTATTATTATTATTATTATTATTACTATTATTATTACTATTATTATTACTATTATTATTATTATCATCTATTATCATTATTATTAATCATTGAATTATTATTATCAATATTAAGAAAAACGAATTTCTCATTTACTCCGTATTACATTATTGATTAGTCAGTAATTTAAATGCAACAACAAACTTGCAAAATTCAATAAAGAAAACAAATTTAACAGAAAGTTTGACGCAAAAACGTAGTAATTAAAAAAATAGAACGGAGAGAGAATACAAATAGAGAAACAAATAGAAACAGGAGAAAACAGGTGTGGAAGAATTAATAAGAAACTACTAATAAGCGGAAGGGCAGAAAAGTGTAAAGATAATCTCGAAGAATTTTGTCGAAATGTGGAGTGTATGAAAGAAACTGAAACAAACATTTTTTTGAATATATATCCTCATTTCTGTTAGATTCGTAGGACTGAATAGACCCTCCTTAATTAGTTGCAGAAATATGTATCGAGAGAGAGAGAGTAATGCAATAGGCCTGCGAAGAGGAGAAAGGGAGGGAGGGCGGGCGGGTACCCCAGGGGATGACGTGCCAGCGGGCGTCCAGGCGCGCTTGGCGGCCGGCCGTGCGAGGAGGCGAGCAGCGCGTGACGGCGCTGGCGAAGGCGCGGCGAGGGAGTCGCGCGACGGGCGCCTTGGGCGGCACCACGCTCTCCGCCTCCGCCGCCGCCGCCGCCCGCGCCCGCGCCCGCGCCCCGGCCCGCGGCGCTCTGCCGCCCGCTGCCGGCGTCCCGGCGGCGCCCCCGCGCCGTCCAGCAGGTGGCGGCTGGCGCTGCGGCTCACGTCGCGGCTGGCCGCGGGCTGGCGAGGCCGCTCGTCAGGGGGCTCACGTCGCGGCTCGTGTTCGGCTGGTGCTGGGCTGCGTCGCGCTGGGGAAGCGGCTGGGGTAGCGGCTGGCCTGGCGGCTGGCGGCGCGGCTGGGCGCGGCGCTGAGGCCCGCGCTAGGCCCGCGCCGTCCCGCCTCGTCGTCGAGCGCGCCGCTGGGTTGTGGGCGGCGAAGAGCGGCGATGCGGCGCCCGGGGAAGAGGCCTCGGGGCTGCGCCAGGCGACGGCGGCCGCGCGCAGCGACGGGGACGCAGCACGCCCGCGCGCCCCGCCGCCGCCTCGTCCGCCGCGCACGCCTGCGCCCCACTCCGGCCACAGCCAGCCTCCGGCGCGACGCGCTGCGCCCGCGACACCCCACCCTCAACGTCTCGCCCACTAATAGCAACGCCTCATTTTCTAACATACTTTTCAGTGTAGTGCTTTCTTTTCAGAAATCGTTTAATGTAAAAAATTCTATACGTGTCGTTTTATAAAACCCTTTTTTAGGTAGTCACATTTTTTTGTTTCTTTATTTGAAATGATGTATGCTAATAAAATGAAATAAAAGCATATGAAGTTTTGAATGTGAAGGTGAATAGCCGTCAATTGTTTCGATAAGCACGGAGCTCAGCTATCAGCACACCCGCAAGTGCTGTTGCTGAATGGGAACCTACATGTAGCTCTATATTGAACCTAAATTTATAGAATCAAATGCGGAGAATCATCTAATGATTAATATTACCATTATATTGAAACGTGCTGTTATTTTGAGTGCCAAATTGGCACCGCAGAGAATAACACTAATCGAATAAAAAGTCAATACATTTTTTACTCTCGTATAATTTGTAATATAGAAGTGTATATCTATTCTTATCTCTCCTTAAAAATCTGGGCCCGTTTGTCCGTCTGTTTTTCCATCTGTCAGTCAGAAGTAAGACTGCTTGTTAGTCAGACAGCCAGACAGTCAGCTAGTCAGTCATATAGCCATTCAGTCTGTCAGCCGTCAGTCCATCCTTCACTTCACGTCACACCACTTCCTGCCACCCAATCAATACAAGTTGAAGGTGCCATTTTATTCGTCTTGGTATCCTGGAGAAGTCTTATATTTTTGGCGGAATTCATCCAGATAATTCGATGATAAAAATTGACCAAAAATTTTGTTTCTTTGAAGCAAACTAAGACTTGTTTTTGGCTGAGTTTATGGCATGTATGGAACCAATCATATCCCACTCGATTTCCTCTCGAGAATCAAGGCAAATAGATTGACATAACTCTTTAGTCGGTTTCCTGTTTGTCCGCCCATTCTCCGTCCGTCCGTCTCTCGTCCGTTCTTTTTGTCCGTCTCGTCGTCCGTATACTGCCCGGCCGCCTGTTCCGTCACCCGTCTGTCGCAGTTGCTTCGCCTGAGTTACCAATACAGCGGAGGGAAGATAAGAAAGAGAAATTCGAAGAGAACTGGTATATGAGCAATGTAAAGGTGAAGTAAATTCTTAATGATTAAAACTGATGCACTATTCCGTTAGCAAATGGTATTTATTAGAGAATTATGTTGACTCTTTAACCCCCCCGCCGCCCCTTTGACCCCCCCCCCCCCCCCCCCCTCTACGCCGCTGGTTTGGGGCCAGGGAATGGTTGCGTTCGTCTCCCCTTGCCTTTTCTCGCGAAGAAAAAACTGGCGCTTTCGACCCACGGTCTTCGTATGCGCCCCTCGCCGCATGGCGGCCGGCCCGCGGCAGTTTATTTGTTGAGTGCTCTTTGCGCTGCACATGCAACAGAGCAACGTTGGTAAATCCGATTTACTGAACTGCTGCTCAACAACGCAGCCAACGAATTTCGTATACTACGCCTAGTAATCGCAGCGCTCGAAGCGAGTTTCCAAATACATGCCTTCAGACACGGTGCACCTGTATTGTAATCAGTCTCGGGTCCAGCAATGTCGTAAAGTGTGGTCGGCCAGAATTCAGGAGTCCCAACACTAAATTGCCATACCCTCTTGAGTTAAACTTCTCCATTGCGGTCCGAAGCGTCGCCATTAACCTATATGAATGAAAGCTATGTTCAGTAGTATCACAGAATTACTGCCGTACTACATGCAAAATCTTACGGTGATAACGTGTTTAGAGATAAGTTACCATATCTTGCGATGTGCATTTGATGGTATTGTTGTATTACGTTGTCAGTTACCTCCATTAGCAAGGGGTATTAACGTTAAAATCTTCGAATTATGATTTTCATTAGTATCCTAGCAACGGGGGTAGAAAACTCTAATAAACAGCAGAATGGTTGCAGGTCGTGGAGGCAAACTTAAAAGATTCCATACGATACAAGAAATTGGGTTCGTCAAACGTATTTTTCACGATTATTAACACTACATAAACTGTAAGTGATAAAAAGTAATATAAGTGAAATTGTGAACAATAAGCGAAGTAATGAAAGTACTTTTTTTGTTATGAGAAAGCCATAATTTATAAAGAATGAAGCGATTGATGGCAAGTTGGGATGATAAGCGTGACGTTTGAGACGACATTGTCGCTCCATGCGACACGCAATTGTAGCTTATTTTGCGCTTTGGGCGCGCACCTTAAAAACTTGAGGACTTGCGAAACGTGCGAGTCCGCTACGAATGGGAGCCCAAGATTGATTGATGATGATGATGGTGGGTGTGAGAGAAGAAAAGATGATGAAATAAAAAAGCGAGGCAGTATTCGAATGTTACAGTCGCAAGAGTTTCAGCCTTCGAAACATAATAAGTTAACAGCATGATTTGCAAGATGTTAATAAACGTGTGCTGTATTTCTTAATTTAGTGCCACAAACTTCTACCACATACACATATACGTTTCACGTATTCTTCTATGACTTCGTTCCCAGAAAACTACTGAAATATTTTGAGATCTTTATGAAGTGGTATAATTCATAAATTCGCTGCCTCATCTCTTACGTAATTCAAAGTGAGTCTGTACTTGAATATTACTTGGAATAAATCATTTATATAAATTTTCCCACGGTTGTAAAGTTGAATAAACATAAAATAGTTTTTTTGACTTTTCCTTTATTAATTTTTTATAGTTTCATGACTTAATAAAAACGATGTAACGATAAAATAGAAATTAAAGATATAAAAATTAATGGAATTAAAACTATACGGTATTTTACATGGCTTTACTTAAAAGGAATTCCAAACGAAGTCGGAATGGTTCTTGAGTTACGCAGCAATTTGCAAAATTCTTGGAAATATTACGAAGAAACAAGCATGGGATTATCCTGAGCCTAATTATGTATATGAGAAGAAGAATGTCAAAAACTTTGTGTGTCATAATGAGTGATGTGATGGTATGACATTGCCTATATAGTCCTAGTCAGAACTTATAAAGCCTACACGTAAGTCTGGCATTTCGTTCCGCATAGCTTTGCGTACCCCGAGCGTTGTTTACGGCCCCTCTGTACTGGCTGAATAAGTTGCGGTCAATACGCGAGCTCTGAAAGTACATCCCCTTTTCTGAGGAAGACTAGCGGAATTCCAAAACTTCCACAGCAAACTCCCATTCTCTCGCCCTTCCACACAACACAAATTAGCTAGTACCTGCGTTTGCTATTTACAAACGACTTCAAGAACGCCGCCTTCCAAAAAACGTCTAGACGCGAAAAAACTATCGCCTCGGAAAGCGGCGTTTGCGAGTAGTCTTCCTGGGTGAAAGAAAGACAGGTTGCCGTACTTCCTCCTCCTTCTCCTTCGCTCCCGAGCCGCCGCCGTCGCCGGCGCCGGGCGTCTCTCATGGCGGGCGTGGAGTGTGGGGTGCGCGCTGGGGGCTTCCTCGGCGGAGATGGCGCACGGCGCACGCGGCGGCAGCTGCGCCCGATCACCTGCGGGCCGGACGCACGCCCCACAGACGCGCGGGGTCAGTTTGCGGCGCGCCGCTCCCCCCCCCCCCACGAGGCGCCAACAACGCGCGCGCGGACAGGAAGGGAAAGACACCAACATGTGTAAAACAATTAATAAGAGGAAAAATCAAGAAAGAAAAATATTGAAGCGGGAGGAAAGAGAAAAGGTAGAGAGAAAAGTTGATTACCCGTACCAAAAAAAATATGAATGTAAAAAATCTCGTAAAAAATAGAAGGATTGCGTAACACACGTAGGCTCAAAATTAGTTATTTTTCTGCAAGTAGAAAACTTTCATGATAATGAGACGAGATCGAGCGGTTTAATATTATCCGTAAGTCGTTATGGTAAGGGTTCAATCATACACCAACCATTTTTAATACACTAAGTGTTGAAATTCAAAAACGGACTACAATACGTAACGAAGCTTTATACTAAATTTTTAAGAATTTTATTAATTAATTTGTATTATTTTGCATAGTATTTTGCTTCTTTTGTTTTTTTACTTTCTACTCAGACGTATTATCACAATAAGTTTTCGTTCGAACTCTACTTGTACATTGAGAAAATGCGCAGAGGCGTTGCGACCCACTGTGCGCGGGGCGGCTGAACGCGCCGTTTGAGGCCAGACGCGTGACGTAAGCAGAGAAACGCATCAGCGGCGCAGGCTCAGGCGGCACTGCGGCGGGGGGGGGGGGCACGAGAGGAAAGGTGGTATAGTGAGTGACTCGGGATGGAAAGGAAGAAAAATCCTGTTACGTCATGCCAACGCACTGCATTGCAGCGACTAATGATAAATGAAAAGTGGGGTTAAGTGGTAGCGTTGTGATGCTGAGGTTCTGCAAGAGTAGATACCATCAAAGTATGATGTCTGGAGTAGGTTGGTGTTTTTTTGACGAAGAGGTGGCGGAGACGACCAGTAGAATCCGCAGAAATCCCAGTGCGCCCTGCGCTGTATTTCCAGCTACCTCCGAACAATTACTTACGAATTAAACTTGCAAATATTCACTCGTACGATAAATTTTGTGTTATCAAGTGGATTCGTAGCCAGTTTTTCCTACTCGTTTCCACGGTTATCTTTCATCTCACTCATTTTATCTTCATTGCAGAACATACCACCACACTATTATCTCCTAGTCATCTCATTCAGTATACAATTAACAGATATCACAAATATACGCAATAATTTTATAATTATGGAGCTGACAGTAAACAAAATTAATATTAATAATGATTTTTGAGAAAAAAATGATCATTGTTTGTTAACTTGAGTAATTCAGTCAATTAATGAAGTGTTTCTGGAGTAATGTGCTACGAGTATTTTGGGTCGGTAAAGCAGAAATTTTTTTGCGGAATTTTAGTAGCAAATTAACTATGATATACGTGTCGACGCTTAATTGGGAAGTAAAATCATTTTTGTTGAAATTATTACGAATCATTAATGTACAATAATACATGACATTAATAAATATTTTGCAAACCGTTTAGCGGACATAACGGTCAAATTCCGGTTCGAATCACGCATAATTCACGTCGAATCATAATCCTCATACGTTTTGTAATATTCGCGAGGATGTCAGAAACGATGTATATAGACCAGAAAAGTATGATTATGAAAAACATCTTATACATAGGTACATTGTAGGGTGTTCTGGGAAGGAACAGGATTTCATTAGCGGAGCCGCTTCATTTTTAAGAAAGCTGTAATATGAAAGAGGAATAAGTAACGTGTTATTACAGCTAAATAAGAATATGAGATTTATAAAAAAGCAGTATCTTTGTCATCATTGCACATAAGAACTCCAATTATATTTATATAGATGATAATATGCTTTTGATGACGCAGAATAAAGCACATTTAATGGAATTTTGTTTTAAAATCGGTTGTACGTAGAAGTAGAACTTTGAAATATATAGTATAATAATG
>BOPP01000129.1:1758724-1859386 GCA_017312745.1 Gryllus bimaculatus
TGAGCGCGCTCGAGCGCCTGCGCTGCGACGCCACGAACTGCGCCACGGCGTCCAGCAGCAGCCTGCCACGCGCCCCACGCTCATCACCTTCCCCATTGCTTTACTACGTTCATGTAAACAAATTCTGGCGTCTAACCTCTAATCGCCCTCTTCGGGACAAACACAGCCTAAACTCGTGAATTTGTACTTTCTCCCTACGGAGTAGAAAGAAAGTAATGTAATAGTGCGCGAAAAAACGGCGAATTTTCGACGGAAAACTCTTATTACAGGGAAGATTAAATTTTGTTGTTGAATAGTACGAAAGACGTTTATGACAATGGTGTAGGTCTCATAGGTTCGTTAAAAACACTAATTTTTCGAAAACTGCAAAACTTCATCTTTCCCGTACGTTCACGCAAAATACTGCGAAACGTGGTTTTACTTTCGAAAAGTTGCACATGGACTTATTTCAAAATCTATCTTTAAGGAACAGATTTCATTAAAACAAAAAATCCTATCTTCTTAATTGTAGTTTCTGAAAATGCCGAAAAAATTAGAATTTTTGCAATTTTCAAAAAAACCAGTTTTGAACGAACATGAAACATACACCGTTCTCTTAAACTCTGTTCATACTAACAAAAAAAATAATGAACAATGATGGTGCCAATTTTTTGAAAATTTTGAAAATGTTTTTGAAGCTTAATGTAAAGTACGCCGAAAATTAAATTATCGGTTTCAAATTCAAGCAGCCGTAACATCAACCAGGTCGATTCAGAACACCAATTTTAGAGAAAATCGGCTGAACGCTTTAGCCTCTAACAATGATTACAGACGGACAGACACACGAACGGACGTACGGACGTTTTGCCGTAATTCGATTTCATCAAGGTCCCATCAAACGTACATTATGGCTACACCAAGTATGAGAGAATTTGTTTTTAAATTAAGCAACTAGATTTATGCACTTTTTCGTTACCAAAACTCGCCATTTTTTGCGCAGCATTACTACATACTTTCTTTCTACTCCGTATCGAGGAAGTACATATTGCTAGCTTTCAGGAAATATGAGATTGGAATACAACAATGGCATTCCCCTTTGCGACTCGGCAGCTGAATTTCTGTGAATTACGTCTCATTGTTGTGACATAATTTAGATGTAAGAAAAGGTGTTATGATTGAGTAAATTGTTTTGAAATATGCTTGAAAATAATTAGTTTTCGCACCCAACGTCCCACGATTTGTAATTATTTTTTTTATAAAAATAATGACTAAAACGTGTTAATTCGGAGAGTAATTGTAGTATGAAAGACAGAATTTGTTGCGGTTTTATTCTTGTCCTCCGTGCGAGTACCTCTGCGCGTGCGCTGGGCGGTCGGCGACGGCGCGCAGCGCGTCGTGGAAGTCGCGCACCACCTGCGCGCAGTCGTGCTTGCCGAAGAGGAAGTGCACGTCCTGGAAGAGGTCGCGCAGCACGCAGCCCAGCGCCTCCACGCGCACGCTGTTGTCGCCCATGCGCGCCAGCACGTCGTCGCGCGCGCCCACGCACAGGCGCCGGCAGTCGGCAAAGCAGCGCAGCACGAACCGGCACCTGCGCCACCGCCACCGCCAGCGCCACCGCTGGCAGACTCTCATACACTTGCTGGACAGAAACTTCAAGACACCAAACTAATAGTAATAAAAATATCGCACGTACACGGTCTGCGTGCTTTCTGTACGAATCGCCACAAGACGCCGCTCGGGGATCCACCGGGAAATAACTTCGACTTACTGTAAGTACAAACTTCTGGGCGGTTTAGAACGAGAGAAATATCAAGTAATTGCTGTGCAGAAAGAAAGCATTCTCAGCAGAATGCCTTTAAGATATATTTGCCCAGTTAATTGAGGATAAGACGATGGTGAGATTTTTCTACTGAAATGACACACTCTGTATCACATGTCTCGGGAGACCCGTGATGAAATGGTTAGACTACAGTTGATCTTCTACTTCTGTGCTCCGGAAATAGAATATCGATCGATCTATTTGGAATGTTGTAGGTTCGCGGCAGTCTTCTTGAGGTTCTCTCATTCCCCAAACCTCTTAATACCTCCCTTTCTCCGTCATAATTCAAATCATGTTATCGTTCCCCACCACCTCCTATCAATCCATTTACCTCTCCCGGCCACCGAGAGAAACCCTGCGCCTCCTCGGGCGCCGCTGTGCTGAGCCGCCGGAGGAGTTATCCACTTATTCGTGGTGGCACAGAGTTGGGACTGGTGCTACCACACCACCAAGTTATTGCTAACTTGTCCCAAGCGCACAACACGTGCGGGGGATGACCCCCCACCCCTGCGCCGACGCTCCGACGCCGTGGGGTGCAGCCTCTCACGCCCACCGCACGGCCCCTCGTCGGGTCACGCGGGAATGTCACCCCGTCCCAGAGAGAGTGACCAATTACGACGTTTTCGTTACCAAGGTCCTGCTACGGCCGAATAGCCTGATAGGCGACCTATAAGGGGGCGTTGCGATGCAATCAGAAAATTATGTACTAGGCTTAGAATCCTTGGTTTGGAGATCGCGCAATCCATACTATTTGTTACTATTGCTCTCAAACAAAGAGATTAAATTTAAATTTCAAAACACGATCTCCGTACACTTTTCGTTCTACAAGTTATTGCTAATGGAAGTAAATCCTTGCAAAGGCCATAGAGCAATCTCGTAGATCTGAATTATCAAGGGGTCAATCAGAATTTTCACAGTTACATGGGGTTGAACGGTAAATTCCTGTATAGTCTGATATTTTTTAATGAACTATTTATTTGTGTATTTGTGGATGGTTTTTAAAAGTATCAGTGTTTTATAGCAGCTTGGCTATTGCTTTGCACCCCTCTGCATCCCGGATTTCCATTCCCGTTCATTGGATGCGGAAACTGCTTGAACAAACAGGGTTAACGTCCAGATTCCTCGGGGATTCTCACGTCTCCCAGCTTCTCATTCTACTACTGTTCTAATATTAGTATGAATCTTATTCGTGTCATCTATCATTAACACCTATAATTATGATAAAAAACGCATAAAATCAATTACACTCTCCAGAAGAAGCGAAAGCTTCAGTACCGGAAATATAAATATTAGTGTTGTAGACTTTGGTTAAAACATTCTAGAAAGTCGTAATATAACTAACGGGGAAAGTAGATTATTTTATGCCATTGTTGGCAATATTGAAGAATTTTATTATCTTTTCAAAGTACACGTTTATCACTATTATATCAAAAAAGCCTATAGAAGAGATATTGTCTTAGAGATATTAAATTAACTGCTTCTTGGAGTAGATTTTACGACTAATTCTCAACGTAATTTTCTCAGAGTTCTTGTGTTGATTTTACAAGACTAATTGATTTAGATATTTTAGAACTAGTGGTGCTTAAAAGTAGTTTACAATTTTCAAAAATTCAGAGATTTCAACGATACCTGCGCTATTCTGTTGTCAATGAAATAATGGTGAACTGGATAACGATTTTTATTCGGTAAAGATATCTCCTCTTGGAATATACGTCTCAAGAAAGCATGTCTCACTTGGAATTTAAACGCGCTCACTTGTGTCTTGAAAACTAGTAAGAGCGTACCTGTGCATGGAGAACCACAGGCGCAGCACGTAGCGGCCGGCGCCCAGGCGCAGGTGGCCGCTGTTGGCGCCCACGGAGCGCAGCGCGCAGAAGGGCACCTGCGTGCCGGGCAGCCACCAGCAGAAGTCCTCGAACAGCACCGCCCCGCGCGCCACGCTGTCCGCGTCGTCGTCGGCGGCGGGGGCGCCCGCCTTGGGCACGATGCTCAGGTGGAAGACCAGCTGCTTGGCGCTGTCCGAATCCACCAGCACGTACACCGGCTCGCTGTAGGCCTCGCTGCTGTACGAGTAGAAGCCCTCGGACTCCTTTTTCTCTGCGGTAGTTCGGCCGCCGTCGCCATTGCAATGTTCCGGCGACGGCTTCTTAATGTCGGAGACGACGTAACAACTAGCGTAGTATTGCGGCATCCGATAAACGTGCAGGTACTTCAAGTGTTGCACGATATCGTCCATTATAAACCACCTCCTCTGGTATTTGATGTCCGTCTCGTCAGACTGCTCGTCCAGAAGAAACTTGAGGTCGCGCTGCGAAGACGACACCCTGCGGTCCGCCTCCGGCTCGTCGCCGGCGTCGTCCTTCCTGCCGGACATCCGGGACCAGGGCGGCTCGCTGGCGCCCCGGGAGCAGCGCTCGTCCCGCGGGAAGGCGCCGTGCACGTTCACCACCTTGTAGGGCTTGTCCTCGAGGAAGGGCACGTTGTGGCGGCGCGCCCACTCCACCCAGCGCACGCGCCGCCAGCGCTCCATCGTGCCCATGTCGGGGACGGCCAGCACGCGCGCCTTCTGCAGGTAGAGGGCGTGGCGGCGGCCGCCGGGCGCCTGCAGGACGGCGAAGACGAAGGTGCGTTCGTCGAACGGGGGCTCGGACGGGGGCCGCTTCTTGCGGCTGCCGGGGCAGCCCACGCGCTTGTGCTCCGAGGGCTGGCGCGCCGCCGCCGCCGCCGCCGTCGCCTTCTCCGAGTCGTCGCGATAGCGGCCGCTGCAGCTCGTGTGCTCCTTGACCAGCGCCCACACCTCGTCCGCGGAGCGCGACGCCAGCGGCTCCTCCGTCAGCACGGCCGACGACAGGCACTCCATCACCGAGAACTCGCGCACGTCCTCGTCCCGGGTCCAGGTGCGCGCCGCCAGCAGCGCCACGGCCTTGAACAGCACGTAGGGCCACACCACGCAGGGGTTGTCGGTGGCCGGCAGCAGGATGTCGCCGGCGGCGTCCACCGGCAGCTCGTCGTTCACCACCACGCGGCGCCAGCAGCCCATGTGGAAGAGGCGCACGGCGTACGTCGTGCGCTGGATGTCCGTGTCCGCGTCCAGCACCGAGTCTGCCGACAAGCGCTTTACTTCCTCACGCGCACGATACAAACTGAAATACTTATTTCGTACGTGCTTCAGGCTCGTCTTAAGAAAACAGTCAGCTGTTAAGTGGTGTTGGATGACTTTTACTAGAAAAATTATCTTTCATTTGAAGAAGATAGTGACACAACGGTGTTGCCTGAGACACGGCCCTACTAAAACGGCATTCGTTTCATCATCAACAGTCATCATCATTGTCATATTATTATTATTATTATTATTATTATTATTATTATTATTATTATTATTATTATTATTATTAGTATTATTATTAGTATTATTATTACTATTATTATTACTATTATTATTATTATCATCATTATCATTATTATTATTAATCATTGAATTATTATTATCAATATTAGAAAAACGAATTTCTCATTTACTCCGTATTACATTATTGATTAGTCAGTAATTTAAATGCAACAACAAACTTGCGAAATTCAATAAAGAAAACAAATTTAACAGAAAGTTTGACGCAAAAACGTAGTAATTAAAAAAAATAGAAACAGGAGAGAGAATACAAATAGAGAAACAAATAGAAACAGGAGAAAACAGGTTGTGAGAATAATAAGAAACTACGTAATAAGCGGAAGGGCAGAAAAGTGTAAAGATAATCTCGAAGAATTTTGTCGAAATGTGGAGTGTATGAAGAAAACTGAAACAAACATTTTTTTTGAATATATATCCTCATTTCTGTTAGAATTCGTAGGACTGAATAGACCCCTCCTTAATTAGTGCAGAAATAGTGATCGAGAGAGAGAGAGTAATGCAATAGGCCTGCGAAGAGGAGAAAGGAGGAGGGCGGGCGGGTACCCCAGGGGATGACGTGCCAGGCGGGCGTCCAGGCGCGCTTGGCGCGCCGGCCGTGCAGGAGGCGAGCAGCGCGTGACGGCGCTGCGAAGGCGGCGGCGAGGAGTCGCGCGACGGGCGCCTTGGGCGGCACCACCTCTCCGCCTCCGCCGCCGCCGCCGCCCGCGCGCCCGCGCCCGCGCCCGCGCCCGCGGCGCTCTGCCGCCCGCTGCCGGGCGTCCCGCCGCGCCCCGCGCCGTCCAGCAGGTGGCGGCTGGCGCTGCGGCTCACGTCGCGCTGGCCCGGGCTGGCGAGGCCGCTCGTCAGGGGGCTCACGTCGCGGCTCGTGTTCGGGCTGTGCTGGGGCTGCGGCGCGCTGGGGAAGCGGCTGGGGTAGCGGCTGGCCTGGCGGCTGGCGCGCGGCTTGGCGCGGCGCTGAGAGCCCGCGCTGAGGCCCGCGCCGTCCGCCTCGTCGTCGAGCGCGCCGCTGGGCTTGTGGCGGCGAAGAGCCGCGATGCGGCGCCCGGGGAAGAGGCCTCGGGGCTGCGCCAGGCGACGGCGGCCGCGCGCAGCGACGAGGCAGCACGCCCGGCGCGCCCCGCCGCCGCCTCGTCCGCCGCGCACGCCTCCGCGCCCCACTCCGGCCACAGCCAGCCCTCCGGCGCGACGCGCTGCGCCCGCGACACCCCACCCCTCAACGCCTCTCCCACTAACACAAACGCCTCATTTTCTAACATACTTTTCAGTGTAGTGCTTTCTTTTTCAGAAATCGTTAATGTAAAGAAATTCTATGTGTCGTTTGTAAAACCCTTTTTAGGTAGTCACATTTTTGTTTCTTTATTTGAAATGATTGTATGCTAATAAAATGAAATAAAAGCATATGAAGTTTTGAATGTGAAGGTGAATAGCCGTCAATTGTTTCGATAAGCACGGAGCTCAGCTATCAGCACACCGCAAAGTGCTGTTGCTGAATGGGGAACCTACATGTAGGTCTATATTGAACTCTAAATTTATAGAATCAAATGCGGATAATCATCTAATGATTAATATTACCATTATATTAAAACGTGCTGTTATTTTCGAGTGTCAAATTGGCACCGCACAGAATAAAACTTAATCGAATAAAAATCAATACATTTTTACTCGTATATTTGTATATAGAAGTGTAATATCTATTCTTATCTCTCCTTAAATCTGGGCCCGTTTGTCCGTCTGTTTGTCCATCTGTCAGTCAGACTGCTAGTTAGTCAGACAGCCAGACAGTCAGCTAGTCAGTCATATAGCCATTCAGTCTGTCAGCCCGTCAGTCTGTCCTTCACTCACGGTCAGACCACTTCCTGCCACCAATCAAGACAATTGAGGTGCCATTTGATTCGTCTTGGTATCCTGGAGAAGTACTTATATTTTCCGAATTCATCCAGATAATTCTGATGATGAAAAATGACCAAAATTTTGTTCTTTGAAGCAACTAAGACTTGTTTTGGCTGAGTTATGGCATGTATGGAACCAATCAATATCTCACTCGATTCCTCTCGAGAATCAAGGCAAATAGATTGACATAACTCTTAGTCGGTTCCCTGTTTGTCCCCCTTCCTCCCATCCGTCCGTCCGTCCTCTCGTCCGTTCTGTCGTCCGTCATACTGCCCGCCCGCCTGCCCGTCCACCCGTCTGTCCGTAGTTGCTTCTGCTGAGTTACCCAATACAGCGGAGGGAAGATAAGAAGAGAAATTCGAAGAGAACTGGGTATATGAGACAATGTAACAGGTGAAGTAAATTACTTAATGTTTAAAACTGATGCACTATTCCGTTACAAATGATTTTATTTATAGAATTATATGTTTATCTTTAAACCCTCCTCTGTTGTATTTCTAAGAAATCTTTCAGCTTTTATTTTGTTGAGTGCCTCTTTCGCGCTGCTCATCAACAGAAGCAACGTTGGTAAACGACTTCCCTGAACTGCTGCTTCGACAACGCAGCCAGCCGAATTTCGTCATAACTACGCCTTAGTAATCGCAGGCGCTCGAAGCGAGGTTTCCAATATATGCCTTCAGACCACGGTGCACGCTGTATCTTGTAAATCCAGTCTCGGGGTCCAGCAATGTCGTAAAGTGTGTCGGCCAGATATTCAGGGAATCCCAACACTAAATTGCCAATACCCTCTCTGACGTTAATTTTCCTCCATTGCGATCCGAAGGCGTCGCTCATTAACCCCATATGTAATGAAAGCTTGTTCCAGTAGTATCACTTACAAAATTACAGCCGTACTTCATGCAAATCTTAAGGGGATAATGTTGTTTAGAGAGAATAGCCATAACTCGATCACGCATGTGCCACTTGAGGAGATTGTAGCGGATTACCGTTGTCAGTTACCTCCATACAGCAGCGGGGTATTACATTAAAAGTCTTCGGATTATGATTTTCAGTTGCAGTATCCTAGCAACGGGGGGTAAGACAACCCTAATAAACAAGCAGAATGCTTTGCGAGGTCGCGGAGGCAAATTCGACAGATTCTCAGATCCATGGAAATGTGGATTTAGGCAAACGTATTATGCACGATTATAAACACTAATAACTGTAAGTGATTAAAGAAGTAATGAAAGTTGTAACTTGTGAACAATAAGACAGAAGTCATGAAAATATTTTTTTTTGTTACTGAGAAAGCCCATAATTTCTCAAAGGTGAAGCGATTGACGGAAGTTGATAAGTGTGACGATTCAGACGCCATTGTCGCTCCATGTGTCACGGAATCGGAGCTACATTTAGCCTTGGGCGCGGCGCATCCTTAAAAACTCGAGCGACTTGCGGGTCCGCTACGAATGGGGAGCCCAAGATGACGGTGATGATGATGATGGTGGTGGTGGAGAAGAAAATTATGAAATAAAAAAGCGAGCAGAATTGAAATATTACAACGCAAGAGTTTCACCTGCCGAAACATTAATGAATTACACATGATTTGCAAGACGTTAATAAACGTGTGTATTTATTTATAGTATTTCTGCAATTTAGTGCCACAAAATTCTACCACATACACATGACGTTTCACGTATTCTTCTATGACTTCGTTCCCCAGAAAACCTACTGAAATATTTTGAGAATCTTATGATGTATTCGGTATCATTCATGTATTCTGGCTGCACCTCATTTCGTACTTTATTTTAAGCTGTGTCTTGTACTGAATATTCTGTGATGAAACATCCATTTTATAATTTTCCCTCGGTTGTAAATTGAAATAACACATAAAATAGTTTTTTGACTTTTCTTTTATATTTTTTATTAGTTTCATTACTTAATAAAAGACGATGTAACGATAACTAGAAATTAAAAGATATAAAAATTAATGAACTTAAAATAAAGGTGATTTATACGATGGGCCTTTTACTTAAAGGATTCCAAACGAAGTCGGAATGGTTCTGAGTTACGCAGCGTTTTGCAAAAATATTTGGAAATATTACGAAGAAACAAGCATGGGATTATCCTGGAGCCTAATTCTTGTTAATGAGGAAGAAGAAGAATGTCAAAACGTTTGTGTGTCATAATGAGTGATGTGATGGTATGCAATTGCCTTATACGTCCTAGTCACGAACTTATAAAGCTACACCGTAATTCTGGCATCTTCGTTCCGCATAGCTTGCGTACCGCCCGAGCGTTGTGTTACGGCGCCCTCTGTAGTGGCTGAATAAGTTGCGGTGCAATGACGGAGCTCTGAAAGTACATCCCCCATTTCCTGAGGAAACTAGCGGAATTCCAAACTTCCACAGCAAACTCCCATTTCTCCCGCCCCTTCCACACAACACAAATTAGCTAGTACCTGCGTATTGCTATTTAACAAACGACTTCCAAGAACGCCGCCTTCCCAAAAAACGTCTAGACGCAGAAAAAACTATCGCCTCGCGAAAGCGGCGTTTGCGAGTAGGTCGCTTCCTGGGTGAAGAAAGAAGGGTTGGCCGTACTTCCTCCTCCTTCTCCTCCGCAGCCGTCGCCGTCGCCGGCGCCGGCGCGTCCTCCATGGCGCGGGGGTGGACGTGTGGGTGTGTGGTCGGGCGGGGCTTCCTGCGGCGGGAGATGGCGCACGGCGCACGCGGCGGCAGCTGCGCCCGATCACCTGCGGGCGGACGCACGCACCCACGCACGGCGGCGCTCAGTTGCGGCCGCGCCCGCTCCCCCCCCCCACGAGGGCCGAACACGCGCGCGGCGGACAGGAAGGGAAAGGAACCGACATGGGTAAAACAATTAATAAGAGGGAAATCAGTAAAGAAAAAATATGAAGCGGGGAGGAGAAAGGAAAAAGCTAGAGAGAAAAGTTGATTACAGTACAAAGAAACAGATATTGAAATGAAAAAGAATCTCGTAAAAAAGAAAGGATTGGTAACACTTTTTTGCAAAATTCGTTTCTTTCTGGAGGTAGAAAACTTAATGAGACGAGATCGCGCGTTTAATATTACATCGTAATATGTATGGTAAGGGTCCAATCATCACCAGCCATTTTTAATACACCAAGTGCTGATTCAAAGACGACGACAAATACGTAACGAAGTTTTATTACTAAATTTAAAAGAAGTTTATTAATTAATTTGTATTATTTGCATAGTTATATTTCTTTTTGCTTATTTTTACTTTCTACTTCGTGCGAATTATTCACGTACCAACATTTTAGTTCGAACTTCTACTTGTACATCTCAGAAAATGCGCGGAGGCGTTGCGGCCCACTGTGCGGCGGGCGGCGGACGCGCCGTTGAGGCCAGAGCGTGACGTAAGAGAGAAAGCGGCATCAGCGGCGCAGGCCTCCAGGCGGCGACTGCGGGGGGGGGGGCACGAGAGGCAACAGGTGTGGTGATAGTGAAGGTGGACCTCGTGGATGGAAAGGGAAGAAAAATCCTGTTCACGTCATGCCAACCACTGCAGTTGCAGCGACTAATGATAAATGAAAGTGGGGTTAAGTGGTAGCGTTGTGATGCTGACGATTCTGCAAGGAGTAGAGACCATCAAAGTAGTGATGTCATGGAGGTAGGTTGGTGTTTTTTTGAAGAGAGGTGGCGGAGAGCGACCAGTAGATCCCGCAGAATCCAGTAGCGCCTGTGCGCTGTATTTCCAGCTACCTTACCGAATAATCACTTAGAAATTACACTTGCAAATTTCACTCGACGATAAATTTGTATTGGATCAAGTGGGTTCGTAGCAGTTTTCCTACTCGTTTCCACGTTTACCTTTCATCTCACTCATTTATCTTCATTGCAGAACATACCACCATTATTATCTACCTATCATTTCATTCAGTAATACAATGTCCCAGATACAGAAAATACGAAATAAATTTATAATTATGGAGCTGACGGTAAACAATAATGTAATATTAATAATTATTTTGAGAAAAAGTTATCATTGTTTGTAACTTGAGTAATTCAGTCAATTAATGAAGTGTTTCTGGAGGTAATGTTCTACGAGTATTTTGGGTCGGTAAAGCAGAATTTTTTTTGCGGAATTTTAGTAGCAGATTAACTATGATATAAGAGTCAGACTGCTTAATGATGTAAAAACATTTTTGGTTGAATTATTACGAATCATTATGTACAATAATATATGACATTAATAATATTTGCAAACTCATTTAGGGACATAACGTCAAATTCCGTTCGAATCACGCCAAATCACGTTCGAATTATTAATCCTCATACGTTTTGTAGATATTCGCAAGGATGTCACGAAAGCGATGTGATTAGAGGCAGAAAATATACATTATGCAAACATCATTATACATAGGTACCATTTAGGGTGTTCTGGAGTAAGGAACAGGATTTCATTAGCGGAGCCGCTTCATTTTTAAGAAAGCTGTAATATGAAAGAGGAATAGTAGACGTGTTAATTACAGCTAAATAAGAATATGAGATTATAAAAAGGCAGTTATCTTGTCATCATCACATAAAGACACTCCAATTATATTTATATAGATGATAGATATTGCTTTTGATGATGGCAGAATAAAGCACATTTAATTGAATTTTGTTTAAAATCAGGATTTGTACGTAGAAATTAGAACCTTTGACATATATAGTAATAATAATATTATGAAAAACTAAACTGTTTAATTTGTTACAAGTTAGAAAACAGTAAGCCCATCACGAATTTTAATTATTAAGCACGAAGTGTTTACATACACTTCCCGTTACTTAAATCATCAGTCGAGGAAATGCACGTTACATTTATCTCGCCAAGTTTTTGTTAAAGGTGAAAACCTGTCGTATGAAATTACCAAGGAAATATAACTTGTTCTTACGTAAGTTGCTACTGCATTAGAGTACAAAATAACACCCACACCCTCTTCTACATAATTGAAATGTGAAATCATAAATGTCAAAATCTCTATTTGAGTCTTGACTTATCAAGTGCACTTACTCATTAATGTAATTAGCTGTTTAATCAACTATACTCGAAAATATGTTCTAATATCACAAAGTAATTATAACAGAAACTTGTTTGCAACACTCGTGCGTAATTTTTAAATGTTTGGCTTTATTTTAAAATCTACTGCATGAAATGTTTTCGGTAGAGCAACTCAAGTTTCGGTGTTGATTCAAAAACCTAAGAGAAACTGTGTACAATTTAAATTTAACTGTAAAGAAGATTGTCTTCTAATCTTAAAAATCAATGTAAAATAAAAACAATTTGCAAATCAAAACAATTTGCATTTCAAAAACTCCATTGTAATAAGTTAATTTATGGTTTCTATAGACGACTAGCGGATCCTCGCAGAAGTCTTGCTCTCCATTCCCTCCCCATCCCTCTTTCACCTTTCATCTCTCCCCTTCTCATCATCTCTCTCTCTTTCAGCTTTCTCTTTTTCTCTCTTCGCCTCTCACTGTTCGTCTCTCTCTCTACGCCTCTCACTCTCCCTGTCAGTGTCTGTCTCTATCAGTCTCTCTCTCTCTCTCTCTCTCTCTCTCTCTCTCTCTCTCTCTCTCTCTCTCTCTCGGTTTCTGTCTGTCTCTGTCAGTCCCTGACTCTCTCCACTTGTCTCTCTCCCTGCGTCTCTGTCTCTTTCTGTCTATATCTACGTTTCTCTCTTTCTGAATCTCTCTCCCTCTATTTGCGCCGCCTGTCCTGTCCTTGGCCTCTCCCTGCACCACACAGCAACGCCCAGCAACAATGAAGCTCAGATTGATTGGAAATTGAATTATAACCAAGCCCAATATTGTGGTGCAGCGTCATTAAGAAGAGTTCAACAAAAATCAATGTCACAAAATCCTTCTGCGTGAAAAAAAAATGCTGCGCCAACTTTCGTGTAGATAGGACAAACTAGGGCAAACGGTTCTACCGCACGTCTGCTGGTCTCTTGCGTAATATATTAGCAACTTGTTTCTTAGCGACAGACGAAAAATAATTATCGTGGTACATCTAGCAGCATATTAAAATATTTATTTCCCCCATTTGTGTTACGTTAATCTTCACCAACCTTTGCAAGGAGACTGTGTCAAATTCTGCCAGTAAATCTTTCGTATCTATTCATTCACTTCTTTTTGTGCAATCGCTGTCGATTACATGTTGTTGAATTAAATGTCATTAGTATTGATTAAGGCGAAATCCCTTACAAGAAGAAGTTATTACTAAACAATAAAATCCGCGGCCCTCGAGCAGCCTTAACTGATCTTGAGAGGAAAAAGCAACCTATGGGAGCGGATGTACGAAGATTCTGTCATTCGGTACCAAATATGTGTCAGCGGCAGCGCGTAGAACATAGCTAGATCATCACATTCTTCTCTGAAATTATTTATTTCAATGAAAATGAATGTATTATTTCTATAATCGAAACGGATCAAACCTTCATGAACATATAGATTCCACATTCAGAAGCAAACTTGAAATTGCTTATTGAAACAAACAAAATGCCGACCCGGGTAACCAAAGTTAAAATTGGAGCGCTGGTCGCGCGGTCACGAGTTCTGATTCCACCTTTGGTGTGGTGGCTGGTACGTCATGGGTACCGCCAGGTTACGCCAGGGATAACAACAATAGTTGAAAAACAGCGGTGACACGTGGTCTTTCTTGCATATGAATAAATACGATTACCTAAAACACTGATGTAGCCTAGTGGATCTAGTCCAAACGGTCCACAAACACATTCACTTAATACTGTCAAGGAAACATTAAAAAATTAAAGTTCGATGTAGACTGCTCTTGAGCTAAGAAAATATGATATGGATACGAGATGCACAATCACGTAATTAGTTTATTCGATGCTTTTGAAATCCTACGAACAATGGAATTATAATTGTGGAAACAGGGCTTGTGTGTTAAACGGTGTCATTATGACGTAGTGACGTGATGGCTATGAATCACGTCCGTCTTTAGACGTTGCGGGCGATAAATGCTGGCGAATTTACAAATTAAAAGATGAAAAGTGGCCACGGAGTCGAGATTGACGAAGAAAAGGCCGAAGCGAGAGTACTCGCGAGAATGGAAAGAGAACTTGCGGTGAACTCATTTTAACAATCACAAATTCTTTGGAAGAGAACAGGATATGCACCTCAATACTCACAGGGGGTAAGAAATCGTACTCTCTGTAAATTGAGTGGGCCTTTATAAAAAAACTATTTAGATATGTCTCATATTTTAAAGTAAGCTGCATGTAACTAGAATCACTTCATACAATCCTATTTCATTGCTTGAGATCGTTTGCTGTATTTCGTCTCCAAAGTAATGCAAGCGGTTCAGCTTTCTAGTTTTACATAGAGAAGAACAATATCAAAACATAAGAGAATAGAAAATAAATGGTGAAAAAGCAGTCTTAATACCAGTCGGAGAAAACAAAAGAACGTCACCTTCGGCATAAAAGGTCGTTGAGTACACCAGGGAAAGTAATAACAAAAACAACAAATGAGAAAGCGGTAATGACGTTGGATACATTGAAATGAAAACAATAGCAACTTATACACACAAATGTGCAATTTGTTCCATTATTTTTATGTTAAGAATTATTTTGCATGACGAATTTCTTTTTCTTCCTTTTCAAGGATTGGGAGAGAAAGGTCCATTCCGAGACTCAGAAGTGTTTGAATACATTCTAGATCTGTCTACATCTCTGAAGCCCCTTGGTCTACACAAGAGAGCTTACTTCGGTACATATTTGGCTCCATATTTGTTACATGATGGAATCATTTCTGTTTGTATTTTTTAATGTCATATACCACACTTTCAATATTTAACCTTGTCTTTATATCCTCTTTTGAAACTCTGGCCCTCAAAGTTAGTCCTATTAGAGCTAGATTCATTTGGAAATCCTCTAATCTTCTTTCATCATTTTTTCTCAGAGTCCATGTTTCACTTGTAAAGCAAAGGGGGGGGTGAGATACTACACTGCATTAGCGTTCTATTCAATTTATGTTTAAAACGCCACTTCTTTATAAACCCATTCAACTTATTTAATTTACTTTCAATATTATTTTAGTTTAGGGATTGATGTCTTTAGATATTTTTCATCCACGGTACGTGAAGTTAAATAAGAATATTTTTTCATAAAATTTTTGCAATATTCAGGAATTCAGATATTAGTTTCATTGATGTCTAAATCGTAGAAAATGGTTCTGTTACAGTAGATCGTTATGCTGTACGTTGACACAGACCTAATGTGTGCTTAGACTGAGGCAGCCAACAGAACCCTGTTAGCAAAACCCACAAATGCCGATGGGTGTTTAAAAGAGCTTCGAGAAGTCAATAAAAGAATAAGAGAAAGGGAATATCACTTGAAAGCAAACAAAATCCATTAGAAGCAGTTGTTAGATTACCCATCCTCATCAGATCTCCCATGTGAAAGCGGAGATTGAACGATCAATGATGAGCCGTTGAAAGCTATTTATCAAATCAATAAACATGTTGGATAATACTATTTCATTATATAAAAGATAATACTATTTATTGAAAACTTTAGGATGTAAACAACATCTCGCCAACAAGCCAGCACTGCCAATTTGTCTGACCTTGAAAGCAAACCCGCGTTCAATACAAAGGTGGCAAATTGGGCAGGCGGAGGTGCGGCGCGTTTACTGTTGCTCGGGGCGTAACGGTCCCGCGCGCGGGCGGGCGGGCGGGTACTGCGGTGGAGTGGGCGCGAATCAGAGCGCGAGGGCGGCGAGGGGGCGCTGCGCGCGGTTCGCGGAAGCAGCCGCGCAAAACGCCGGGCGGCTCGTCAGCCGACGGAAGGCGCGAGTACTGCTCTTGGGCTGAGGAGCCCGGGGACCCGAGAGGCGCCGCACCGATGCGCAGAAGCGCTGGAGCGGGGTGGGTGGCGGCCCACACGACGGAATTCGGTCGAGGGAATATTCTTCACAAGATGAGTTTGGAGAGTAGGCTTCCGCCCACGAAGCAAGAACACCAAACCCAGGAAATTAATCCTTCAACTATTGCACTCATGTCAATAAAATGCATATAGGAATTATGTATATCCAGTTGACTACAATTCCGCAACAAATTATCTCAAAGTATCTCTTAAGCTACTTTTTAATAAATCTTTATTAAAAATGTCGAACTCCTATGACAATCATTATCCGCATCCGTACTAATGATTTTGAACATTTTCAATAATCTCAATTACTTTTTTATATTTTTGGAGCCATTATCTCGAAGACTCTATGTGCGATGAGACATTAAATTGATGCCTTATTTTACGTGGCGAGACTCGGGCCATCAGGACCGTCTTCCGGCTGACCACTCAAATTTCGCTACGCTCCTTTTCACCCACCAGCGGAGAGAGGAGGTATTTCTTAGGCGACGAAACTGGCGATTTGAATTTAGCTAGGAGGCGTTATTTGGGCTTGAGGATCTTATACATGCAAGTAAATCTACTAACATGGGATAGCCGGCTTTACTTCCCCTCCGAAAGAAGCCCGCCAACTTGGGTATAACAGTCCCATACGCTAACCGTTACGCCATCGCCGCCATTCGTTTAGTTTCATTAGTTTCCAATCAGATTTGAAGACAAATCTTTTGTGAGCAAAATTATATAGTTTCCTTTTAGACTTCTACGTATATTTATGACATCTTTAACCTCTAAACTACGAAAATGCTCTCCTGTAAATATTATTACAAGTCGGGTTGAACCTTGTCATTCTGAGACCTCAATAATGATGAATTACATATTTCATGTTGGTACTATATTACCCGATTGTCAGAATCATGTTACTAGTCATTTTCTCTTACATCAGTATGAGAATAAGGCAATTAAACTCATTTATTTTATTGTAATATTCAACTCATACAATTATTTCACAACCATAAATAGAATCGAATATAAAAACGAATGGTTCAACTCTGCTAATCGCCGAAAATGTTCTTGCAAGTGAATAGAGGAGTAGTGAGCTTATAAACAAGGTTGTTTGTTAATGTAACGTGCGAAAGAGTTTCACATACAACATTGTACTGCACATATTGTAGTCTATTGTGCGTTTCAGAAATAATTGGGGAGTAGAAATCAGAGGGCATGTACGAATTCATTTTGATGAAGCTTATTGAGGAGATATAAGCACAAACAATTGTTTCAATTTAATAGGTTTCGGAGTTTTAGACGACACTCCAGACGCTGCCTGTGAGAAATCGCACACTCGTTACTTCGCATTCACTAATTTCTCCAATTGTATAGGGGGCCTCTAAATAAAAGCACGAATAGTGGACCTCTTTATTTACTGAGATGTTACTTTTCCACAGAGTTTTCGAAAATATTCAATATAATAGGACTGTGAGTAAATAGGAGAGCGACATATGTACACCAGATGCTACATTTATCTTACGACATTGAAGTATCTCCAGGCACACAAATTGTGCGAAAACTTTTATAATAAAAAATATTTTTTTCGAGCGAGCCGCATGCACCTGTGCGACGGGTCTTTACCGCCTTCAGGATTTCGGATCAGTGTAGTTTTAAATGCTGCTCCCCATCTTAACTCAGATTTTATTCAGATTATTCAGCAGTAAAAAATAGATATAGGTAAATTTGATTAGAAAATATTTTTCGATTCTATTGTGATAGATTGCACACAAAAAAGTAAACCGTATTTAGTCAAATAGACATTTTCTTTACTTCAGACATTTTCTTGCATGAAGTGAATTTCTGGAGATAATTCGAATATTACGAAAATGTATTATCTTGTATTGTTTACGTTAAATGCATCATATTACATGTATGTTCGTATGTCTATATACTTCAGGAGCTTGAACTACTGTAGGTGTCATCCAAGCTCTCGCTAGGACGGCACCGCAGCAGCTGATTCACGTCAACAGATTCTCTGTTTATATACGCTGTACATATATGCGTGTGCACATGTGAGTTGTGTGTGTTATTTAAAAATTCAAAACTAACGCAAATAGTGGCGGTCAACCAATAGCTTTATTAGTCTCTAAGGTGTATTGAAAGGATTTAGAGTCGGGGTAACGTCGCGGGTGTTGTAGGGCTCGTCAGTCAACTGGAATCAGAGTGAGGTCGCGAGGAGGCGCTCTGCTCTTGCGAGACGCACCGGCGCGAGGCGTGGCGGAGCGGAGCGCTTCTCGAGACGCGGCGAAAGGCATCGGGGCGGCTCTCCTCTCCGGGGAGGGGGGGAGGGGGGGAGGAGATAGTGATATAACATGAGCAGCGTTGCGCCACCCGCGGTGCGTCTCCCCCTGGCCTCCGCTCCGCCTCCGCTCCGCCCGCGCCCCCGGTCACGCGCTCGGGCCTGCCCCGCCGCCGACGAAGTGACGTCGTTCCACGTCATTTACGTACAGCGCTGCGTCATCCACTCTCTAACCCTCGTCACCCAACTCTAGCGTAGTACAACTCACATAATTACACAGCACTGAACAAGACACTTGATTCTACATTTTATACTTTCCATTGATTGTTACAGTATAATGCCTTAATCACTTGTAATGGATACTCCTTAAAAAATTTACATACTTCAATATTTTCACTATAACTTAATTCCTTTAAACATATCTCGAGTTTCGTAACTAGTGCCAGTTTCCAACTAAGTTCTGTAATCTTGGTGACATAAGGATTGTAGGCAAAGAAATTATTTCAAATACGATATGCGTAACACGGAAGAATGACACAGCGTAATTCTCACTTACGCTACGCACTTTCTTTGCTTTCAGTGCAATTCCATTTCAAGCAAAATACATGTATTCAGAGACGGAGACATTACGATATTTTACCCCTAATGGCAAATCAGGTCTCAAAGAATTACGTTAATTAATTTCTTAGATATAACGACCAGAATATAGAACATAGAACAGGTCATGATTCACGAAAGTCCGTGATTCACGACTAGTCAAAGAATATAATAATATAGATAATCATATAATAATGTACAATTTCAATATAATAATGTAGAAAAACTACAACGCTCTCGATTCCCATAAAAATGCATACCGTACAAATTCACAATAACATAATGAGTGCGGGAACAAAAAGTTTGAAAATTTTGATAGCACAGTGCTAATCAAAAATCACAGAGCGAACTAAACACGACACGGTATCAATCCGTCATGTTGAATAATTATATTATATTATAAAATTTGTATATATATATATATATATATATATATATATATATATATATATATATATACATAAGATTTGAAAAATATCGATTTGAAACGATCGAGATTTTAAAAAAAATCATTAAAAATCTAGCCGGCGATCTATCTAAAATCTGGAAAGCGAGTATAAAGTACGAGTAACTAAAGGGTGCAAAACGTGGTAATCCAGGCCGGAACGGTTGTGAGCTATAAGCAAGAGAACATTTTAACTGAAAGTGGTTTCAATGGGATTCATAAAATGAAAACAGCCATCGGGGAACCATGTGCCATAATTTGGACTATATGAGAATCACAGCGCCTCGTCAATAGATGAAAGCATACAACAAGCAACAACTTAATATCACAAAAATTACAATTTTGAGGATCATTTCAGCAGAGTTGAATTCCAGAAAGAAAGGTCTAATATTTAAACTTCGTCATTGTCTGTCAGGCTGTCTGATGCCTTTCCATTTTAATTTCGTATTCTTCGGCACTCCATTCCGTAATGACCATATTAAGTTCATTCCATATTCGCTTCCCACATTACAACATAAAAATCAGCATCCATGAACTCACAGCTACACTGTCAACGTGGCCTCTTTGCTGCCATCCGACCTAAGCAGATTCTCAAGACACAGTGAGGCCCAGTTTTTCACTATACCAAAGATTGTTTCTTAAAAACATCGCCTACGTTCGCCTTTGTCAGTCTCTGGCTTATTTCTTCGGAATTACGTTACTTTTCCCGAATTTTAGCTTGTATCTCACTGTTCACTTTTAAATAAATTATCCCTTTATTATAAATATTACCGTAGTTTACAAATGTTACAAAATGACCCTAATCATTCTATTTTTCAAAATTCCGTATTCACTTACATCATGTTTATCTTGTTCACTTGTCTCAAGATAACAATGAAATTATAATTTCATTATCGTTGTTTCCTAGACTTAATTATTTTGTTTTATTTGTCCCCTAATCTTTCCCTGTTATTCATTTATACCGTCACGATTACCTTTCGCTCGTTTGTCACTCTGATGAATAAAATAAATAAATATTCCCACGCCCTCGATCCATCAATTATTCATGCTCACTTCGGGTTCTCACTGACCACTATATTTTACACTTGCCCCTTTATGTCATCCTTTTTAGGAATTCTATCGACCGTCACAGAACTAACAAACAGGCCTCTAAAAATATATGTTTGAATGAAAATACATTCACAGGTTATTTCTACGAGAGAGAGTTGAGACATCTTGCGGATTCACTTTGTAACTTTGAAAGATAATAAAATATGTGTATTACGAAATAAAATGAGAATGTGCATTTTTAAACTCTAATTTACTACATATTTATATCTGTCAAATGTTTCATTTCAGGAAGAACATACTTTAATACTGTCAAAAGAGCACGTTGATATATTCGTTTTCTTTAGAAACTGACGCCATCCACTTGGTAAACCTACGTTCTTCAAACTCTATGATAAATATTATAATTTTAGAAGAAACTGTTGACCGTCATGTGTAAACATGAAATGTACGAGTAAAATCCCTAATAGTGTTGAAGGAGCTGAGGAACACATAGGCACTCCTCAGTGACAGCGTCAGTGAGAACAGGCACACCCTGTCAGCCCGGAACCATTCCCCTACATAAGGAGACTCTTGAAACGTCAGAAGTGGTGAGTGCATCTCAAGCCATACTCTGAACGAAATGTGAACTTTCTGAATGGATTAACTGGATGCTGTAAAAGTGCTGCATTAATACCTGTAGCTTCAAGTAAAGTGTTCTTAGTTCTTAAACGGATCCTACTGACTACAGTTGGACGTTTTGAAAATCATCCCTGAACTAACTTTTTTAACATTTTCTCCATTTTTTTAAACAAATTATGTCAAAAATTATTTTTCAAATCGCAGTTTTCCCTTATAGAATATTGTGAAAAATAACTTTCATAAAGTCACTTATTAGGGTAAGTCACGATAATATAATAAAAAGGCGAAAGAAAACTATGAAACGATGTACTTGTTCAAAAGGTTTTAAGAATGGGGAAAATGTTTTCTGTTAGAATGTTTATGTAAAAATAATTACATACATAAATGTTTTTTTTATTTCGTATTTTATTTGCGGAGAATATTAACCACATTTTAGTGATTAATAAATTTATTTTTACTGATGATATGAGCACCATTAAAATCAGTCAACCAGTCTTATGGGCTTCGTGCTTCGACAAAAATTATGAAGACCAATAGAATGAGAACACTTCAGAAATGATTTAGCGCCAATTCATAACGAAGCCTCAAGATTTTCAGAAATGAATTTGCAGTACAGAAATGCACGTTCTTTTTAAATACGTTTTTTGGCTTTACTTCCATTCTTAATCCGACTTTTCTTTGTTTCGTACAATGCAAGGACACTAAGTATGGTTTACGACTGAGATACAATCGAGACAACAAATTTTGATGCAAGTGGTGACAAAACACAAGGGAATTCTTCAAAACTCCCAAGGGAGAGAGTAATATCTCTGAAAGGGATATCGGTTTATTATGCGTATGTAATATGTGTGCGTGTACCATCCTAATAACTTTCAAAAGTGTGTTAAGTATCTCCAAGAAGACTTTCCAAATTACTTGTGCTTTTCGTATTCCCGATTACTTTCCTTTCATGTTCTGGATCTTATTCTAATGAATAATGTAATATTTTTTCTACATTGTCAATAATGTTGTATAGGTGTATTATTAAAGTATGGCGTAACAGAAGTAAGAGGAAAGAAAGTTTCACACTTTTGTGTTCATTCTCACTGCACTGCAGTGTGTGCGATGTGTAGTCGAGGGGGCACGACTTCTTCCTGGAAGTGGAATTGTTCCTTATAGCCAGTGACGTAAAATGAACATGAACTACGAGCAAGCGGAATGTGGAAGAAAAGGGAGAGGTTATAAGTGAGGATTGTTAGAAGGGTTAATTTGGAGGTGAGGAAATATTAACATTTTGAATCCAATAAGTAAACAAGAAAATAGTCCGCAAAGAGATAAACGAAAATCATTTATGCAAGAATCTTCGGGTGAAGTTTAAAGTGCAATTTAGTCAATGCATTGTTTCTCGCCTATTTGCGGTAAGATAAAATACCTATTGTACCTTAAGTGTATCTTTTAAATCTGATGAACGTTTGCCAACACTCTCATAACTATGATATTTGTTCACTTCTGGATATCTGGATGTACATAGGAAGCACATTCAATGCACACAACGCAAAGGGTATCGTCGTAACTTCTGAACGTTCTAGGAATTATCCTCTGGTGCAAAGACAACAAAACTTTTATATGAATAGTTTAATACTTTATTAGAAATATACGGCATGATGCCATAAGTTATTTCAATGTTTGTCGTGTATAAAGGTGTTAAATAAAATGATACATAATACACAAAACATACAACATGATACTGTTCGAAATGAAAAAGGATATAAGTAAATCCATGAAATACAAGAAAAAAGTGAAATGAGAATTATTTCATCATTCTTCTATTATGGGCCAAAACTATGCCATGAAACATGAACAATTGTTAGGTGATTTGCGTACAAATGATTCATTATGCATGCCATATGCGTTGCACGTTACGTAATCAAAATACACAAGACCTTTGTCATCGGGCACGTGGCAAAGCGACCTAGTTATACGAGCTATTCATCAAGTGCACGCTCTCATCATAGGGGCCGAGTAGACGAATAACTTCCTAGTCTTCAATATGGAAAATTCGCTTCGACGGGCTCTTACGACATTTCTCGCTCAGATTGAAGCCGGAGAATGTCCGTTGCCGAGAATGCAGGGCAGCGCGGCCGGGTCACTGGACTTGGCTGCGCGGCCCGGCGCATGCGCACGGGCGACAGGGGGGAGGACCGGTTCGGGGCGCGACTCCTGCGCCACCCCACGCAATCGTAAACAGACACTTCGAAAGTTGTTTGGGTCACAATTCCAGGTTCGGCTGGACGTTCGTATTGCATCTAGTTTTGACGTATATTCGCACGCCGATTGTCTTTTTTAATTATTATAGATAAATGTAGCTAGCATGTTACTCAATTTTATAATCTTAAAGAGGGTTCCTTACTGGTCGTGAGACTTACAATGCACTGTACAGTGTGAAAAATTACGAGGTAGACAGTACGAACTTTAAAGAATTAACGTAGCTGACTGACTATTCGCAATTACGTCTACGCGGTACACGTCAGTCTGCTTTCTACGCCGAGTACACATTTTTTATTATTTCATTATTATTATTATTATTATTATTTTTATTATTATTATTACTACTATTATTATTACTACTATTATTATTACTATTATTATTATTGTTACTATTATTATTATTACTATTATTATTATTGTTACTATTATTATTATTACTATTATTATTATTACTATTATTATTACTACTACTATTATTATTATTGGCATATTATTCGGTTTAATAAAAGATTGTATCCAAATGCATTACCGAATTTTTCGGCTTTCGGTCAAAGCTTCTCGCTGTCCAAAAACAACGCTGTCCAACTAACTAGCTTTCTTAGCCATTGGTAGTACACACTAATACCAAGCCAAATATGTTTGTCCCGACTATTGTTTTACGTACCGCCTCCCAAGTGTAGCTAAGACTAACGAACGTGGAGAGGGCATGTGTTACCACGCACGTAACTACGCACTGCAACTAAGTAGTGGTTAATCATTTAAATTAAGTATTTGAGATGTAAGAGCTAGACTGTGACACGTGGACATCTCGAGTCACGTGTCACAGTCTATAGCCATGAGTCTCGAGTAGTGGCAACACAGAAAATATGTCTTCGTGTATCTAAAAACTATTATTCTAAATGGTTGAGAATTAAAATGAATGAAATTGTATTATGTGTAGTGCAGGCACAATCTATTCTATTGAATAGACAATTTTTTTCTTGTAACATCGAAGGTAAATGTATGGAGAAACAAAACGTAGAGCCCACAATCAAAAAGAGAAACTTGAAATCGACATTGTACAGTCCGGATGAAATGCTTACTAATCCTGTACAGAAGAGAAACACGATAGGGAAACGCGTAGAAAGAAAACTTCGTAAACTTTGCTTAGTAAGCACGCGTAGTGGGTCGTTGCCTCTCAAAGTAGCAACCGTTAGCATCTGTAGTTTAAGTAATTATTTTCTTCAGTAGGAATGTGTCATGTCTGCTATTCATATCGAAAGTTTTTTTCAACGAAGAGAAATGTTTGGTCATGTTTGATATGTTACCGAAATCTCGCTTTAATCAATTAATGTTAGTGCTGAAGTATCCAATTCAGATAATGTCACGATAATATTCATATGATCGAAATGAACGTACAATCAGGGTCTGTTAACCAAACAATTGAAAACGAAATGAAGGAAAATTTACTGTTCTAAGTGTTTGTTGTCATATCATCCAGAATTATTCACATGAACATTTAGAATTAACACATTTCTATCTAATTTTCTAATACTTTGAAAAATACTTTTCCAGAAAATTGAAGATAACGTTTATGAACAAACTACAAAGGACTACGAAGCAACATAATATAAATACAAATTACGCAAGTTAAAATGATGTACATTATAATATGAATACTGTAAACCAAACTACTATTCCACTCCTTACTTTTAATATATAAATTTAATTTATGGCATAATAATATTTACTTGCCCTGTTATTAACTCATTTTCGACGTTGATAGAAAATGTGCATACACTCATGTTAGTCTCAGCAATGAATATGTCAAGAATTAATACATTAACGTTGTTTCAGGAATTATTTAGCGTAGCAATAACAACACAGTCATTTAACTTTAATCTGCTTTTACATTTTTTGGACATCCAGAAGTTTATATTCTAATTTTACCAGGATTTGGTATAATCTCCCATATTATTAGCCAAGAAAGAGGAAAAAAGGAAGCCTTTGGTACATTAGGAATAATTTATGCAATATTAGCCATTGGTTTTTATTAGGATTTGTTAATATGGACATCATATAATTTACTTGTAGGTACTAGAATGTTTGAACCCGGGCATATATTTACTTCAGACAACTTCAACACAGCCATTTAACGTTCAATCTGCTTCAATCTGCAACATTTTAGTTGATTCCCTTAGTTGATATCACTATTGATCACGGTGGCACGTCTACCGACTATCTTATTTTTTAAACGTTGGCTACATAAGGACGCGATTGCGCTCTCTGTTTCATAGTCAATTCCTATCCGTAACTAACCAAAAAGTTCTCAACTTCTTTTATCATACAGAATAAAAAAAAAACCACCGCTTATTTACAATTAAACCCCAAAATACAGTCATCTTGGGGCAGGCGCACACTTACACAGATTGTACGTATACAAAATAATTGAATTCTCCTTTTTCGCATTCTCACTATCACTGACTGTTTCTTCCCATTCGTAGACATGATAAATTCTATCTAGCTTTGAAGTGGAAATACACGACCTGAGAAAACGTCAGAGTATGCTTGAATATCATTTACTTATTTATTTGTTATTTTATTTGCTTCGTATTTGTGGGGAAGTGGTTTTCCACTTGCTTTCGAGATTAAATACAATAATTCACATGGTGTTGTAACTATCATCTATATTACACGTAACACAAATATCCCCCGCGAGATTACATAATTTCGAACTATACGAACATTCCTTCCATCTTATTGAGTCACCAATGTGTGTATGGGAAAAAGGTGATGAAATCGGTTATCATGTTTTATATGAATGAACAACATACGATGACTTCCGAACGAATATTGAATTGAAAGCATTAATAATTTTGCAGTATTTAACACTTAACGACACAGTTTCTACAAAACATATCTTCCAAAAGTTTCAAGAATATTGACAAAAATGTCGTATCGATGACAATTATTTCAAAGTATTCTTTAATTTTATTTCATTTTCTTTCAGTTATTTGTTTTAAAATACCTTTAATTTTCATCCTGATATATATATATATATATATATATATATATATATATATATATATATATATATATATATATATATATAGAGAGAGAGAGAGAGAGAGAGAGAGAGAGAGAGAGAGAGAGATTAGCAACTTGTTTTATAAACGTTTTGTTGTTATTAATGAAAGTCATCACGAAGACTAAAATATTATATTTTGCTTTCAATTTCATTCCCATTATAATTATTTGCTTTGTAAATTTTTAAGGCTTTAGTCCAGCCGACAGCTGGTTACCCTTTACGTCCAGGTGGGACGCAATTTCGATGCCGCACACTAAACATACTGTGCACTAAGACACCAGCACACTTGCGGGCTCCTTTGATCTGTGTCAGCAGAACGCGGGGCCCTACCCCATTACACATACATGAGAGATAAGGTGCAAACGACCATGCCCAAGGCGGGACTCGAACCCGCGACCCTTTTGCTGTGTAAATAATATGATATTATAAATTTAAAGTCCTGAGAAGTGATCCAACATGGGTGCAGAACAATTTGTATTTGGTAAAATAAAATAAATTAATCCTCCGCGAATTATGCCCCAGTAGATTTTACCGATGTAAGTTATTGGACAACGTGTCCCGTTACCGGACACTTCTGCACCAAAAATATATAATACATACAACTCTAATGCTACGTATAGTAAAACTATTCAAAAACAAAAATTTAGGAAGTTTTGACGTACTATTACAGGTTAATATATGAAAGGAGCGTGGTCGCAGCATCAATTGCAGGCTGTCGCTTAAAAGAGGGAATTGTCTTGTGGGAAAATCAATCGGTTCCGCGAACATCTGGCCGTTGGTGTAGAGGACTTGCTTAATGGAGGTTTAGATTCAGCAAGTTGTACATAATTTGTGATTACGTGTTTGTTTGTGTTTTTTTATTTCATTTTAGGATTTTGTGTGTTAATGCAAATGTACTAGTGTTTGTGAGTGATTTCGATTTGCGTACGATGAAAGACATACGGAGCCCCGTTTCAGATGGAGGCATGTGGCGGTAGGGTGAAAGACTGAATTAAATATTGCGAAAGACACTCTCATTTACCAATTAATGGGTGACGTGGGATCTTCTACTTCATTTATTAATTAATTCACAGAGTTCCTTGGAAACGTTGCCGTCTGTTGACTTTAAAATTTAGTTGCTCATGGGAAGCAGTGCAGGAAATATCAAAGAAAGGAGCGGCTACTATTACAATTCGACAACGGAACGGTTGGTCAACCGCGGTGTCAGCCACCGACATTCCGCGACGGCCTCACGTAAGGGCGGTCAGCGCCGCGCGGCGCCTGCGGCTGCACCTCCGACGCTTTCTCCGACGCCCGCGCCCGCCGCCGCACAGTGCAAAATTCGCGTTCACTTGCGGGTCCAAATACAACCAATGGCGCTAAAACAGCACGTGCTTTCTCGCCCTTGGTAATGGTTGCGTAATGCTATTTACACAGCAATTTCTCTCCGAATCTGAAAAACAACCACTCCACGCCCTTCACACAAATCCGACAGCACCAAAAACCATCATCACCAAACATCCCGTTCACACCAGAATATATCCATTTGATATTCTACAGTTCTCACCCCCCACAGCACGTAACTCCATAACTCAGCCGCCGAAACCGGCAACAATACCACCGGACAAAAATACCTCTCAATGAAATAACCCTTCCCAACTCAGACGTTCTCCTTTCATCTCACCGTCCCTTCCCATCCCATCTCTTCGAACAACAGCTCGCCTGGGCCAGTGAGAGATTCCTTTCCCACACCCCCACACCCTTTCCGTTTGCTGCACATACGCCGACGCTGCTACTCACTCAAAGTGGGAAGGGCTTAGATACAGGCCATACCAGCTGAGAAAACAGTTCTCTCCGAATTAACACAGCTCAGCGATAATGTTTGTAAGACTCATTACAAATCGCAGAACATGCAAAAACTAAATATTTTAGAACCAATATCAACTAAAATTCGGCAGTTATAACCGCGTTTTATACAGCTAAATCATGTCCCAACAATGAGATGGAATTCGCAGAACTACACCTGCGGTCTCGCGGGGCGGAATTCCAATGTCGCATTCTAATCTGATATTTCCTGAAGGCTAGCAATTTTGTTTCAAATTTCATTTAAATCGTATTTTTAAGAGAGAAAACCGAATTGGGCTAATTTCAATTAAGGTTTCCGGATTGCTTGGAAGAATATACATCAATACATGGAGAATGTATATACATCCCTCACAACCTGGTAAAAAATATGATTTTAAATAATTTCAAAAAGATTTATTTGTAAACATTATAAAAAGACTCGAATGTAAGAAACAAACAAATAAATATGAAATAATACACAAATTTTACCTCACGTAGCATTCAATTGCCTCCAAGTACTTTTGAAGTTGCGTTCACGAAGCACACGAGACCCACACCATTCAGTTAAGCGTCCTTTACGCTATCCGAGGTCAAAATCTAATAAAAAATATAGGGCCGTTTTTGGTAAAAAATGGTTTAAACAAAATCAAAAGTGACTCACATTTTACGCAAAAATGCGCGAAAAGTACTCACATTTTCGAAAAAGTATAAATGACCTCTATCTTTAGGGTCAGATTTTATTAACGAAAAGATCTGTAATATTTTCGTTGTAGGAAGACTCTGAAATTTTAACACTGACAATTTTCGAAAAATCAAAAGAACCTGCATGAACAACGGCCTGAAAATTTCTGTTAAGAATCTGTTAAGCTAATGACAACAAAATCAATCACAAAATTGTGATACATTAGAGTTCACTACCTTTCATTTAATATTGTTTAGAATTCCCAAATTCCTTTCTGAAAGAAAACATTTAATTTAAAAAAACATAGATGCAACAATGACTTTTTGTTGAACCGATGGCCGAGATCACTAAGGCAGTAGTGCGGTGGCGGTCTTGGACCAAAGGATCGTGGGTTCGAGTCCCGCCTCAGGTATGGTTGTGTTGTGTGTCTCTATGTTCGTGAATGTCTATTTCATAAGACATAATTCATCATCATCATCATCATCCCATCCCCAGAGCTAACAGTCCTGGAGTAAAAAATGAAATCAGCATTAAAATTCTGATTCCCCCTGTAGGAAAAGTAACGTGCGTCTACCCCGATATTCAAGTCTGAGCCCCCGTAGGATGCACGTATCGCGTGGCTTCATGATGGCCGATTCGCGAAACAAAACAAAAACGACTGTTCACCTCACAGAGGTATTGCGAAGTTCAATTCATATCGTTGCTTACTCCACTGCTTCTCACTCTACATTAAGGAGGCTGTGTGATACAGTCATTTACACGCTGGCATCTGCTGCGAGCAAAGAGCGAAGTCCAACAGTATTGTGACGTCTTGGCTGTCCGGGTGTCGCCGCGTCGTTGGCAGAGACACCGACGTTTCACCTGTCACATCGCAGGCTTCTTCAGGGTAGTGACACAGTAAAGCTCCGCCTCCCGTGTTATATAACACCGGACGCGGAGCATTACTGTGTCACTATCCTGAAGAATGTTCAGTCAGAATGTGAAGAATGGAATGTTCAGTCGTCTAGGTTTACAATATTCCAGATATATTGAGAAAGAGGGAAAACAATGTAATTTGGTGATTTAATTCAAGAGTTGATTTAAAGAAATATGTTATTACTTGTTATATAGCTAGTAATGATTAATTATTTATTTTTTAATGGGTTTTAAGAAGGCCAACTATGTATTTTATATCATTTTCTGCTGTTTGGATTATTACTAGGGATATTTTTTCAAAAATCTGGATCAAGGAGTATAAAAACCTTTTAGAGTTTAACTAGTGCTGCTACAGAATGGCACAGCTGTATTAGTTTTATATTTCCTTTCGTCTCGGCTAGCTATTCGAACTTGCCACATACTCTTGTCTTCTGCCATCTATTGCTGCCCAAAGTATATTTTTTGCTGAAATTGTGCATATTAACGGCGTCAGAGATCTTTTAAAAAATGAAATTTCTGTAACCGTGAAAAAATACCACAAAATTAACATATTAAAGAGTGCAAATAGTACTATCCTTTCGAAAAGTTTTAAGAAAAAATTTGGAGCCGTTTTTGAGAAAATGGGATTTGAGGGTTTCTGAAATTGCGAAATTTTGAGCTATTTTTCACAGAAAACGGTTGAGTATTCGCGAAGCTTCATTGGACAATATTTAAAGCACGTGTACTCACAAATATAATAACGTGAACAAATCGCCAAAAAAAAATAGTGAGAAAAACTTAAACACTATTAAAACAAACTTCTATTTGAAAACAAAAACTACATAACAAAAATTATAAAGAAATAATCAATGCTACAAAATCTTAAAGTCAAATATTATGTCACTAACCCAGGGATTTACATGCAATATTCAGGTAACTTTGAGTCTTTTGTTCAGAATGTCGAAAATCATCCTGAATGTTATAGTAGAAAATAACAAACAATTATGTGCCAATAATGCTCCATAAATATTGATTAGTAGGTGCGTTCAAAATAATTAAACAAAAGTGACTATTTTAATTTTGACATTTTTTATAGTATTCAAAGCCTAGTAAGTAAGTATGGAGTTTCATTCAAGGTAGAGGGAAAGTTGTAATTTCGGGTCCAAATCTTCAAATATTGGATTTAAAAGAATCTCTTCAAGTTTATAAAGATACTACAAAAGTACATTGGTAAATTGCATTAACAAATTAACTGACGCACACAATAGATATAAAAAATCACTTAACTCAAACATACATTAAAAATATATTTAACAAAATTCAGTATAACCGGATTTATATTTCAAGCTCTTGAACGTTAAAGATGATGTAAGATTCATGGAAGGAGTCTTATAGTTAACTGTGCATTTGCATGGGATAACTAATACCCAGTTTCATCTATATAAATCTCGTTTAATAAATAACGGTTATGAAGGGACTAATATATCTAAATATAAACCATAAAGAAAAAATGTAAATGGACACATTAGCCAGCGGAAAAGTTAATTAACCTTATTTTAAACCTATGGTTTTCTACTGTTCTTCTTGAAGGTAAGGTTTCTATTTTTATGAAAAAGTTCTTTAATTTGGTACGTAATCCGGTAGAAAAAGTCGAAACAAATACCAAAAATATATCTTGCATTGTGATGGTTAACAGCAGAGGAAATGATGTGGAAATATTTAAAAATTAGCTAGACGAACATTTTACACGTGGTAAATTCTTATCCTACAAGTTAAAATAACTTTTTTTACTGAAACCCGACTTCAAATGATCGGCCACTGAACAGTGTATTACAAGCACTGGGTCATGTATGTGAGTAAACATTGCAATACTGCTAAGCGGTGCAATTCAATTTCACATGAAGACAAATAGTCACCTTCATTTTATCGTGGAAGATTATTTCTGTCTCTATTGCGTGTCCGTCTGTATTCCGAGTGCGTGGCCGGTTGTTAGGGTACCGCTCCGGCATTCGTCTGGTACTGATCGGAGAAAACCACGGAAAAGTACCGATCAGAGCAGCCGGCCGCGAGGAATTCTCCTTCAGACAGCGAATGAATCCGACACAGCTATCTAGCTAGTGGCGTAAAGCCTGCAACCGTCGGGACTCGAACCTAGGACTTCCCGGTCAGAGGCACTGCAATAACATCAGTCGGTGCTCTTAGCCACCTCTCCCGGAACTACTAATAGGACAGGTAGTTATGCAAGGTGAGTTTTACGTGTGATATGCATGCTATAGAGAGTAAATGAAAATAGAAACGATGGTCGAGTTCCCAGGAGTGAGGCTGGGTGCGGCGGCTAGAGTATGCGAGTAGACGCCGATCAAAATGAGAGTCAAGCTCAAGGCTGCAGGAGAGCCCCTCTGGGACAGTTGAACCGGTGGTTGATCACAATTAACAAAAGATTCTGCCTTCGACAGTTCTAAGCAACTTGGGATACATTCTCATAATTTAAATTTCTGAAAAAGGAGAGAAATTAGCGAGATAACGGCGTAAGATGCAAGAATGTATCCGTGAGAAAGCGATTTTTTAAGAATCCTTATAAAATATTTCAAGTCATTGTCTACACAACAGTATGTACTAATCCTGTTATTCAGAACCAAAGAAAAGAACTGAGAAGATCGAAAGAAGTAGCAATAGTTGACGGTATTTACAACGAAAGGAGATTGGTGACCTAAGAGTATCAGGACATTAAAATATGTATTTCTCTGAAGAATATTAATGATGGAACATAAAAAACATTAACAGGTTGTCAAAAGTCCTTTTACTTGAGATCCTGTATTTCCTTTTTATAAAAGAAAACCTTATGAGTCAAACAGCAACTTGGGCGTCAGTCACAACGGTTCCTTCTCGATCGAAACAATGACAATTACGATTTCTTTGCAAGAAGCCACCGGCGTTTTCTCTTGGCCCCAAAACACCACACGCCTACAAAGTTTCAAAATTTCCCTCGAGGTATCCTCTAACCTAGTTAAGCTGTACTTGCGACGAAAGCACGTGCGTTGGTGCAGCGCTGCGGGAGACGACAATGCCGCCGGCGGCGGTATCTCTATCGGCGTCGAAGGCCTCCACTCGCCACGCCCACGCGCACGCCCACGCCCACGCCCACGCGCCTTCGCCTCGCCTCGGTGGCCGCACACGCGCGCGCCCTGCAGTGAAACCGGTGCAGCGGGAGAGGGAGGCGCCACACAAGAAGCGAAGGGGACTGTCGGGTTGCGACGGGGCGGCGCGAGATGATAATGGAGAAAGCGGCTGGAGACTGCGGGGGTAAAGGAGCAAGTGAAGGTGCTAAAATAGATTCAATTGATCATAGCAGCAAAGTCAGCATAGTGTAGAAGATATTTAAGACTTGGACAAACTGTGATGGAGTTGTGTGGAGATGTGGTCTCAAGCATGTTAATGAGTTTTCGTAATTCTACAGTGTTATACAGATTTAAAGCAACCAAACGGAGAAACGAAAATGCCATTCTAACGACTGGTGTGCGTCAAGCATAACAATTTTCCGTCCGTTAGAAGAATGAAAACAGATGGGAAGAGGGAAGAATGGGAAAAGGGCTGACTGGGGAGAGGGAAGAATGGAAACCGGTGCAGCGGGAGAGGGAAGGCGCCAGACAAGAAGCGAAGGGGATTGTCGGGTTGCGAGGGGGCGGTGCGAGATGATCATGGAGAAAGCAGGTTGAAACTGCAAAGGATAAGGAACAAGTGATAAAATAGATACAATTGATCGGAGCGGCAAAGAAGTAAAAGCAAGGAGAGATGGAGAAGGGATAATGGAGAAGGTATTTAAGATTTGAACAAAAGGTGATCAAGGAGGAATAAATGAAATATAGAGTTCTCAAGCTTTTCGTAATATTGCGTTGATTTAATATTGCACAGAATTATTACATTGATGTAATATTACACAGAATTAAAGCTACCGGAAGAATGAAATGCCATACTTAACGCCCGGCGTCCGGCAATATTTTAATCCCGTCCGTTAAGAAAAAAGGAAAAATTAGTTGTAGCAAAATATGACTTATTGGTACTTTAATTTCAAGAAAAGGTGTATGTCATTGACAAATTTGACAATGACAAATTTCAAAAATCCTTATTTATATTTTTTACAAGACGGTATTACCAAAAGTATTGAGCACCATATGGCCGATAAAACAAATAACACACTTGTTTATAAACCATTGCTATCGTGTCAGTTTACCTTCAACCTCTTCCGTTATTTACTCCATATCATCCTGGTGACATTAATTATTAATTCACAGAAATGAGAAATCAAGATATGGCACAGAAGTGTAGAATGTGAAAGTATAAAAAACCTGTACAGAAAGTATCAAGGAATACGTTTCCGAGGAGCAGGATGAGGGGAAAAGGAGAAAGGGACAGCGATTGGCAAAGAGCTGACAAGCAAGTAGGCAGTTAGGCATGTACACAAGTGGGCAGGTAGGCAGGCAGGTTGGCAGGTGAGCGGGCGAGTAGGCGGATAGAAAGACGGACAGAAACGAAGTGGGACAAATGCGTCGTAGACAGCGAAGCACAGTAACGGCACGTGTGGTGTCAGTAACAGACAGGGACCTACACATTGCCACACATGACATTGCCAGAAAGGTAACAGTAAGACATTGTCAGGCGTGTCAACAACACAGGCATATTTCAGTTTTTATCCATTCACTATTGACGTCAATCCGTGCTACTGAACGAGAGAGAGAGAGAGAGAGAGAGAGACGGAGAGAGAGAGAGAGAGAGAGAGACGGAGAGAGAGAGGCAGAGAAGGGGAGAGGTAGAGAGAGAGAGAGAGAAAGAGAAGGGGAGAGGTAGAGAGAGAGAGAGAAAGAGAGGCGGTGAGAGAGAGGAGGAGAGGGACTGGAGGGAGAGACATACAGAGAATAATACTATGAATACGAATGTGTGAGAAAATACAAGTGAAAGAGCATATCGGCTCAAAGAAGGTGAAACCGGGAGAGATGGCTCAGAGCATCAACTGATGTCCTAGGTTCGTGTCCCAAGGGTTGCAGGATTTTCGATACTACCGTGTCACCTAGGACGAATTCAGTCTCTGTCTGGGGAGGAATCTAGCGGTCGGCTGCTCTGATGGGTAGTTTTCCGTGGTTTCTCCGATCAACACCAGGCGAATACTGAGGCAGTACACAAAGAAATGGACCATGGACCGAGCGAGATCTTTCCTACCACTTCCTTGTCCTATCCTCTCCCACACTTACACTAACACGTAGTAAAAACAACACACAAAAACTCATGCCGGGAGACCGCTCGAGAACTTAGAGCTTGTCGCGGCTGGAGCGGTGCCACGCTGGCAGAAGATTCTTGGTTGGGGAGACACCCGCTAGCCGTGGTAGGTCGGCGCCGGATCTCGCCTTCCAGCGGGGGCAGGAGACCGCCATTCCCCGAGCAAAACACGCACTACACTTACGAGACTAATGCCCCTGATAGTTGACGCGCCCGTTATCACTACCAATCAATCAATCAATGAATGGCAGACGCGGGGGCACGAGATGGGAGGACGTAGAGAAGAGCAACAAGGCGTTGCGGAAGCGAGAGTCGGCGGCCGCGCGCGTGGTAATTGCGGGAGAAAGCCCGATCGGGCGCAGCGCGTGCAGCGGGCGGCGGCGGCGGTGGCGGCGGTGACTCGGGCCGCTCCTCGGGCGAAGGCGCCCTTCGGCGGCTCCGGCCGGTCCAAAGGGAGCAAATACACAACTGGGGACATCAACGCGAAAGCCTTACTTTTGGAGACATTTTCATTTTTACTCAAGTAGCCTTCTGGTGTCCCCGCGTCTTTCAACGGAAGTTGAAATCACACTCCGGTAAGAAAAGTTCATGCTTTTGAGTTATTCCATTTTTTTAAATATATTCAACCAAATTTGAATATATCGTGCTCAACGCTTAAACTTTAAACTTAATAAACTTTAATTTTCAATGGGCGTATGTCTGATAATGGTAACTTTATTTTAATTTTGCTAATGACATGCATCATCTCCCAGCTAACACGAAATTATAAGATTTACTTCCCAATTTCAATCTATTTTAAAGTTTATTATGTAACATTGACACTCAATTTATTTCTTTTTATCATATAATTCTTTATTTTCTTTCTTCAGTCAACGTAGTCTGCAATATCTATCAAGCAATATAGTCCGCATATCTCTATCAAGCAAATGGAATCATGTGACGGCAATAAAACAAGTACACAGAACGTGCAAAGTACTGTGAATGGTTTGTGACTTTTAAAACCAAATATCCTCCCCCTAAAAATGCGCAGTCGTTGCTTGCTGCTAAGATTTTCTATATTTTTATTCATTAGATAGAAATCGAATGACATACGTCAAAATAACTGTCACAAAAAGATAACTTGGATGGAAAAATTATTTAAATATTGATATCCTAACTTTCATTTTAACACTTTTATGAAACTGTTAAAACATTGGAAAACTATTTTAAGTACTCATTAAATCGATTTTGAATTGTAAAGTGCGTTTTATCACTGTCGTCGAACGGAATAAGGTAACGCAATAGATGGTTGTGTTGATTGTTCTTTTAATTTCTCTTTGGCTCGAGATATAGTTCCTAACTAATCAAACAGCGATGATAAGCTTACAACAATTTCCACATTAGATTTAATTTTACTCTTTATCAGTGAATACGGCTTTCATCCAGACCAATGTGCCTGAAGAGCAGGGAAGAAGGAAGGGCGCAGCTGCTCGTTTCGCGGATTCGCGAGTTTTTTTTTTTTTTTTATTCGTCAAATAAAATCGATTAATGAACATTCATGGAAAGGCGCTGAAAAAGCAAATAGTTGTACGTGTTTGACAGTTGTATTGAGGTTTCTAAGCTAAACAACTGCCAATTTGAACGTCAAATCGCCAATTTCTTTCTCACATTTCCCAGCTCCCGGCGAGACTCCGACTTTCTGCTCGGTGGTTAACACAAACATCTTGTGTCCTCTAACGCAAATTTCCAACGCATTTTACATCACAAAACAAATACCGGATTTCTGGAGTCGCTTCCTAAACGATCTCTGCAAAACTATGAATGCATGCATGTACTTGGCGCGACAGCCCGTGAATGAGCTGCGGCTACGCGGCAACGTCCCTGCCTCGCGGCCCCGCGGGGTTAAGGGGTACGCGTGGTTAGAGCGTAGACATCTCCACGCGTGTATAGCGGTCTTCTAAACTTAAGAAGTGAATTTTCTCATCGTCACACGGCAACATAGTACGGAACATTGGCAAGGAGCACACAATATAATCTTTATAGGTTTAATTATAGTTTAAATCAACGGGCGCGTAGCGCGCAGTGGTCATAGACCCTGAGGAAGCTGCGAAATGTCGGGGCAAACGTCGGCACCCAGCCACGACGCGGCGTCTCGGACAGCGAGATTCATGGATTGCGAGGCCGCGGAAGTTTCTACACATTCGCGCACTATAATCTTGCTCGCCGGGAATCGAACGCGAACCCGGGGGCCCGCGTGTGGAAAGCGAGCATGCTGGGCCCAGCGAGGCTCTGGGGCCGAAGGTTCTTTACTTCATTGGAAACAGCGCTCTCCGTTATGTCGACTGCCTTGGGCCGCAGGGGCGGGGGCGGGCGGCCGCCGGGAGAAACGCACGCATCTGCGTTCCGATCGCGCTCCGCTTGGCCGCGCGCCGCGACCTGACCGGCGCCGCCAGCACGCGCCTTCTCCTACGCGGCGGCTTCTCATTCAGCGCCCCCAGTCGCGTCATTACCATCTGCGACCCTGGGGCTATCGCAATCCCACACAGCGAAGCCTCTCTTATTTGAACAGCCCACTGATTTGATGTCTTCCGAAAGTGACCATTTAAGAGAGAAGGCCAATATAGAAGAGTGTCAAAAATGTATTGTCAAGTACCACATAATATGACTGCTAAAAAAGGTCACTCAAGATTGCGAACTCTATGAGAAAGTGTTCTAGCAGAACATATGAATTAAACTGCACAATTCCAATGCCGAGCACTTATCAAACATTTTAAAAGAGAGCAACTACTCCTTTCAGGCCTAGTCTAGTAAACTCAAGACGTATGTTTTTGTCGTGTTCCATTTTTATCTACGTTGAAATTCATTACAAATAAAACTCAAAGATAAAAGTATTAATATACATATTATTTAACTTTTCGTTCACTGAAATGTTATCAACTTCAAAGGCAATTTGTAGGTAGCGGGACCCCCATCAACAAACGTGTTCAAGAGATTCGGGGATCATTCGAGAACAATGGAATGAAGCGGTGAGCAAAAGTAATACCAAAGAACACTCCGCCACTAAATGTACTCAATCCATATTGTTTTACTGCTATTTGTACAATTGTCTACTTTTCACTCTCGATAAAATGAAAACCTTATTAAAGTGTTTACTTAAAAACACAACTACATTTCCAATTACCCAAGAGTAAGAACAATGTTTGATATGAATATAGTGTTTACATTTTTAAAACAATAAGCTAAATGGTTTCTGTCAACTGCACATTGTAAAAATTTTTTTGAAGTACTTCTTTGTTTATTTTTATTGGGTACTTAAAAGCAAATACATTTTATTGGATAAGTCAGTGTGATAACTGCAGGTGTCATATTAATATTCTCAGAGAATTAGGACGTTAGAACGTAGAACGTTGATGGGCTGATGAGTTCGCCTGTTGAAGTGATTTGTCTCACATGCGATTATCACAGACCAAGTTCACACCTGTTTAGTTTTCCTTGAATCTATTTAATCTGTGATGAAAAGAAAATTGAATTCACCACCTTTTTCAGTGTATTTTTATAATTTCGTTGACCTGGTTAAGAAAAATCAGGGGCGGATTAGAGATCGGTCTCACTGAATTGAGTTGGCTCCCCAATGGCTGCCTCATCGACTGTGCGACAGGGGGCCATTAGAGTGAAATGGAACCGCGTGGCAACGTGGGCGTGCGGTCACGCGTGCGCTTTGGAGCCGGCGCCGCGCGGCGGGCGTGAGGGCGTGCGGGCGCGTGTCTTGGCCGGAGGCGCCTGCGGACGAATTTCCAGCTCTCTCCGCCGCCGCCACAAGTTCCGCGCCCGCTTCCCCGCGCTGTGCGGCTTTCGCAGCGGCCGCCCGCCGGCCTGGGCACACCGCTCAGCCCTGCCACGCCCCCATGCATCGGTGAGCAGCGTTCGCACCAGTACGCATCCTCGCCAACCCAAGTCCTCCCAATCGTTCGTTGGTTGATTGATTAGTGATTCCGAGCGCGTCAACTGCTAAGCTAATTAGTCTCGCAAGTGTATCGCATGTGGTTTCCTATAGAGGTGACGGCGACATTCCTCCGCTGGATGGCGAAATCCGGCGCCGACCTACCGGCGGCAATCGGGGTTTCCCCAACCAGGTATCTCCCACCAGCAGGGCACCGCCCCAGCTGGGACAAGCGCTAAGCTCCCGACCGGTCTCCCGCCGTGTGTGGTAGTGCATGTAACTGTAAGTGTGTGTAACTAAAAGGTGAGGCTAGGATAAGGATGAGGAAGGAAAGATCACAATTGGTCCGTGGCCCGCTCGCTAAGGCAATACTCCGGCATTCGCCTAGTATTGATCGGAGGAACCACGGAAAACTACCAATCAGAGGAGTCGGCCTCTAGAATTCTCCTTTAGTCAGCAACTATCTAGCCACCGTCCGGGCTCGAACCTAGGACCTCCCGGTCACAGGCGATGCAGTGACATCAGTTGATGCCCTATGCCACATCTCCCAGTGCCAATCGTTCACTCGCCCGCTCCGTCAAATGCCCACCAACCATGCGCCACTCACGTTCCTCGTCATTTGCGTCGGGAGCTCATCTTTGTCAACTAATGAGGATCAACATTTTTCGACAGTGAATGATAGTATCAACAAGTGAGAGGTGACAAAAATTGTTTGGGCAATGAAAAGAGCTACATAATATATTTGAAAGAATTACAGGAATTACACTCTGTGTTAATATGCCCGATGAGAGCTTCTCTGGAACACCTTCAATGTCTTTTCATTAAGAAAATATAAACATGGAACTAATGTTGTTGCTACAATTACCGGAACAACTTAGTGCAAACAGTTGATATATCCATTTGTTCAATTAACATATTCAAAGTGAATATTAATGTTAAGGAAGCTAGAAATGCACTCTGTAACAACATCGGAGAATGAGACAAAGTGCGTGGAGATTGAATGGCAAATAATAAGCGTAGATAACGACAATCAACAGTTGGTTATTTTCGACCAGAAAAACAAGGAACGTTATTATGAGCGTAACGTACACAGAATCACGTTCTTCCGACGGTACCCGTAATATTACATGTAGTTACGGAATATGTCACTGATCAAAATATTATTACTGAATCACAATATCGTGATATTTCGTTTTTCTCTAAGGGTCATGAACAATTCAATGTAACTCATCTTATTTGCACGTCACCTCATCTACCAACGAATTCGACCGGTCTCCGGGTGCCGACATTCTCTGCACCAAGTTATCGAATTGCAAATTTTGTGGCAATTGGTGTTGCTGTTTTTCATCGTGTATACCACGAATATCTGTGGGGGCGAAATTTTTGGGACATTCTAAGCGTTCAGTAGATACGGTGGTGATTAATGAATCCATAATGAAAATTTGTTTAATTGCCGGGTACAGTTTTCTTTTAATTATTAAATTGTTCAATCAACAGTAGTCTGCAAAATAGCCTATTCCATTTGAATTATTGTTCACAAACGTCTTTGCAACGCCCATTAACTCTTGCAAAACATATGGAAAACATAATTGCAAAATATCTTTTGGTCAGATGAGTGGGAAGAGAACGAACTTGCTCATGCGTTGAAATGGCACATTAATACCACCCATAATACTATGTTCACGAAAGTTTCTCTAATTGCTCTACTTGTCGACGACAGCAATAAACCCCCGAAAGAGTCAATAAAGCGTGCAGCGAGCGCATTTTGTCCCTCCCGGGCCCCGGCGGGCCCCCCCTCGGGTGGCGCGTGGCTTCCGCGCCGCGGGGACCGGTTCCCGAACCCAGCGCCGCGGACGCGCTTCCGGACGAGCGCTGCCCCGCGCCTCGCTTTCGCCTCCGAGCGGCAACGCGTCTGCAGTCCGTTAAAAACACCGACAGGCTTCCTCCTCCTAGACGCGCCGCTTCTCTCCTCGTAGAACCGCGAGAAAATTGGATACCAAGTCTACCACGTAATTCTCAAATTGGCGATGCTGTTTTTATATTACTTTATGGTTATCCAAAACTACACAGTCACTCGTAATATAAATAACAAACTTTTTAATAACTTTTATTTCTTACTATAAAGCCTCTTCTAATAAACATGGAATGAAATGTTTACAAATTTATTATAAGTTTATAATATTTAAGAATTTTCTTTATTTTATCTTTCTTTATCGCTCTACAATAAAGAATCGATATTAAAATGTAGATCTGAAGATAACATAATGCAAATAATTTATGGCTTTCGTTGTTTTGGTTTTGTTGCAGTACCTATCAGACATTTATTTATGAACGTAATAAAAATTTAGCATGTAAAAATTTGGGATAATAAATGTTTTTACTGCTCTTAAAGGGATACGCACTTTCTGCTTTCTAGAAAGAAATGCCAACGATGATAATTCAATTTGAATTCCCTGGTAAAGGATGAGCTCACTGCATATGTTTTAAGAGCTATTCAGTAATGAGTAGCATCGTGGTAAGTTCGGTTATTTCGCCAACGCCAATATACGAAAATATGCACGTTTGGGTAAGCGCCTTACTCGTTGGTATCCGGAACTTCCGTTTCAATCCCGGAAGAGTCAGACGCCAATTACATAAGGTCAAACTGTATCCGAATCTGCTAAGCATGTCCGAAGCAGAGTGAAGATAAAAGAGCAAGTTTCATTGACTATCACTTCTGTTGTCACATCAATGCCCGCAAAATATTGCACATTGTATGATTTTATTCTGCTCCTGCAAATGGTCTAATGTGACATATTTATGTTTTCAAAGAAACGTTAATAGAAAGAACAAAATGTTTGTAAGTCAAGTTTGTAAAAAGAAAATGATGGAAAATTCACGATATAAATTCTGTTTAACTTTGTACATTTTAGCTTTAGTATAGATTAACTTCGTCAAAATCAATGCGAAAATTTCATTGATTGTCTTCTTATATAAAAGTGTGACCAAATAGAAATATTTGGAATAGTTATGATAAATCAATATATTGCTCCTTTTAAACGTTTTGAAAAATATTTCGTATTAAATGGAAAATAATGAACATTCGAAAGTGAATGAGGTAAACTGTGTCCTCACTATAGGTAATATAAAAAGTGCCGGGGCGACATAAACTCTCGCATTAAAAATGAAGAAAAACCCAACATTTACAAAATTCAGTGCGAGTTGTTTTTCTTTCATTTTAATATTTCCTTCCTTATAAATTGTCCGCCCTAAATTTCTCAGATAAACACTCCAGTTCAAAAACACTTTTAATCTCGAGAGGTCTTTATGAAGACAACAATGAACCGTCGTTTATAATCATATCTCCTTGGGAAAGTATGCTTCCGCCAAGAGGCCCGCCAATCGACATACATTTAGGGAATCTTTTGATCACTTCCCAATCCCCGAACTCTTTCCAATCGCCCGCGCGAACTATCGAATTCCGAAACTACCGAATTGTACTGCCGAATGTCCTTTCAATTGCACCAAATTCTGCCGTTCTTAGATAACGACTCGGTCTGTTTTTAAATTGTTATTGCTCGTGGAAACATGCAGTCCGAAATTTGTAACATTCATTACATATCTATTTTCGTTACTCTCTTAAGTGGAGTTCGACAGACAAATATGAAAATTTTGACATTTAAAAACTTAAGCTTATTGAATTACTTAGACTTATCTAAACACAGTGATGTGGCATTAATTGTAACATTCGATATAGAAGTGGGTTTTTAAAATTTTTAAATCTCTCTCTGGAGCATTTTGGATGTGTCTATGACTCTTGATTTTCTGTTTATTCGACCAAACTAATTATTTAAATGACTGACTTTCGTAGAATCTTAAAAGAGGTTCTTCTCTAGACACTGAGAAACTATCACAATTGTAACCAATAATTTTGTGGTTTTGTTCTGAAACACTGATGTCTTTATATATCTGTTTTGTGGTCGTGAGGTTATAAGTACGGTTATACAGTATATTTTTTTATAAGAAATATGACCATATGACCCTTTTCTCAGAAACTATTTAAGGTAAAAGATGAAATTTTCAGGGGAGATTTAATATTATACACGACTGACAAAACCAAAATTATGAGACAGATTGCAAAAGTTTTAAATTATGGATTAATTAATGTGTCTCAAATTTTTAAAATTATTTTCAATTCTTTTTAAAATTCTGTAAAACAGTTTTATGATATCTTATTGAAATAATTCTGCATAACTATAATAACAGCTATTTATAGAATGTACTGTAAAAATTTCGAAGTTCTAAATAAAGACGTTTCTGAGATAAAGAGTAAAAAAATGATAAACTTATGGAATGGATAGGGCCGTCATACTCCCCTTAACCTCGACTGCAGCTCACATACTTCACACAAAATGTACTTATTTATAAATACTAATTTAGCAGAGAAACGTTTTTAATCTTCAAAAGGATCAAAACGCTAAATGTTTTGGGAACGTATATTCACATTTGACACAATATGAAAACTTGTGACATTTGCAAGGCTGAAATGAATGAATTAAGCATTCTAGGATACAGTAACGAAACATTACAGGTAGAAATCGAAACATAATATTATTCTGAATTAAAGGTATTATTGTAATTATAGATTTTAACATATGTTACACCCGAGGTACAAACTCTGCGTCGCAAATGCAAGAGGAAAAGTTGGCAAGCAATTCAAAACATGTTGGACAATCTAATGAGGTACGGGAGGATTCTTGCGTCGGCCGCCGCAATCGTCTCGCGGGAGCGTTCGATAGCCTTCGCACTTTCCGGTTTTCTCGAAACACATCCGTTATGGAGAAAAATAAGACGTTGGCCCATTGCCCGCTGAGAGATCTGAAGATCGAGAGGATAACAGGAATGCAAACGTTACGGTGCACAAGAACACGGACAGCGCTAAGCGCAGTCGTGCTTTTTGATTTGCATGTAACCACCCGCAAACGCAGCGAGAGGCTCTCGAGCACTCCAGCTCCACAACGGTAACGGCTTTAGAGAGCAGAGGCGGGATTCCAGTCAATGTGGGATATCAGCGTGAGCACTGGAAAAGAAAGAGGAATTCGCCTAATCTATTCAAGGTTACCTTCACCAGAGCAGTAGTCGCGACATGTTTCGTAAAGAATTGAGGTGCGGGATGACTCAGTCACCTCTCAGTAAAAGGAACAAGAATGTAAATAATACACTGTGTTGTGACTCTAATAAATAAATGTTTATTTAAAAGTTTATATCAAGAGTTCAGAAGAAACAAGTGATTTAGTAATTTCTATGAATTAGTTTTTCCAAACAACTTTTACACTTTATTGTACTGCATGTGTTTAATGAACATATACTAGCTTCATGAATATAATGGTGTAGTTTATCTGTTTTTCATAACTTATAGGTAAAAACTCTTCTGTAACAAGCAAGCAATGCATTATGAGAATGTGAATATATTATCATCACACAAGTGCCGATTTGGATGGTCGAGGTGGCTACAACGTGTGCCGACTCGGTTCAAAGGGTCGCGGGTTCGAGTCTCACCGAGAGCATAGCTGTTTGTCCCTTGTCTTGAGTCTTGTGTGTTGCGTGTCTTGTTCCCGCGGCCAGGAACTAACGAAAGTAAACGCGGAGTGACTGAGTGACCCCATGACCCGTCACATTTCCTTTGCAAGGCTCCAAAGCGTTCACGAATGAGTTTAGCGGTGATTAAAAAAAATGGAAATATTTGGATGGCAGACATTACCATTTATAATGAGTTAACATTAGTAGTAGAAATCCGCGAATAAACAATATTAACATATTGCTCTAAAAACAAACATAAAAGAATTTCATTAACAGAGCAGGACGGTATTTCACGGGAAACCAAATAAAAAGTGAAAGTCAATGCGAGTCCTTTTATTGCCATGCAAAGAATGGAGAAATGCTTCCCAGAAAGATGTGTATTTCAAGTCGAAAATTTTCTTGAAAGTAGAGACACACTATCAGAGGGAAAGCACCCAGATGAATAAAAAATGGTTACCTGTAGTCTTAACGGGACCACAGTTCAGAAATAAAGGTCAAAGAAAAGCCAAGAAAAAAGCTTCAACAGTGAATTCCATCTACAGGCATGGGAGCTCTGGGAACCACCCATTTTCAGGGCAATTTAGCAGAATAATAAGAAAAAAGACCTTTGTGGCCAGCTAATGCAACAGATTATGCAAATGAGAGGAATAATTGGCCACCAGCGATGAACCCCTGGCGACCACTATAGCAACGCTATTAGGAGAATTTCCGAAACAACGATCAGAGTTAATATGCAATGTTATTTAATTTTTATGTTAATAACGTGTATTATCACATATCTGTGATCGGATCCTGGAGAAAATGATCTACCAATTTTCAACTTTTGGAAGTCATTTTGGCGGATCAGGGCGCCTTAGTCGGCTTTTCATGTTGCTCTGTGAATCTCAATTATTCAAAAAAAATTCTACAGAAGGGAAATTTAAAATGAATACATCTAGATGTTTCGAATTTATTCAAGAGTTAATAAACTTTACGTGTGCAATGCAAATTGAATTTTCGGAATCAGAAGTATTCAATTAAGTCCTTTTACCATGTAATTATTGCGGTAGTCTTGCAGGTGAATAAACATATTTTCCGAATGCCTCTTGGTAAACAGTTGGATACTTTAGAAATCCTCAGAAATTATCTTCTGGAGAAAAGCAAATTCAATAATTTGCTTCTAAGAAACTGAAAATGTTTTCCTGTTATTGTTGATATATGATTTTTGTTGTTGATAACAAGAAATTGAAGGGAATGCGCTTTCATTATGAGGTCTCAAATAAAAAAGTATACAAAAAGTATGAAAAAATTAGGACATTAAATTGAGTTAAAAACGTTTAAAAATATAGTACCCTGCATAAAGTAATGGCATTGCATTTGAAACATATGTTCTGAAACATTTTAACACTTTTCATACTGCTACTTCTTGAAAATATTAATTTTATCAACTTTTAACATGAAAAGGCTATTTCTATTTTCTATACTATACACCATTTTGATATATTGGAGAGAACGATACGAATTTAGGATCAAATGGGAGTAAAAGAAACCTCTCGCATCTCAGGTGAATTACGGAGAGAAACTCAGAGAGATTAAACATCAAGAAATGTTACTTTTTACACTATTAATACTGCGCATATTTAAAATTGCCTTTAATTCAACACAAAACATTGCATAACATAAATAGTAATCAGCGTAGGGAGTCATCTCCTAAGCTTGAAACAAAAAAAAAAGCACAGTTTGTTTCATTATTTGTAGCATGCAAAATCTTTATACAAAGAAATTTAAACATACCTACCACAGTTGAGTGGCTCGGCCATTATCCAGAGTATTATATGAAAGAGAATCGATGATACAAAAAATACTGTTGTCGCACTATCTCGACGCAGAAGTTCTTTCGTGTGACGGCAATGTGCGGATCCAAGCAAACGGTGTTGAACCGCATTCGAACGCCACGTACAGCGTTGTTCGGAAGATAGCCTCCTTTCGTTGTACACGTATTGTCATTATCTGTTGTATTACCAAAGGCGGTTTACAATAATCAATTTATAAAGGAAGAACAGGAAGAACTAAATACAAAATTAATCGTGATAAGAAATGGTAAATTATTTTTGAATAACTTTTCGGCTCGGCACTTTTATTGTAGGTTAAATCTGGTATATTTAGATTGAATGTTATTAAGAAAAGGCATTATAGTAATTAATAGTAGTTTGTAGAAGTCTTACAGAATATTGTCGAAGGATTCACCAAAATCGTGCCAATCGATTCTCTACTGCAGATGCAGATAAATTGATTGAGAATATCTGCAGATACCTTTAATATTCCTCGACGAAAAGAGCTTTTAAATGCTTACCCCCCCCCACACACACACACACAAAAAACACGTTTTTCGTTTGCATTGCATCTTCAGGTACATCCTATGCACGCGCCGCAATTTACGGCGATGGAAAATCTCAACCGAATGCCGCCTGAGGAGTTGTCCTGTTTTTCCTATTCTTTCGTTAAGAAGTGCCGGGGTGACGAAGCATTAATCCAAGATGTAACCCATCTATGTGGTCAAATACATTTCATGAATTATGCATTTATGGCATGCGCACCTTTTGCGATGTCTCTACTGTGATCTACTTTGCCTGTTAATGCATTATTATTATTATTATTATTATTATTATTATTATTATTATTATTATTATTATTATTATTATTATTATTATTAAGAATTATATAGAAGAAAAGAGAAAAATGGGCAGTTTCCTTCCAGCAGACTCAGAGGTGTCCAATCATATCTCGCTTGCTCTGAACAGTGGACGGTAAACGGATTGCCCGTGAGTGTCGAACTGTCACACTCAGGTTATCCGCTTACTATATTTGATAAAAAATTAATATAAATTCCTGTCAAAAAACATAACATCGTAATTTTTTCTCCCTACCCCCCCCCTCCTGAGGCTCGTTAGTATCCAATAAAACCTAACGGAGAGAGGGAGAAAGACAATGGTGGATAAAGTTTCCTCGGCGAAATGGTATTCACGTTGACGCCAGTGACATTTACAAAGATGAAATCCCTAACTAATCGAAGTAGGATCATTTGCAGCCTTTCCACCGTGCGCCATTGAGCGGAAAGACATCCCCCAATTACGACAGCGGAACAAGTGTAAAGGCTTATGTAAAAAACACAAACACGTAATAATTCAGCCGCCCCTCCCCTCCCGGGGCGGCCGTCGCTTGCTGGAGTGGCGTACGGTGGTAGTTCAGCGCAGGGGCGGAGGAGGAAGGCAGGAGGGGTGGGGGCGGAGGCGGGAGGCCGCGCAGAGAAACGGGCGGGCGCGCGCAGTCGCGTTTGGACTCTGGTCGGGAAGCGCGCGCGCTCCAAGTGCGCGAGAGAGAGAGGGAGAGGAGGCATGACTCGCGAGCGCGCATCTCACTCCGGAGCTCCGTCGTCCGCGTAACCCTCCGCGAACCGCTACCCGGCGCATGGCGCTCCTCCGCTGTGGGTGTGCTGGCGGCGCTCGGGGGCGGGCGCGCTGGCGACGCCGAGCCTGGACTGGACGTGGACGAGGTGCTGCGGGACCGCACTTCCACTTCGCGGCCCGGCGCGGTCTGGTGCAGTGGCTGCGGGCGTGACGCGTACCGCGCGCTGGTCCGCCGCCGCCTGCCGCCGGCGGCGCCTGCGCGGTGCACCTCGCGCTCTACAGGGACGGCCTCGTGCGCGGCGACGACTGGGCGCAGAAGGGTGAGTCCTTCCTTTGCTAAGCATCGTCCATGCAAACCATCTTACAACTACACCGCGGACCGAACCAACCGTGATGGTTGAAAGGTTTGGAACTTCAAACGTATCATTTTCTGAAAGGTACGAGTCAAAATCCTTCTTGGATCGCCGAGGTGGCTAAGAGCGTGTACCAACTCAGCCTTTCGGTCCGAAGGATCACAGGTTCGAGTCCAATCTTGGGCATGGTTGTTTGTTCCTTGTCTCTCGTGTCGTGGAGGACCTCCCCCTTTTGCTGACCCCCAGGTCAGAGTGCGCGCAAGTGTGATGGTGTCTAGTGTATGGTCGAATATATAGTGTATGTTCGCTGCATAAAAGTCCTACGAAAACAATAATTCACTTCAGTATCACACCAACCCTCCAGGACATGTACACTCGTCTGAGACAACGTTATGGTACGCAGTTCCTTCGAACGCGAGTGTTGCGCGTGGCTGCGGCGGGCGGGCGCCCCGGAGACCCAGTGCTGAGCTGCGCAGCTGTAGAGGCTCCTCGCGCGTGAAGGGAATGCCGTTGCAGCGCGTAACGTCGGAAGATCACGAGCGATGGCGTTGTGGATAATTCCCGCTAACCGTTATTAACGATGCGTTTGAAAGCTGGTCGCATAAATCATATTCTCAATGATTAATTGGAGTTTTATACTTGTTAATATAATAATAGTACGTGAAGTTGTGAACTTAATACGAATTCAGATATTGAATCTATGAATAGCATAAAACTTTGTAGTATTTCATATTAACTAGAATGTGCTTCGTGTCTAAATGACATATATTGTTACGATCAAAGAATGTTCATATTCGACAAATTTAGTCTTACCATTAGATAGAACAAAATATTTCGAACATTAGTATATTACAATTATAAACTAACATAGATAGGGCCTGTAAAAGTCATATTACAAATACTAATGTTACTAACTCACAACAACAACAACAACAACAACAACAACAACTTTTAGTTGTTCTCGCCTACAGCAATAAAATCAAGTTAAAAAGTGAAGCAATGGAAAAGTGACTCGATAATTTATTCTAATGACCAGTAGTTTTTCATATCGCGACGCCGATATTACTGTCGATCGAGTTCTCATACTTCCCGAAAAGAAAAAAAGAATGAAGCAAGAGCGCCGAAGAAAGCGCCCCGCCGGCGGCAAAAAAAGAGCGGGGCGCGGCGCCGGGTGGCAGCGGCGCGGCGCGGAATCCGAAGAACTCGTTTCCGGGCGATGGAGTCACTCGCGAGGCGAATTTCGCCGGCCCGTCTCATCGACACCCTCGAGAGCACTGGGCGACGGACACAGCCGGTGGAATCGCCACATCAGGTTCCCTCCACTTTCACTTCACGCAGCGCGATCTAGTCACTAAATGTGTGTAAAGTTGTACCTGTTTTCTCGACTGGATTACGCTGATATGCAAGTCTTCGTACGAAGTTGATAGATAAAACATTTAAAATGTTTTAGTGTTCTTTTTTCATTCCCCTAACATTAAATTTATGAAGTGTCTTTAATATTCATGTTTGGTTAGTTTTCCACTCATGAAAACATTAGTAGTAATATTTAATTTTGACATATTAAAACTTCCTTTACATTAAAACAAATATTTTAGGAAAAGTTCTAAAAACTAGAACAACCGAAGACCATTTCTCGAATAGAGATAAATATTTTTTGAAGTAAAATCATGTAAAAATAACATAAAATCCTATAAAATACAAAGCAGTAGTTAAAAGGATAATGTTCTTGCTAGTGACTACGTAGAGAAAAATCAATGCAAAATCATAAAAATCTAAATTCTTGAAAATGTTTCAAGAAAAGCGCTTTTATAAAATACGAGTAGAACGTGAATTTATCTGACACAGATATTATTACTCTTACCACATAAAATCACTTGTTCAAAAGATGTTCACAAGCAATCCATTAGATGTGGCGACGATGGTATGCGTAGTTCGTACAATTGTGCACCATTGACATTTGTCTAACGGTGTGAAGATCCATTAGAGAGGGAATGAAGGACGTTGCAGGTGGAAGAGAGTAGAAGAGAAGAGGAAAGGAAAAACGGAGAAGATATGTAACAAACAACGTATAAATGTAAGTTATTGTAAATGCCATCCCCCCTCCCGTCGATCAAATACTAAATTTTTCTATTTTTTGTTAAAAAATATATAAAATTATTCAAATATGTCTTTTCAACGATAGTTTTTCAACATGAATTATGAAATAATTACTTAATTCGTAAAATTCTCATAATAGAATGGAAATAATTTAATGTTGCTCATAATATATCATCACATAACATTTATTTTAATAATGCAAATGTTATTACTCCAAATGAATTTACACTTTGTGCTTATATTATTAAAACAGTAATATTAAATAAAGAAGAATAAATGTTGGTACGAAAGCCATTGTTTGCATAGGAAAGAGAATGTTGGAAAGAGAATCTATTTTGTAAGCACATACATTTTTTTAAGAAAAACGTTTTACAGAAAGTAACACATTTCCCAAAATTATTTTTATTCAACTTTACTACGCACACACCGATGTGAATGTGCAGATAAATATATTTCCTCTACAAATCTCTATGTAACTTAACTCGAATTTAGAAAAACGTTAGCGTTACAAATGAAACGTAAAATGATTTTTTTTCTATTCCTAATAATAAAAAAAGGCTCAAATACTCACGTATTTAAAAGCATACGAATGAGATGTATTGTGGTGCACATTCAATGTGTTCTTTTGTTCTCTCGCAGATTTCTTGCATTTGTCCCAGTGTCCTCTTCTGCCAACAAAAACAGTTGTGAAGAACAGAAAACAGCTCCATACAAGATTAAAAGAAAGCACTAATGTCGGCGCAGCCAACAAACGTGCTTGTTTACAATCGCCATCCATCATCCCATAACAATACAATAAACGTCACCGCAATTTCAATAACAGGAGCAGGAAACATCAGAATCGAGCAGACCTTGGAAACAATTGAAGGCAAAAACCGCAAAAAGACCGATATCAAAAGCCATACGAGTTGGACAAGCCATGGCACAAAGCGAAACTCACGTATTATACAGAATGTATTTGCCTCGTCTTTCTTGTGAATAAATAAAAAGGTGGAACTTTAGACTAATGCGCTAATTAGGCAGGCATGTTTTATATTATTAAAAAATAGTATTTTGGATGATATAGTACTTCAAAAAGAATGAAACGAATACACCCTAATATATTTAATATTCTTTACAAATGGAACGCATGACGGAACGAATTAATTTATTTTTACTTCTTCCCCAAATTACGTACTTTCGTAGTAAAGAGAAAGTGTTGTAATGCTGCAGCAGAATGACGCAATTTTTGACGAAAAACTTGTATTATGTGCCAATAGTTTACAGAAAAACGTCGGCCTGCCCATCTGTCTAGGCTAGTTTTTCGGTTTTGCCCCCTTCTCCTCTTCCCTGCTGCTATCTATGGGCACTTAAAAAATCCTACCACGCAATGAAGAACATCTTGTTTTCTCAGGGTATCCCCTTGGACCCGATCTCGGGACTCGTACCATCGGTGTGAGGGGCGGTCCAATTCCTCAATAACACTCGCAGGCTGCACACGCAGTTGCATGCCACGAGATGATATTATCAAAAGTAATAAAACTGGCCTTTTTAATGCATACAGGGCTTCTAATGTGATTTTCAGCATTGAATCCAGGTACACATTCTTCGTTTTTTTTTTGTTACATAATTGCGTTTCACATGACAATAACTCGGCTGGTGTTTAAAAATCATGATATAGGCATTGCTCATTCATTGTGGGATTTTTAGAGGCACACATATCGATTTTGTCTTAGCTAACCGCAAACATTTAACTACTACTGATTTACAATGATAAACGAAAAGAAATGCTTTATCAGCTGTCACAATGTGTACTTCTTAAGCATGTATGCCTTAGCGTGTTCACTTTAGGAAATGTAAACGATTAAATATGAGACGCATTACAATAGTTGTACTTTCTGCGTAACTATTAAATTATGACGACAAATATACCGCTCTATATTATTCACACTACAAAATTTCACACCTGAGTCTCTAAATTCGAATCTTCTAAAACTTAGACTTCTATGACCTCTGTATTTGTGTTTCTCAGTACGAACCTTGAGTTATAGGGAATATATTTAATAAATACACAATTGCTCTACACTTCTTGCCTGGGTAACCAACGAATATGTCTAGCAATTTTCACTACAACTAAATAACTGTTACAATAAGCAGGCCAAGTCTGGGTTAATATAATGGAACTATACTTGAACTACGATTCAAAATTTATTGTTAGGGCTTGCGTAAAATGCTATCGAAGGTGTATGTCGAAATAAACGGTGAAATAGTGACAAGAGTATACATATGCAAAGCAGAGTAAATGTCGAATCGGATTGATACCATCACTCTCCCACTAAGGAGATATTATCTTCGTAAAAGTGGAGCGATACATGGCGTGCAAGAATACGATACAGATTTAAGTAATCAATTTTCCCGTCAAATTGTGATTAAATACCCGGGCATGCGATTACTTATGAAAAGTAATTAAAATACAAATAATACTTTATCTCCTAAAGCTGCAAGTGGATTATTGCTTTTACTTTTAACTCGTTGGGATCATGCAAACATTCCACACTTCATAATTATTATTTTAAAAGTGAAAATAGCTTCAGAGACGTGTCCAATTTGGAGCGGTAAGATCGTATCAATTGTGCCAAAATGTAAACTTTCCTTGGCGTATTACGAGTATAATATAGAGAAGATAATGGCGAATTGTATTTACAAATGTTTATGACATTTATAACGACCTTTTATGAATTGGAGGTGCTGTTAGAATGTAATGTCAGTAATCTCCATTGAGCACAATGTTTAGGGGAATTTCCTCCAAAAACGCCTTTGTTCAGGAGAGTTTCCAAAAACAATAATCCCCTTGCATCTTATGAAATAAAGTATTATTTGTAATTTTAATTACATAGCTGAAGTACCCGCGTGCCCAGGTATGTCATTACAATTAGACGGGGAAATGGATTAATTCAATCTATACCATATTCCTGCATGCCATGTCACGCGCTGCTTTTACGAAGAAATTATCTCCTCGATGGGAGTGTGGTGCGAACGATCCGAATGGACAGTCTCTGTTTCTCTGCTTCGCAACGGGCCAGTAAACAGCGTTGCTTCCATTCAAACGTTCTGCTCATAACGGTCTATTAGTCTTGACACTTAAGAAAAGATACTACGTAGCTATCCTAGCAGGAACTTTCTCGACAAATTCGTTAAAATTATGTAATAAGATCAAAAGCTCCATTTCATGATAAAGTGTGCAGTTCTGCCTGGCGTGCGGGCGGCTTGCTATCGATGGAAAGTGCAACATCGGAGGATAGCTAACAGTGACGTAAGCGGGTGAACCCACCCCCTGTTCCTCACTGGTGGGCGTAGCTAACAGTGACGTAAGTGGGTGAATCCACCCTCTGTTCCTCACTGGTGGGCGTAGCCGCACATATTCTTGCGAAACCTCCACTAATTAATCGCTCGGACGCTACTTCAGACTTTCTCCTCATCTCAGCGGAGTTTTACCGACTTCGCAGGCAGATAATGACTGCCAGTTCATTGGAGTATGATACCAACACTTCGTGTAATCTGGTCAGAAAGTAGGTTCTTAGGTCCGCTTGTAATTGCAAATGCCTTCCGGAAATCATTGTTCCTCTTCCGATTGATCACGTGTGGCTCAGTTTTGTCAATCCAAGACAACAAGAGTTACTAAACATTATCTATATTTTTACTTTCTGAACAGAGAATGTTATGTAATGCTGCAAAAATTAGTTCTCGAGATTTTGACGAAAATACATGTTTTGCGGTTCTTTAGTACCAAAACAATTGGTTGTTTTCGAAAACGTCCGTGCAGTCAACCGTCTGTCTGTCCGTCAGTAAATACCAACAATAAAGTACACACAGTATTTTTCCCAAACGAATAATCTCTGCTTAGGTTTAACTTGCGGGTCGACGAAATGCCATTTTTTTTTACTTTCTCGCCTTTATAAGAAGGATAAGGATTGTAATAGTACCAGAGAAATCGGCAGAATAACTTTTTGCGGGGACCCGGTTCCGCAAAACTGAATAACTCTTGTTCATATAATAGTAAATAACTTCACCTAATACATAATATAGTCAGAATTCATGTTTTGAGGGTTCATGTAAAAACGTCTTACTCAAAGAGAGCAAACTACGCTTACACATATAGTCAATGTCCGACTTTAATTAAAATTTGAATTATCGAAAATTGATCAAATAAACGTTTTTCTATCCTCACCCACACCATTATTGAAAATGGAATTCTAGGCCTTCCAAATGATTCGTCAATATTTGGATTAAAATTTATTTGTGTACAGTTATCTATATACCTCACTCATATTAACCAGTTTTATAGTATAAACACTGAATATTTAAAAAATCTTAAGATGAATAGAATGAGTGTTATCTGCCGTCATTTGTTCATTACATCGATTTTTAGTGCTTGTTGCAATCCATCTACCGAAAGCAGTCGTTTCATCGTCTGACGCGAGCAAGTGGGTTAGTGTGAGGTTGCAATTTCAATAATAGCATACTTTAATATGGTCATTAGAAAAAGTTAATTTTACTTGGACAACTTCATTGGATTTTGAATCGAAGAATTCCACCTTCTTTTTCAATTTTCTTTGGCTTGAGACCGCTAATTCACACTTACCAATTTAAGTGTAAGCAACTAACTAATTGGCAAAGTAATTAGCAAGTATCAAATTAATACTAAGTAATTGTTTATATGCCCTATTTGAAACTAACGGAATCTAAGCTCGCGAATTTTTTATTTTTCCGCGTCCAAGACTTTCTCCCAAAATCGCCCGGATTAAACGTGAAAAGTCTGGGACAAGCGAGCATTCAATTAGATACAAGTTTCGTCACTCTGCTCCGAAAGGTCACCATCAAGCATGTCAGCGCGAACATCACGCGACATTTAAGACTGGGAGAATTCCCGGAAACGATGGTGTCTCCTGCAAGACTGTTTGTTGTAATGAAAATCGAAGCTATATCGCTGCAAGTGATTGCGGAATAAACCAGCTCTTAGAAAATGCGTGTTTTCTCAAAAGTCTGAGAGCTAGAACGTGGCAACCCACCACAGCCACTGCGAAGTGCGAAACGCCAGTGTCACTGCCCGCACGGAAATCGTAAAAGCAAACAGAAGTTAAATAACAGAGAGGTGTTTTTAGTACTTATGACAATACTTTAATGTTTTCATGTGCTGACAATATTCTTATTGTATTTTAAGAGTCGAATTCTGCGTGTTTCGTTTGTGACGTTGTTATGTTTGCTCTGTAGTGACTGCGTTAAGTTGTATGACTGCCCTAGTATGAGTGCCTTATTGCTGACGGTGTTAAGTTGTATGAGTGCCTAATTTATCATTATGTATCCATCATTGCTCTCCCCAAAAAGGAGAAATAATATATCAATCATTGATAAAGTTACTTTAATCGGTCTAAGGCAACTGAGAAGGGAGTGAAAATCAAATGAGAAATTTGGGATGTGCCAAACTATAACATTTCTAACAATACAATAATTCGGGGGTGGGTCAGACGTCCTTTACAGAACTCATAACTCACCAACATCAGTAAAAGCACCATCACAACTACCATCAGCAACAACATTGTCCACTTGCTGTTTAAGAAACAATCTCTATCTGGTTCGGAAGCGAAGGAACTGACATCACCTGCTGGGATCTTACGAAAGACTTATCAATTCCAGGGTTCTCGGGCGCACCTCGTCGCTTTCTCCGTTGCACTGATCGTCTCGCGAGCGGCCCTCCAGTTACTTCCGCAGCAGCCTATGCCTGTTATGCGCGTCCTTGGCTCTTCTAAATCACTTCAGCCGTTAAACGCAACCGACAGGAGAAGGCAGTCGTTAACGAGACGGGATACAGGAAAGCAATAAAATATGTAATGCACGTCCAGCATCCTACTACGTATACTCTAAGAACAGCAAAGTTATTCAAAAACATTGAGCGAAAATCGATTGAGAATACTTTTGGAACACGTCGGGTGTCATGTTTTTCATTATAAATATATTGCCAAACTTGTTACTCCCCGAGATAATATTTCACGATTAACCAGAAGTGTTTTTTTTCGAATGTTCATTTGAGTGCACCATACTTAATCACTACGTTGAAAGAGTTTTCAGAATTTGAGAGTTGTAAGCATAGTAATAATTTTTCCTTTACTTTCCAACTACCTATTATAACTAATATAACATTTTTCTGTGACAAACGTTAATTTTGAAACTATCGCACCCACTGAAGAATTTTATTCGCCTTCAAAACTGTCTAATATGTCAATGTTTTTTGTGAAGTAACTAAGGCGTCCGTAAAATGCAATTGTAGCTATGTTGGACATTTCTATTCATTTTTAAAGAAATTTATTTGAAGATTTTTTTTAATTGGATACACTTTTGCATGGAAGCAGCATAGTGTTCCCATTCCTTTCTTTACTTTGCTCCCTCAAAGGTTTATGAAACATAATAGCAGTCCTGAAAATCCTAATGTGTAGGAAGCATATCCACAATAATTTACACACAACAATCTATCAGTCATGGAAACAAATCTGGTCAACATTTCAAAAAAACAATACTAGAAAACACAGTTTTGCGGAAATTTGAATGGTTTTAGCTTTGTAATATATCCTCTTTCGCTGCTTTCAGAGTTAAACAAATCTTCAACATGGTTTCTTTCTTTCTATTAACGATCACGTATAAAACTCTACAAGCAGAAAGATAATACTTGCATTCAACTTTGCCATTATTAGTCACGTTTCGTGAAAGTAGGGCAATCACTCTCTAAACCTACTACAAGATAGCACAAATTTTGCCCCGCAGCCTAAAAACAACAACATAAATCTACTTTCACCACGACAATATCTTAACGATCTTTGTAGACAGCAGCGAAACTTTTCCCATATTTTGCAAAGCCGAAACGATGCGTACTAAAGAAAACCGCAGTTAGCTATTTAATGCAAAAAACATTATATAAAACGCAGTAATTGGAGTGCTGAAGTGACTGAGTGAACGCGATTTTCTTGCTCGTTGCACCAAAGTTTCGCAAGAACAAAAGGGCTTGTTCCAATCCCCGTACATAATGACGCATACTCAAAACACACGGCGGTTAGTGGTCATAATGACGGACGACACGGGTCGGGGAGAGACGACGCGGCGGACGCGGCGCGGGACGGCGGACGGGCGGGACGGCGGCGGGGACGGCGAGCGGGGAACTGGCGGCGGGGACGGGCGGCGGACGGCGCGGACGCGGTCGGACGGCGCGGGGACGCGGCGGGGGCGCGGACGGCGGCGGGACCGGCGGCGACGCGCGCGGGGACGCGGCCGGACGCGGCGGGACGGCGGGGGACGGCGGCGGACGGACGCGCGGCGCGGCAGACGGCGGCGGGACGGCGGCGGGGACGGCGGCGGGGACGCGGCGGACGCCGCGGAGACGGCGGCGGGACGCGCGGGGACGGCGGCGGGACGGCGCGGACGGCGGCCTGAGGACGGCAGCGGACGCGCAGGGGACGGCGCGGACGCGGCGAGGACGGCGCGGGGACCGCGCGGACGCGCGGGGACGGCGGCGGGGACGGCGGCGACGGCGCCGGGACGGCCGGGGACGCGCGGGACGCGGCAGACGCGCGCGGGGACGCGCGGGACGCAGCATCCGGGACTGCGCGGGCACGCGCGGGACGGCGCCGGGACGGCGGCGGGACGGCGCCAGGACCGCGGCGGGACGCGGCGGGGACGCCGGGACGGCGGCGGGGACGCGCGGCGCGAGAAGAACCGGGCTGTCGGGGACGCGACGCAGCGGTGCAGGAGGCGCGCAGACACTTTCTCCTCGCCGCTCGCGTAGAGATGGCGCCGCTCCCGCGGCTGCACCGCGACCCGCCCGCCCGCCAGCCCTCTTGCGCCAGAGGTCGCCGCCGCCGCCGCCGCCGCCGCCGCCGGTTTTGCTCCTCGCGCGGTTTTGCGGTCGCGGATGTCGAGCGCAGCGCCGTCACTTGCATAACGGATCCTCTTCTCCGCCGGGAGACCCCGAGATCACCTGTGATCTCTCCTTTCTGCTTGGGAAATGCGAGTTGAGATGAATATGATGATAAATATGCTTTTCCTAAAAATGGGAATAAGCTACTATGAGAGTATTTTGAAATAAGACACTCATATAAGAGTTTTTAGGCATGAAACGTTAAATAATAGCATTTTTTATGGCGGCGGACGGCGACCTCGAAACCTAAGGGCAAGATTGTCATACACAATCTCGTAGTACATGGTTTTATCAAATAATAGTACTTTTATACCTTATACTATATAGTACTTAATAACGTTTCCAAACTTCATAAATAATGTTTTTCTTCGGACGTAGTCGTGCTTAAACAAGAGTATTGTTGATTTTAAGTATGCCATTTTCATCATGTTTTCAAGCAAAATTGAGTTTTATACTGATATGCAAAATAATGCCAAATTTTCAAAACACTTCATTTTGGTCTTACTGAATACAACACAGAAAGGCAAACGAACTTAATATTTAGTGTGACGTTAATATGACGTGAATATTTAGTATTGACGATAATAAAGCTCCAAAATATATCTCTTTGGCAGAAGTAGTAATAGAATATACCATCAAAAAATATTAGTTAAAACTTATCGAACTTCGAACTTTTCTAACATCTGTTATTATTTACTATCAGAAAGTAAATAGCAAAGCGATGTCTTAAATGATTATTAAATGCAATGGAAGCGTCTTAACCGGATATAATGTTTAAGGAAATCTTTCAGGATCACAGTTTACCAGATTACAGAGCATTAAAGTTATTAGCTCTAACACCTTCGCAAACACTTTGACCTCCAGGCCGGTAAGCGACTTCCATCTCAGCGAATTGCATCACGCGCGTCCATCTTTGTTCTCGAGGTGCTGACGCGCGGGAAGCAAAGGAAAACAGCCGCTTCCTCTCGAGAGCTGGAGGTGCGAAAGGCGGCAGCGCTAACTCCACTCGCTCTCTCCTCGCCCCTTTACACTCTTAGCGGCGTTGGAGGCGGCCGGTGTCTGGTCGCGCGCCCGGGCCCGCGCCTTAGAAAGTGTAGGAGGCGGCAACGCAAGATGGCGGTCGCGGGGCTGGTTGGGGCAGCGGAGGTGAGAGATCGTCAGGGAGTCGAAGGCGACAGGTAACGAAAGTGGCGTCAACGAGTGACAATGTTGTCGGAAGAGCAAATGGCACGGCAGTAATGGCAACGTGATGTTCGTGTGTGAATGTCAACGGCGTGTCGCGCGCTGCGGGCAGCGGGCGGTGAGCGGTGAGCGGTTTGTAGAGAGGGGTGAGGGGTTGGTCGAGTGCGGGGGCCGGTGGGTGGTGAGAAATCGGTGGCTGGGTGAGCGGAGGACGTTAGGCCTTGGCAAGCTAGCAGTATTATGGTTGAAACCACTTTGATTTAAAGCGTAAGGTTCTTTAAAGAAATCGAGAATGTTTTCCAATTAATATTTGCGTTTGAAAGCCGAAAACATTGTGCATTATGCGTGATACACTAATATTTCCTGAAAATTCTTTTAGCAATCGGAAGAAAATGCAAGTAAATATTCTTGGCTGCCATCAATTTCATCGCGGCATACGAAAAGTATTCAGCGGGTGTTCAAAGATTCGGATGGGGGTGGGGATGGGGGAGGCGAGATGCAAGTGACTGAAGGGTGGTGAAGTTAATAAAGTTTTTGACAAGTTGAGGAGAATATTATGCAACGCAAAGTTTGAAAAAAATACATACATTCACTTATAAACGGTAGAAAACTAGTAGTTGTATAAATAACTTAACAATAAAATTCTCATTGTTTTTTTTAAGCTGAACACGATTCAAGCTTATTTGGAATTTGTGAAGCTTTTTGTCTCTTCTTTTGGTTTAACGCGTTCAAAATTACGTAACGATTCCACGGCAACGAAAATTACGATTAGATATGCAATAAACATCAAAACTAGTTTTCAATTTAAATTCTGTATCTAGGACTGAGGTTTATAAAAAAAGTACGAGTGAAGTACAAGATCTTTTCAAATTTATTCTTACCAAAAGGCCTGCACGAAAACCTCCCATGTGGCTCTTTTTACATACGAGATATTCTATCATCCATTGTAAACGTCACATAGGAGTTTTTTATTTGATATTTTAAGACTTCAATTTCTAGTTGTCTTTTTTTGCAAATTTTCTTATCAAACTAAAGAAAAGGCAAATTCTCAATCATTGGTACCAAATTGTAAAAATCGCCAATCCGTCACGTAGGAGGTTGTCCAACATCGACGACGACATAATCTATGTAAATAAATGGAAGTTATAATAGTGATAAATTCCAACACCGCGCGGCTGAACGCAATGAAAGTTGGCACATTAACGTGTTTTGTTCACCCAGAAGATTTATGTGCTGATAATTTTGTTGTAACTCGCTGCGGAATAAAATTGCGCTCATTTTATTTCAATTTCCATTCAAACTGCGCTCCACCTTGCCGTCATTGTTGATGAGTGTTGCCGTGTGACGCAGAGACAGAGACAGATTATAACAAACACAGAGAGAGAGAGAAGAGAGAGAGGAGAGGGAGAGAAGACGGTAGAGAGAGAAGAAGGACGAACAACGTCTTCCGCTGTTATTTAATATATTAGATTGATCATTCTTAACATATCTTTTGGCATTCATTCAAATTATTATTCTAGGATTTGTTTACGGTGGATAGCCAGAAGCAAGGCCGGCGAACAGGGGAACGGTGGCGCAGGGGTGGACGCTCCTGAGCCGCCTCATCAGAATCGGCAAAGAACCAGCAATAAGGCTATCTCTCGAAGGTCTGGGCGATGCCCGTTCACCGCGCTTTCTTCCTTGTCCAATGGGCTGTAGCAATACTATCTATTGATCACGGCGAACTCTCTTCGATTGGAAGTCGAAGTGTAGGCAATTTCCCGGACACCTCAATTGAAGACGTCCGAAGTGCATTTAATGGCCTCAATAGATTTACTAAGAAAACTCAATGAATGGCGTCTTGAAGAGCGGGACAAGTCAGAATAACGGGAAAGTGCGAGTATAATGGGGGCTACAAGCATTTCAAAGATACTTCTCATCGCTTCTCCAGAGAGCTGACTACAATCATCAGGTGTGCAACAGGAAGAAAGCCAAGGAACCAATATCTACTCGCACAATATCGAATCCTTGTTCTCATTGGTAAAGTATATATAAAGTATAACAGCGAACACTAATTTACAACCATTAGTAAGTCATAAAAATGTTATGGAAAGAAATACATTGCCTCACGATCTATTCTCTCTCCGATCGATATCTGTCACATATTAGAGGATTATTCTTAAAGGTTGAAGATCGGTAAATTATCGTGCTTTATACAGAATATAAAATGCCGTGTGACCAACGTCTTCTGCCAATATTTGAATATCTATTTTAGAAACGTAGTTTTGCAATGTCTGTATTAGAATCTCTTACAAAAATTATAATCATTTTTTGAATTCATTTTAAACGACTTGGCTATAGTTTAATCACACTTCGATTAATTATTTTTTGTTTTCTGAATCTTTTCTCTGACAACTTTTGCGTATCAAAATACGGCACCGTGAGTTGACATCGTCCTGAACGCAAAGTTCGTTGACCGTACTTTCTTCCTTGATCAATGGTAGAACGGCAATTTCATATTGATAAGTTCTTTACACAAATTGTTGATATCTTAAAATTGAAAAATATGCATTAAAGATGTACAACTTTTAAAAAAATATTTCATTTACATTACAAAATATATTTTTAAGTGCTCCTTGTTTTGAAAATGTGTTTATTGCTCTCCATAGTATCTCGATGCTTTGACATGAGAAACATACTTTGAAAATTCTAGAAGAGTATATTCGTAATCAGATGTTTTTAAATCTACATATGAGGAGAAAGTACACTTTAGTAAAAGTGTTAGATAAGATCTTTCTGCATCCTTGGTTGTTCATCTGCCTTGAGAGTGACATTTAAATTTGTATGCAGAACTCACGTACTACATGCAAAAACTTTCTCTTACAAGTATTTAAGGTTAAATAAAGAATACTCGTCATATATGTTTTTTGCAATTACTCAAGTTGTTATTATTATTATTATTATTATTATTATTATTATTATTATTATTATTATTAAAATATTTTCCTCACTATTCAGCTTATTAGACTTCCAAATTTCTTAACAGTACATTTCTATAAAAATTAAAATACAATAAGTTACTGGGATTATTCCGGAAGGAATCTCTTATTACAAATAAGTTGTAGCATAGCGCTTTCAATATGCTAAGTTAGTTTATACAGGCTCTATTTTCACATAAAAAGAAAAAACTGCCGCATTAATAATTAATTAGTTGTGATAATTGTTGGTGGGTTAAGGTAATGTATAAGTCCCTGAAGAAGAATGTATTAAGTCCCTGGAATGTCGTGAGTGGATTCGTGGAAAAATATAAACTGAGACATCTATTTTAAAATATTTTTGCTACAAGTTTCAATAATAGCGCAAAAGAGCGTCGATAATCTTTTATCGACTTGAATAGCGGTTGTATTGTTAATTCCTTTTTAATTTATTTGTTTGTTTGATACATACTACTGCGCATCCTTTGTGTTGTGAAGACATTTATTTTTTAATAGTTTCAAGTTTGTAGAGATTTATTTTAGCTGTACCTCCTTGAATATGGCAAACGTAAGTTAAAGAACGACGAATTTTATATCTGAAGATTCACATGTTTAAGAATATGGCAATAGTATGTCTGTAGATTTGCAGTGATTACTGCGGACACCAAACTGAACTTCGGGAAAAATATCTAGTAGGAAACTTAATTGTTTTATTTGCTATAGAAAGGATTTTTCAAATATTTTGGATAATGAAGGTGAGAGACTGATTGGTCTAAACTTCTCTGATATGGAATTATCCTTATTATAATATGCGCTAGGCATTACTAACATTATTTATAGTGTGAGGGAAGTAACCTAATCTTAAGCAAGCGTTGCAAATGATCGTTAATGAACTGATTGCTTAAAGAGCAAGTTTCTTTAGCACTCGATTGGTAATTTAATCTAAGCGAGTGTTTTTATATTTTTAAATTTACTTATTAAAAAATTTACTTCTGATTGTGATATACATTTTTTAATTATTTTTATTTTAAGTCGCATATTCAACAGAGGTCATGAGCGACTGATATATTAATAAAATGCGATTACAATTCAGTTAAAATGGCAATACTTTTGCAAAATTTTTATTTATTATTCAAATTTAATTTATTAATTAGTTTATTTCACCCTAAAACTAGTAGTGCTAAAACAGAATACACTTTCTCTCCAGTATTTTCACGCAAAATTACACCAAAAGTACTCAAATTTGTGAAAAATTGTTCATAATTTATTTCAAAATCTTTCTTTAAGGAACAGATTTCATTAAGGGAGGATTTCAGACTTTGAACAAATTTCAGACGTTTTAGCCGCCAGCGTTGTTCATTCGATTTTTCTGTATCAGGGATCCGTAAAAATTGGAGTTTGGCTCCAATATGTGATACAGATATTTTTCTTAATTTAGCAACTTTTTAGATATTAGAGACCTATAATAAGAGTTTTTATGCCGAAATTCTCCGGTTTCTCGCCCAGCATTACTTCTCTTTTTCTCTGTTCCTTTGGGAGAAACTAAAATGAGATTGCTTGTAGAATTGTAATGTTCCATCACAAATGTTAATCAAGTTAACGCTTACCTATTTTACTGTGTCAAATTACAATTTTGTATTCAAAATTTATTCAAAAGTACACAACAAAACAGATAAGTGAAAACACGTTTATAAAAGAATGATTTCAAGAAATTTTCATAAAACTCCCTTCGACGGTTTTAATGTGAAATTCTTTACATAGTCTTAGTATTTTGCTCAATAAATAAATAATTTACAAACTTGAACGTGTAAACTCAAAAGAATTGTGTAGTACTAAAATCATTAAGTATCGTGATTTACATACCGTGAGATAGAGTGTATTGGAAGATTCTTAAATCACTATCTTTTGGATTCAATATAAACAAACTATCACGATTAGCCTTGAGCATAGGAGTGTTTTTTGTTTCGAAGTATCGTGAGAAAGCAGACTGCTTGTTTGTGTTTGGAGGTCTCATTCAACGTACTATAAACTGGATCTATCCACTCATAAAACACGTAAGACGATTTGAAAAAGCCCAGTCACTGACCGTGGCCGACGAATCTCTTACGATCAGAGAGTTGTAGCGAAAAGAAAACCCTGACCCTGGCTGAGGCGTATAAGAGAAAGTGCGTAGCGCCAAGGCCATGGCTCTTTCTTCGCTCCATGAATTTCGGCAGCAGGGGAGAAGAACGCGCGAAAGACATTAGCCTTGCTGTACGAATATTAAATTCAGTTCTGACCGCCAGAGTAGTAATTATAATTAACATACAATAAAATGTAACGGACTTTAATAAGCATGGTCGCATCCACGATTCTGATTTTTCTGGCACCCTAAATGTAGTTATTCGTTTCGGGTGTAAATAAATCACACCAAAGTGTTTTGCACTATTAGATGACTAAATACTTCTCAACGGTACGTCATGTAGTTGTGACATGCTTCGTCACTGCACAACAAATTTTCTTACCGTAACGTCTAGTAGCGTGTGCTCAGACTGTTTAAGTAGTAAAGGTACTCCTAAGCATCATCGGAAAGAAAATATTCTTTGTTTGGATACAAAAGGAAAACTCATATTCGTGAATTGATGAAATTGCGAAATGAATAACAACAAACGTGACCTGGATCAAAATGGACTAAGTTCTGTTTATGACTCCTGCGTTCTGTGTTGCAGTAATTGCAGTGTATGTATCTGTGTACGGTAATCATTTGATTCTATAAGCATCGCCTACCACCCCCGCAAAGTTGTTTATTTTTGTAAGTGGTAGTGTTTCGTTGGGATGCAAGCCGCGAGATATTTCGAAAATTACGAGAAACGCTTTTTACCACAAGACATACCTCTACAAACAAATCGGTAGAGGATTTAATTGGTAATAGGAGCACTGTGATATGTTTTCTATATTCTAAATTACTCATTCTATATATTATCACTCAAAACGACAACTATTTAAACTCTCGCCGATGAAAATTATATCGTTAGTGTGAACTTCCTTATGTCACTAATGATTGCGTTAAACTTAAAATATAGTTCAAAATAATTACATAATAAAATATCTGTTAAAATACCAGGGTATAGTGTTACATAATTATGTTTTTTCCTTCCACGCAGAGTACACTGAAAAGCGATTCAGAGAAAGTCCATCTCTTAATAGGTAGTGTCAGCGTCAAGACCGTTATGCAACCTATCGAATCACGTTATTAGAAATTTGCATCAACCGTATGTCGACGTTTGTCTGTGTACTGAATAACATAGAACGAAAACCGGTATTAAGAGAGAAATCATAATTTGCATTTTTTTTCACTAAAATCAAGTGTTGTGATAAAAAATGTGTTCCCTATACAAGGTGGCTTACGTGACTAAGTTACGTAATGACTTAAAAGATGTATGTCAACTTCTGATTCATGCTTTTCCACAAATATTTAGAAATTCTCATGCAATCAGCAACTATTTTACTTTCTCGCAAATATTCTATGACATGGTTTGGACATGCTTGTCAAGTATCCATGCGTGTCAAGTATCCTATCCTATTCCAATCACATACACATGCTGCTAATACCGAAAGCATTTCACAAGTCCGTTTCTTCACACAAGTTCCAGTATTTGATATTAACCATCTACACGATTTGCGTCTTACCGCGTTCACTTTTCTGGTGATCATATTGCCTCGCACATGCTCACGTGTCCGTCCTTTATTTCACCTATAAACTGTTCGCTCTCTTTTTACTAATCAGTGTTGTACTTGATACCTCACCATTAGGGTATCCCAAGACATAAGGGAGAAATATGTTTCGCGAAATGTGATACACGTACCCTCTATATTGTTTTCTGTTTGAATTGAAAAACTCAAAAACTAAATATTATTGTGATTGGATAAGGATAAACCGTACAGACTTGATGCCAAACATTAAACTTGAACGTTTGTACTAAGTTAACAAGAATATATGATAGAAATCAGTATTTATTTCGTAAATAATGCACAAATATGTCCAAATCAAATCTATTTAATATTTAGAAAATATTATTTTTTAAATTTCCTTTTCGAAAATTGCTTTTACAGACAAAATAAACCTACTAATGAACTAGTATTTCATTCTAGTATTTCAAAAGTTATACACGTTATATAAATATCAACTTTCAATTTTTGATAAACGGTCATCCCTACCAGATATACTAGGCTCTCATGAAATTCATTTCAATAAGCGAGCAGAAGCCAATAGAATCAAAAAAAGGAAGGGAAGGAAATAAAGTGTAAATAAATGTGGAATGTAGTGATATTCTACGGTTATTCCTCTCATATATGCCCTCATTAAGCTGTCGCCTCTCACACTAGCTCTGCCTGAGATGGCAACTGAGAGAACTGCAATATTTTTCTTTCGAAAATGGATACTACATCATCAATCTGGTTGATGCCGAGACACGTAGGATTTGAAATGAATCTTTGAGGTTCTTTATATTAACCCCTTATCAATAACTACTAGTTCCCCAACAATTCTTTGAGTCATTTAAGATATCGAAATGCTGTTTTTGGTATTTCAAAAGTACCGTAAGGGTGCATTAATGTATTTAATTGGTTTTCAACACTTCACTTCAAATTTTACTTCATTAGAATTGATTTAAAATTCCAATGAGTTAAACGGTTTTGTCGTATATGTATATACATTATTTGAACAAAATCCGTAGCCGCTTTAAGAAAATCCATTACGCTTTGTCGCGCAGTGTAGGGCAGTTGTCGATGTGTCGGCCGATTCGAAAATTCTACACTATTTTTTTTTAATTCTTAAGTGCATTCGCGTTTGCAGCGAAAGTGCTGGAAAACAATGAAGTGCTGTGTCATGTATACTCCCCTACGTCACCTATCGAATGTTGAAATATCATTTATATATGTTAAACGGTAGAAAAAATATTTGGCGGTGCTAGTTGATACTGAATACAATTTAATGAGGACATGTCTGAGATGAATGATCGTTGATTATTACTACATCACACATTTATTTCCTCCTCGTCCTTCTCTTGCTTTTCTCGACTTCTGGTCGCTAATTAAATTGAATTTCATGAAAGCCTACTGTGTCTGGTAGGGGTGACTGTTTAGCAAAAATTGAAATTTGATATTTGAAATGTTTACACTATTCTACATAATGCATCATGTCACATCCCAAAACTTTACAGTACGGTTATGTCATTCCCTTAAGTGGAATTCAAGAAACTTTGAAGAGATATGCAATTTCAATTACAATACATTATTTAAATACTTATTTAAGAACCGTCCATATACCTCTTCGCAAATGAGAACAAAAAAGATTTTTAAAAAGTCATGTTAGCAACTTAGATGCATGGCGGATGCAACACTATTTTGTTTGTAAAAGTTAAGTTTAAGAGTTTTAGGGTGTCATTTCTCCCACAGTGTTATTTTCTCCCTTGTAAGTAATGTGAGAATGAAGTACGACTGAAATTACTACAGACAATCGAGAGTACATAGACACAAACATTCTTTTTGTATACATTAAGGTAGTTATTGCTATTACTTCGTTTCATCTCAAACCTAAGCCCTCGTGCTTCACTCTCAACGTGTCCGTGTGCCCTGTTGCAGTGGCGGACGCTAGCGGGCGCTACTCGTCCCAGTTCTTCTTCGGCAACGACTACTGGCTGGGCTCGCTGCGGCTGTGCGGGGAGCTGTCGCGCGCCAACGCCACCCCTGTCGCCCTGAGCTTCGTCGTGCTGCAGCTGCGTCTGCAACCAGACGCCGCCCTGCAGCCCACGCCCACGGCCGCCGCGGGCGCCGTGCCGGTCGCCGGCCCGCAAGTCGGGGTAGGCAACCACCTCCCGCCACGACCCTCCCCGCCACGTCTCTCCCTGTCACAGTGAGCCCTAGAGTCCCCAGGGATATTCGTGCAAATACCAAGAGAGAAAATTATTAAAATTAAATAACAGTTGTAAGAAAGAAAATCAAAATTAAATGTTTTATTTTCTCGTTATGTTAGTTAGCATAGATGGTTAGAACAAAACGTCGTGATTGCTTTATAATTTGTTAGTCATTTACATAAATGTGCGTATATCTCTACAGCAATAAACCAACTGAACAAAAAATTAGGTTCGGAGCATATCAGAGGAAATAATTCGAACGACCAAATGCGGATAGATTTATGCATTGCTCTTTGATTCTTTGAATTGAAAACTCGTGACAGATCTACATCCTCCCCAATAATTCAGAATTCGTATGAAAAAATTTTTCGCTATACAGATATTAAAATTACATTTTTTGAAGCTATCACGACGCATCGCAATGGTATGATATTTTAAATTATACGAACATTTGCATCAAATTTCCCAGACACGTAAACAATGCTCTAATAACACATTTACGTATTCGACCGTATAACACAAGTGAGATGGTAATTAATTTTTCAAAATGATACAATATATTTATTTTTAAATTTTAAAGTAATAATTTTCAAAAAACAAAAAAATGTATTTCACACGTTCCTGCGAGTGTGAAAGCAATTATTCAAAGTAATAAAAAGTTTATCATGCTTGTAAGTATTTCAATTACTACTAGAGAACGGATTATGTACAAAATGAAAAAAGCTGAAATATTCATAGAAAACTCTGAAAACATACACATTACGTGTGAAAATACACAACATCATAAATCAAAAATGACTATTTGCATTTAGAAGAAGACGAACCGATACACTTGCATCTATTAAAAGTTGTTATCGTCGACGCTTCAATATGATAGTCGTTTTAATACACTGGTATGTGTGAAATGTTTTCGAGTATGAAACAATTTCCTCACAAACTCTGCTATATAGAATGTTTTGTCATCATAGGGTCCAAAATAGTTTACTATCCACGTTGAAAACGCTTCTTTTCATTGGAGGCACTTTTCAGTTAAGAATTGGCACATGTATGAGAAAGACGAAAGAAACAAATGCAAAACGAACTTTACCTGACAAGTTAAGATCTTGAAAGTACCTAGCATGATACGTGCGGTATCTAGCAAGTGATAACCACCAAGCGCGCGTGCTTGAGTTCGATTCCCGTGACCTGCGAATCCGCTAGGCGTGAGAGAGCGGGTTTCACTCGTTGACTTGCGTGGTTCGGTCGCTGCGTTCAACGCATAGGCGAAAGACACGCGACTGCTGAAAGGGATTGATGTGAGCCATGAGTTTCATTGTTTAGTTCGGCTACAAATATTAGGATTTTTTTTATTTTTTATTAGCCACTGCACATCCCATTAAGTGCAAAGGCCTCCTGCTTGCACAGGGCATTATTAATCCTTCTTTAATTATTTGATAGTATGATGAGGGGTGAAGGGACGCTCACAAATACATCCATGCCCGAGTCGGGATTCAAACACGCGACCATTCGATACGAAATTGCCACGACACTATGCCTTAGCGATCTCTGCCATCTGAATCGACAATGAGGCAAAAATAATACAAATGTGTCACATCTGGCAGGTTTTCATTAAAATATGCTAAAACTTTTTATATGCTAAAATATTGGGTAAAAAAACTATGTGTACCAGTTACCATTGATGTCAATTTAAATTATAGTTTTTTTTCTCATGTTTGTATACTCTTCATGTTTTACGATTTATTATAGCACCACCATCATATCCATTATTTATATATCACTATACGAGACGAGTGAAGACCCACACTTTAAGCCCAACTACGATGTCATGTAGATCGAGCCATTGTTCAACAACCCACCCAATAACTTCGCATAACTTCACATTCAATTTCTTACATAACGTTCACTCGTTGTATATCGAGATGATATTTGCATCAAAATCACAAGTGCAACTCTAAAGAACAATTGGCTTAGGCGCGGTCGGAATAATTGGACAATAGACCATCGGTTCCAGGCACACCTAAAACAATGAGCTTACGTTTCAATTGTTATAAAAACCATTGTACATTTGTTGAATGCTAATTAAGATTAAATCATACATTACTTCAGATCAGCACAATGTTCGTATGCTAAAACGAAGTCTTCCCAAAAAGTACATTTACTATAACTTTTGCAGGGAACGAAATTATATCGCCAATTGTCTAATTTTTATTGCAATCCTGCAGGAACTGTGGCGTGGCCAGAATTTTCCCACAACAAGGGCTACATATTTAGTGACCAGCCTAATTGGACTTTTCTTCGTGTATTTGAAACTTAAATATTCACCGAAGAAATTATTTTATTTCATTCAACTTGCAATAAAATAATGTATAATTAAAATATTTCCATTCGCATTTTCCTATCACTAAAAACTAGAATTTTTAAATTGTATTATCGATTTCGAAACTGGAGGGAGGGGTGGTCTAAAATACCATGACTCCCTCTTCCCAAAGGAGGACAACCGAGCTGGAAGTGTGATCCAATTGAATTTTTATTTAAAAATGCTTTTTTTACTTAATACAATGAACATAAAAAGTAAACTATGCACAATTTACGAACTATACTCGCAGAAAAACGAGACTTTTTGACAATCACGAGGAATGATTTTAAGCAACCCTTAAGTAACAAGTAAAAGTAGACAAAATGTTTAACTGAATTTCTAGGTTTTGCCATTATATTTCACAGCATAATTGAATGCATTCTGACGACTAACATAAATGTATTGACAAAATAAAATTATCAAGATTAATATTTACGAAATATTTCCAAAAAATTGTGTACAAATTTCATATGCACACAGAAATGGAGAGAAAGCCTATGGTCGTGTGATAGGTATCAAAAGGTTTCATTAGATACCTATCATCTTGAGGAACAAAAACAAACAATAAAAAACTTGGATATTGGCTGAAAATTGAAAATGAATATAATAGCATCCAAGGTATTGTGCAGCGCTCGACTAGGTTGGCGCTATGTTTGGCGGGTTGCAGCTGATTGCTCCAATTAGAATATCTAAATAAAAATATTTTGTGTATATTAAGAGGGCAAACAGTTTCCCTCAAGCATATAATGGGTCATAACTAATATGAGAAAGAAGGAAGCCCTTGTCTATTTTTCTTATAGATGTACGTTCACTTCAAAAACATTGTTTTATGGTTTTTCAATTGAGGAACATGCTGGTCTACGACTAGGGTAGGCATCCTGCCGAGCACCGCTGCATGTCGGGTTTCTGAAGGTCGTAGTGCTAACAAGCAAAGGCGCTGACGCCAATTAGCAATGTTTAACACTTGTCGAGAGAACAAGAAAAAGGTTATTACTCGTAAAGTAGTGTGATGCATCACCATCATGCCATACGTTACTAGCTATATGCGTTGCTAGCTTTTCTAAATTAATTGATATTAAGGGGTCAGTACTGCAAGGCGCTACCCCACATTTTTTGTAAAATAGAGTTATTAGCATTACACAAATTTCAAATATTATTCTTTTAGTCTAATATGTCACATAAATCCAGTATAAACGTATATGTAAGTGTGCTGTGTTTAGAAGTTTAAAAACGTATTGAGTTATATAGAGGCAGTTAAGTTAAAACTTCCATTATCTCAGAATTATGCCAATGAGGGGCAGCCCCTGTTCTACTGAAATCTTCATATCTCTAAATTATTGAAGCTCATTACAGGAGCATTTGTCAGAGTATTGCAGAAGAACTGACGAAACTGGAGAGAAACCGCATTAGTGAGACGATTATGCGAGTCAGCCTTTATATAACACTACGTCTGTTACGGTTCGGGTCCGAATCTGGCTAATTTGCGAATTGAGGAATCACTTAGACTGAAGTTTCGTAGGCTAGTTAGAGGTGTGTAATTTCGAGATCCTCTGTGCAAGTAGTAAATTTATATTTACACGACACAGCCTAACATAACCTAACCGCAGGCTTCGTTATTCCAGCTTTCGGATTTCGCGGTTTACATAAAACAACCTTGAATCTGTGAAATCCAAAATTTACAACGCATTCATATGTCAAAATACTTATCTCAAACACATAATAAGCCACTTTCTCGAACAATTATCTTATTTTTGCCAGCACCCTGTGATTAATGACAACATTAGTGAATAATATCATAAATTATCCTCACATCATGCTTACAGCTTCATCCAACCGGTCTGGCGAATGTGTGACTTGACCACCTGATGCGCGATTTAGACACATTTCCGTCTTCAGTGGCAAGAAATCCGTTATAATTATGTGTGTTTTATGTATTGTATCACACTGGCTATTCCACTGCAGGAAACGCACAAGTGTGTCGATGTCGCGTGACGCGTGCTCTGTCGCAGGCCGGCGCGCGCGTGGTGTCGCTGGGCGCGTGCCTCCCGGCGGCGTGCGAGCCCGACGACCTGCGGCCCGTGCTGGAGCTGGGGCGGCCGGCGCACGGCCCTCGCTCCTTGCGCGTGCTCACCGCCCGCCGCGTGCCCGGCGCCTACCGCCTCACCTCCGACTTCAAGTTCCACGTCCTGGGGTGAGAGAGCGCTCGGCGCCACTGCCTTCCGGCGCTACCGCTCCACGCGGCGGAGCTTGGAAGTAGCAGAAGCGGCTGCTTGCTGGAGCAGCAGTTTAATACTCTCTTCCGCCACCAGGGTCGACGGAGAGCTAAGAGGATTGTATTGAAATCACGGAACTCGCTCTATTTAAGTTTGGAAATTGTTGCGATAAAACATTATGCTCTACAAATTATGGAAATTCTGAAAAGAGATCACCTGCACCACGCCCGTTTTACTAAAAATCTTCCATGAAGTTAAGTCAGCAAAAACAAATTTTCAAGTTGGTATCTTGTCGTGAAAGTTCAATTGTATGGACCAATTGTATTTCAACGAACAATGGATTTAAGGTCCAAATATATAAATTTGAATATAAGTTACCCACAATTTGTATCCTCATTATTCCTTGTCTATTGTTACAATTTTACTGCAATTTAATCAGGTATAAAAGAGGTTGGCGCCACATCGTGCATTTCCTGCAATATCTCTTCCCTTTTTATAAGATCGGTGCCTTTCACTTCTCGGCGGTCTTGACAAATAGGAAGTAGGATACAAAAACCTTACATAACGACGTTGTGTAATGTGAAAAGTATTTGCGCGCAATGTTGCTGCATGAATGTATCATACGTGGCGTCTACCTGAAATAAGCAAGCATCCGATTTGTCATCATGGTATTGCAAACCATGGAATCAAGATCCACTCAACTCTTACCATTGTTTGCAGCTATGATAAGCTTTCGTGGGTACATTAAGATACCATAGATGCCAATTATATGTCCTGTAATGAAAGTTAGTAAGATGTTTATGTGATTGCCTGCGAAAGATGAAATTTAATTTATGCCCTAGAGTGATACTGAATACCGGAAGTAAATAAAATGTATTATATTTTCATAAACCAACAGGCAAACGCCTAGTATCTATATAGTCAAAAATAGAGTCAAAATAAAAATAAATTATAAAACCCGAGAAACACTATTAAAGTGATCTTAAAATATTCAGTCAACTGATAAGATAGAAAAATTATTCTAGCAAATCAATTATCACATTATTATTTATTAACACTCATGTTCAGAAACTTTCGAAAACATAAGAGACTGTATTGGTCTTTAATAGTCTGTAACTAGTATACATGCTCAAGATTGTTCAGACTACGGATCCAACATCCGTAAGATTGTGGAAGGCTTGTTTTTTGGGCATGTGTGTTGCAATCACTATCGTACGAAGAATTTAGATATTTTTAATCATTTGGGTTAAATGTTGATATCAAATGTGCCTTAGATCCTCATTTCGTCGCATCCCCTTTGGCGAGAGCGAAAGTCGAAAATTGATGTATTTAGCACCTCAATGCGTTCAGTGAAAACTTAACTGGGAAGTGACAATCTGTGCGAGATCACGAAAGACCCATTTTTGAACGTTTTCGGAAGAAATTTTAATTTTTACTTTTGTATCTGAGAATATAAAAAAGTAAAATATTCATTACAAACCAAACAATTAGAAAGCGTTGAAGTGATGAGCATATTGCATAATAATATTCGTAGTATGGGTATTTTTGCATTAATTTCTTTTGGACATTTTCTAAAATTCGGAAGGAGTTTGAGTTGAACTTTGTTAATCCTGAATAATGTACGGGAAAGTAATTAAACTTGTGCATGTGCACAATTTTTTAATCAAGGCACTTTCAGCATTCACGACTCTATAGTGCCCTACCCTCCCCCGCCCCCACCCCAACACCTTCAAGACTCCTTAGCAGCGCATTCGCGGGATAGGAGTTTGTCTCCCTGTCTTGCATTACTTTCTCTCTTCATATTAGGTTCAGAGATCCACAATTTCACACCGGTCCACGTACCGCGCCGTGTTGATTTGCAAGAAGGTCACGTGGAATAACGTTTGATGATAATGAAATGACGATCTGGGCTGTCCTGGTGACGCCGCGTCGAAGGCGGGATGGCGACGTTTCGACGCGAGGTATCGCGGGCGTCTTCAGGGCTGTACCGCAAGGCACTACCCTGGCGGCGGCGACGGCATACTGCAAGGCAGTTAACCTGAAGAGGACCGCGATATGTCGGTACCGTCAGCCTTCCCGCGCGTCACCCGGACAGCCAGACCATGATTCTGGCGCGGAAGAACCCGATATCATTGATAATGAAATAGTGGACTGATGTTAAAAGAGTTATGCTGACCCTCTCCCCCTCGGAGCGCCTGCGACTGAAGGGCGTGTGCCTGCAGGGGCGTGACGGCAGCGCTGCTCCTGCTGCTGGCGGCGGGGACGGCCTACGACATACGGCAGCGCGCCACGCGGCCTTTCGACGCCGAAGGGCCGGTCATCAAGACGCTGGGCGCGGGCGAGAAGGACGTCGCACCCTCAGGTAGGCCCTTTGCTTCCTAAGCGGCCCATCTCGCTATTCCACGCACGAAGATATGCCATTCATTAGTATTTATCCCCGGATTCACATCGGCTGAGTTCAGGGAAATAACTGTTGCCACTGCAGGGTCTCTGGCCAGGAGGTCCCTACGGTTCAAGCCCTTGTGAGGGAATTTCGACACTAGCTAGTTGGCTCAGCTGCTTTGATCCATGGTTTTTCGTTGGTTTCTCCGATCATTGGTAGAAGAATGTCTGAGAAGTACTTTCGCAGACCGGCCACGGACAGCGGGCGCTCTTTCTTCTTCATCTTTGTTCTTTCCTCACTCTCTGTTTTCTTACACAAACACACTAGCAAAGTACTACACGTACAGTGTTAACGAACATAGCAGTTCGGGAATACGAAATAATAAATCAATTAATCCCCGGCCACACATGGTAGATTAGAAGCTGTTGGACTGCACTTAGGTATATAAGTCAGGAGTAAGGACTGTTACTGCTATTTTGATTATTAGTGCACTTGTGATCCACGGAGATTTAAAACGTCATTCGATTATTAGATTCTTCGACAATTTAGCTTAAATTATAAGATCTGAGACAACGGTATAACGCTTCTTTTCTATCTTGTCTTCAACAAAAATTCAAGTCCTTTTAGAACGTTCAATTGTATTTTTCGAAATGCTCCCTCGCTCTTTACAAAACGTAACATTGTTAACTCAAAGAAACGTAACTCGGCCCCTTGCAGAAACACGAAAACTTGGTTTTTAAGCCCCTAGAACTCATCGTTTTGCGGAATGTTGCGTCAATGTTTTTTTCTAAACTGTCAAAAACCGTCATAATTCCATATAATACTGTACAAAGTGGAGATAAGAAAATTAATGGTAATGAGGTAACAAACAACAATGTCTATTAGACAGTAAACTTGAGGTCTGGAGAGTTCATGCTCCTAAGTGAAACCTGAGTTTCATAAGTTGCTAGCTTCGTTACTTTCTAAACCCATTTGCCATTTACAGTTATGATGTTCCTTGAACGACGGTTATTAAAGAATACATTCGCATAAGTGGGTAGTGGGCTATCATGTTACCTATATTTCTCATTTGTAAGCTTGATGTCGTTGATTTCAAAGCACCAAGGAACCCTCCTTTGGTATATCAACCTCTCTGGCCATGTAGTGAATCTAGGAATCAAAAGTCACAAAGAATGGAGGCCACGGGCTCACAGAATGAACCTGCGTCCAATGCAAATGTCGAAATCGCACCGAAGGATGTAGTTACTGTTGATTGTTAATGGACGGAAACATGAAACTTATGCGATAGGACTGTGGGGACATAAACTTGAAATACAGCTATATGTCCTTTATACCTACTGGCATTTATAACCACGCACATTAACTAGAATTTGAAAAATTACTAAAAGGGTAATAACACATTCTTCAAACATTTAAGATGAAATATATTCTTCATAACATTATACAACTTTAATTTTCGCTGCTAATCTATATCACTTTATTATTGTCTTTAATTCTTCTGTATTGTATTCTTGACTAGTGTTTTCAATATTGTGGACCACTTAAGTATTTCGCTATCTCAATTTTCGTTTTTAAGTGTAACTACTGTAGCTGAAACAAGAAACAAGAGTGAAATAGTTGAAAGAGAAAAACTGTCGTCGAAACAAGAGTGAAATAGTTACAACAGAAAAGTACAACGTAAGCACAATACGGACAATCAAACACCTCAAAGATATTGTTTCATGTCGGTTTGAACTTGTTCTTCCAGTCGTTATGAAATAATTGAGGTTTAAAAATGTTTGAACAATAATAAATTCTCACTGTTAAAACAAGAGTAAAACGTGTATCTGAAATTGTAATTGAAATGTTCTATATTTACTAAGATCTGCTCGTGTGTGTTTGTAGTAGACCACAGCAGGAAGTGCTTAACTGCTATCCAGGGTAACTCAAAAACATAACGCATTATAAATAGTTACAATCACTGGATATTTTTAGTAAAAGAACACGTGTATAAGATGATTGCTGAACTTCCAATAATTCGCTATCTTTGTACTAAAAACACGCAATCGTCGGATATCAAAAAATTAGCTCTGTTTGCTTCGCTAACTATAGCGTACGCTTCTCAGGCTACGAAACGTCGATTACTTCAGGAGAGTGGGCGTCAAGCTTGTCAAGTTTCTAAGAAAACGAATCATTTGTAAATGGTACTGGGACATGCCAAAAAAAATCCACGACGAAATGAGAAATTTCATCACACTATCCCCATTATCAGATGTCTGATTAACTAACGCAAAACCTAACGGACATAACCTCAAGAGTACAGCATTGACTATGACCTGGCGGTGACAGTTGAACAGGAGTATCCGAATAGCTGTTTTCGTGAGTCATATGTTTGAGCTCAGTGGAGCGACTCCAAGTTAGAAAGCCCGATCGTGGCGCTGCGATGCACTGGAAAATTCCCCGTTCGCACTAGTAGCTAGAGATCGACGAATTGGCGAACCCTACTTTACATCAACTTCCGTTACAAAATGACGAAGACCATCTACGAGTACTTGGTCTTGGAAAGAACGCAATGAACAAATGACCTAAGATTAGCGTTCAGTCGTAGGATTTTATTAACATGTAGTATTTATATTATAAACTAGAGGCAGTACAAGATCACATATTTTCTCGCATGGTTAGAAATAGTTACGTAATATTAAAACACTAATTTCTGCCATACTAAAAGCTCATTTATATTTTGAAAAAGTCGAATTCCAACGAATCGCCTCTCGTGTTTATCTGCATTTATTTCCATTGTCAGGAAGTGTAGTAATGTCTTACTTTTAGAAATGAAATTATTAAATTTAAATGTTACAGTATTTATACAACGTTATACCGAAAAGCAAGAATAATTTCACACATGGATACCTTGACTACATTGGAAGTGAGCTTTCAATTTTTTAATTCGATAATCAGTTGAATTGAAACGTCTTTTAGTATAGAAGTGTTAGTTTTAAGTTAAAATTATATATTATGACTGGCCAATATCTAAAAACAATATTTTTTTTATTTTCTTATTTAAAATTTTATTACAAGACGTTTTCTAACGAGAACATCTTTTCCGGATGTTTTTCCATCCCATCCTATAGGCAAACGTTTTGCCGTCATTCGATTTTTCGGTATCAGGGACCTACAAAACATGGATTCTGAACACCCCACGTGTTAGACGATTTCTTGTTTAAAATTTAGCAACTGGATTTATCCACTTTTCCGTTACCAAAACCCGGCGATAAGAGTTTTTCTGCCCAGAATTTGCCGTTTCTTCCCGCAACTGTACATAACTCTACAATATCTGCTCCCGTGGCCAATAAAGGCGTAACACGCTGGTATATATTTTTTCACATGAAATGATTAACCCTGTGTATATGTACGTACTTTTCAAAGTCAAATCCTTATTTCATTCCAAAACCTATGATGTATATATTAATTAATTACTTTTTAAAAACCCGCAGCCATGACGAGCTTGAAGCTACATCGCAGCACCAATTTATTTACAGTGGGCGTCGCGAGTCGTGTCCTCCTCGGCTTCTCCGCAGTTTCCAATGGGCACAAAATTCTCCAGACGTCCACCGAAGAGAATTTGTCCTGCATCCACGGGTTGAGGTTTCTCAGCTTAGCGTGGGTCATCATGGTGCACACGTATCTCAACGCTTTTGCAATAGCAGGTGAGTACCTTCAACATTTTTTAAATTTTTCAAATACAGTACAACCCCGGTATTCCGAACGTTTCTTGAGGGCGTGGTCTGTTCGGATTCGGAAATGTTCGAATTATCCGAAAACATGTACGGTACATAAACAAATACGTATGATTACCAGACACAAAGCAATGAAACCTGCAATGTAAGAAAATTGCAACGAAGTGAAGCGACCCGACTAATGGCGATGTTGCGAACAAGTACGAACATAACCGATCTCCTGAGGCAGTGGTTTCTAAACTGTTTTCAAGAGTTGAAGCACGGTTTGAGTCCCTGCTGTTAACGAGTATTCTACGTACAGTATTCAGAATAAATTTGGTTGATTTAAATTGTGTTGATGCTTTTTGGTTCACACATTACATTAATACAAAGTAAAGTACATGTTTTTGTTTATTTTTTCCTCTATCCCCAATTTTGTTCAGATTACCCGAAATTTCGAATTTGCAAGGCTCGATTTAGCGGGGTTCTACTGTATACAGTAGTTGCACATTTAATCAAGATTAACAATTTTGAATTCTAGTTTTTGTTTGACTTTTCAAAACATTTCAAAATACTTTTCTTGTTTCTTCAAACTCGCTTAAAATTGTACAATTATTTCGTTGATAAAGATAAATGTATTCTTTTAATGGTAAAGTGCTTCCATTTTATAGCATATTAAACAAAACATTTTGTTCTATTGCAGAAAACAAAGGACTGAGGTCAGTGACGGAGAGAAATACGCTCTTCCAGACCGTCAGTAATGCTACTTACTCTGTGGACACTTTCTTTTTCATCAGGTGAAGAACTGACGCATTTCACATACAGAGAGAATTGCATTATTTCATTATTTTCTTATTAAATTATGCATTACATAAACATTTGTGCCATATGTCAGGAAAATGTTTGAATGAAGAATTCTTTCATTTTTCGAATGGGGTTATTGTTTTATTAAATCACTCAGTTACTTATTGAATAAAGCAACAGTGTGAAATAAATTTCCAAGCTTTTATAAATCAACCATTCTCGCTTACGGGCAGACAGCACTTTTAACAGACAAGGATATTTGATAAAAAGTTAAGAGGTTAGTTCAGATTAAGACATTTAGTTAAATTTAGGAAGTTAATGCAATTATTGCACTCTTAAGTATACAGCTTCTATCTATTCGAAATGTTAAATATTACTCTCATTCGACAATTTGAAATCTGACTAATGTTTTCCATTTTCATGATCGTTTATTTGCTTTACCATTGAAAATGAGAACTAATAGAACTACGTTTGGGAAAATAACTGTCAACAGACTTTTGCAAAAAAATGTCATGGATCCAGTGACGTACCACAACTCCGGAACAATTTGAAAAACTCTTACTTTTAAATCTCACGTCATTTGATCTGGACGAAGTGACTGCACACTCTAGAAAGCTCGTTACATTGCCCGTGACCTTACATGCCAGGTTTAAATTGATATGATGCGATTTAAGAGTGTAAGAAATACTTTTCATTAGAAATTAAGGGAAAATTGAGGAGAGTGTATGAGTAGCGTGAGTTCCAATTGCCTTTGAGAAAATTCACACAAAAGTTTGCAAAAGACAGAACGCCTCGTTGGTACAAGAAGTAGCTTCTGCATTCTGTTTTTTAATAAATCTTTAAGTATATTCTGTCATTGAGAATGATTACTGATGTAAACATAAAATTGAGAACAAGAGAATTAATCATCATATATTCTAATTTATTGTTTTACCAACAAAAAAGTTGCTAAATGCAATGCCAAAGGCAACGAGTAGAAAGTAGTGATGGACTTTTGGTGCTTTCGTTGCGTAACCTGATGCTTATCGTGTTCTAGTGGACTGCTGCTGACCTTTGTGTACTTCCGCAACAAGGACAAAGGCGAGCCCAAACCAGGCCCCACTTTCTTCAGCGGCACTCGCCAGTTCGTGCTCCTCCTCGTGTACCGCTTCACCAGGTACAACAAACACGCATTCAAACACCGCCTCGCACATTAAACCACATAATTGTTAAAGGGAACATTTACTAGACATGCCAATTATTAGCACCACATTCGTTCTATTCAAATACACAAAAAACCTTTTAAACGTACACAAAAACCGTCTTAAAAACTCGAATTATTTTGTTTAAGATATTTTTCTTTGATACTACACAGATTTGCAACATCAGTTGTGATGGGTTACCATAAGAGCTCTGCATTTAGTTCAAATTCCTGAATGTTAGGCGTCGATATTCTGTAAACTATCTTGGTGGAGACTCGAAGCGCACTTATTCAGATGTTTATGGCCTGGAGATCGAAACGACAGAGAGATAATAGTAGGTGTGTCAATCAGATCACCAAAATATACGTTATAACTGAATTATTCCTCGAATGATATTGCAAAATATAAAACGTATAGGAATGACCTTCAGTTACTTCATCAACTTCATCATACATGGGTCACTTTCGATAACATTATCAAAAAAATTGAATTTGATCTTTTTTAAATTTATTATCGATTACTTTAGGGGAAGTTTAAGTATTTCTTTGCTTATCAATTAATGTCAAAATACTGTCGGTAATTTTTTTTTTTCGTAATTTCAATGACGTGCATCATTTTTCCTTTTAATTAAAAAAATCTTTAACTATTCCGTGAAAACATGCGTCTTAATACTGCTTTCAATCGATTCATTTTTCATATGTGCATTTTCGGTAAAAAGCTGATATGAACTGAATATTTTGATGTTAAATTGTTTTTCTCATGATCTATTTCAATGTGTTGAAGATTACGCGTAACTCCTTTTAAATTCTATAGTTATTAAGAAACTACGAATTAAAAATAATTATCAGTAGTTTCAAAGAAAAAAGGCCATTCTATATAATTGCTCAGATGAAAAAAATATTGCCAAAGAACAATGCTATGCTGCACATTCACAGATTTGAACAATCAAATGTCCCCAGATTACAGTGAACCTTACCCTCTGAATGTTGTAAATTTTAATTAATAAAAAAAAATTCGAGTGCATAATACAACCTCAATTTCTTGACACACACTAATCATTTCAGGATCGAGCAAAGTGGCTCGGGTCGTAGCGCGCATTCGGGCAGCCTAGATTCAGTCCCCATGCCGCCATCCTGACCCAAGTTTTCGTGGTTTCCGTAGGTCAACCAGGCAAATGCTGGGTTCTACTGACAGGCCACGACCGCAAAACCAGCGTCGCTAGCCGAATTCGTTAAATACGTGAAAGTCACGAATGTTAAGCGAATTCGAGTCAACGCGAGTTCCTTGTTAGGTGATCGACTAGGAACCCGCGTTGTAACGGCGCCGAGGCCAATTGCTATTTACGGGACGTGTAACGGCTAAATACAAACACACATCATTTTCAGTGAACTTTCAATCTAAGAAATTAGTCCGGATTTTCACTTCCTAGTCACCAAAGCGCTCTCCCCTGGGCAGGTTGACGCCTGCGTACCTGTACGTGCTGGGCATCGCGGAGCTGTCCATGCGCTGGGTGGTGAGCACGTCGGTCTTCACGCCCAAGTTGGCTGACCACATCACGTGCTCGCGCTACTGGTGGCGCAACGCTCTCTACATCAACAGCCTGTTCCCGAAGAACGAGATGGTAGGTGGCGGGTTTGCGCCAGGCGACGGCAGACGACTGGCAGGGCGCGGCCCATACAAATTCCACGGACACGAAGGCTTGCGATGTTTTGAATGATTTACGTGGTCACTGCGAGGCCTGTTGGCACTTGAACTTTCATGACTATAAATTTACAAAAAAATGAAAGTTTCTTTCTTAAATAAAAATAATAATATTAATATTATCAAAATGTTTGATTTGCACAAAACCCCTCCAATGTAAATGGATTGCTGAACTAACAAGCTCTACTTTGCCATTCCAGATACACCTTCCGGTACATCTACTACGTTACGACTTATCTCATCTTAAAACGAGAGCGACGGGCGATATGTACACATTCCAGAGCCCTAATCAATTAATTAATTTATATTAATTTACAATCAAATCCACCTTCAAATAAATTATTCAAAATATTATCCATATAAATATTTTTATTGTAATCCATCTCTACTTGATTATTAGCTACACCTTGACCTGACATAATATTCTCTCGTATCTTTTTGCGATAGTGTTAAGTGAAATTGTGTTTTGCATTCTTTCACGTACATGGATGTTCATAATTTTTCAACAGAAATTAGAAAAAATAATTCTTAAGACAATACATTTTTTCTTGAGTCTCAAACTTTGTTTCGATTGAAAAAAAATAAGCATACGAGGCGTGAAAAAAATAACAGCAAATATACGTTGTTTTTAACACATGTCTTCTTTTCACTAAACAGTAGTCCACATTAGTGAATTTTTGTTTTGTATTTTATGTATGTACTGAAGTAACAATATAACTCCTTTTTTGGAGTTAGACTCGCCCAATTTCACATTCCTACGACAACTTCATATGCGACTGTCGCCGCTACTTACTACGCGCTTTAGGCCCCACCTAGTCTTGAACTAAATCCAGAATTACTTGTTTCCCTAGTGTGGGAAACTGGATTACAAACAAACGCATTCTTTGAAACAAGGAAAGACGCACATGAAATCAATTTTTTTCTCCGTGTTTGAGAGAGGAATGAAAGTGGCAAAACTTTTTCTTTAGAAATGCAAAACATTAAGTAAATACTCATTGCAGATTTAATGGTAGTGATTATGGACATCTTTTTGCGATAGTGTTAAGTGAAATTGTGTTTTGCATTCTTTCACCTACATGGATGTTCATAATTTTTCAATAGAAATTAGGAAAAATAATTCTTAAGACAATACATTTTTTCTTGAGTCTCAAACTTTGTCATACAATTAGAATGTTTCTAATAATTTGTTTATGTTTGTATTAGAATTCAAAATTAATGAGAGTTAAGTTTTAAAAACTCTGGGCTCGGACAGAACAACGGTTTATATTCTGCCGAATGTATGTCGTCACGTGGTTAAATCATTGATTTTTTCATTAGTTGTTTAATGACTGCTGGGCAGTTATTTCGTATGCCATTACGTACAGCACACATGACTGTTCTACTTGCATGATTTTGCAGCATATATCAAGTTTTGTCCAACTAGAAGAAATATTTTTATTAAGTTCTTTGAAGTCTAATTTTATTGTGCAATATATCGAACTAACATCAAGAAGTATAATTACTAGTTGTAGTTGGTAAAAGTAGGAAGATCATGAAATTTTGACACATAAAGAATCACATTTCCGCTTTGACAATAAATAAAAGTGTGTTTTTCGTCTCTTGTATTTCCCAGTACATTGTAGTATATTGAAGCATTTTAACTTTATTTACACAAGACTTTTTCTCATTTAGTGTATGCTGTGGAGTTGGTACATGGCAAACGACACCCAATTCTATATTTTGGGTCTAATACTCGTCCTCTTCGCTACAAGGTAAAATACTTCTACATTTCAATATTCTCAAACGTTGTCATTTTAGACATTGTAATCTGCATGCAATAGAAATTATTTTAATTGTGGAGCAACAATCAGATTTGATGGGTAATTATGATTATTGCTGGTGTTGAATTTTGTTTACAATCACATTTAACAAATACGATATAATCAGTCCTCACCTCATTATAAAAACATATTAAAAATATAATGTTTGGTGTGCTATTAACTTTCAGCTTTAAATTACTCATTAAATAATAATAATAATAATAATAATAATAATAATAATAATAAAATAATTATATTTATAATGAACAATGTCTTAAAATGATATTGCGTAATGTATAAAAACGCTTACAAATCGTCTTATTCATGCACTTTTAATATTCTCTTTTAAAAGACTAAAAACAAAATGTTCCTATTGATGTTCCAGCAAAGGAATCTACCTGAAAAATTAAGAATGGAAATATTTGAAAACACATCCTCTTTCAAATATTTCATTTCTTTTAAACAAATTGTTGTTATATTTGCTTAATGCAAATTAACGAGCACATTTATTTCATTTCAGATACTTCTGGCTTGTTGTCGCAAGTTGGGGAGTCTTTTTAGTCAGCTCGTGGGTCACAACAGCATTTATATCTGTTCATTATGAATACATCGCCAGGTAAGGTAAACCTTTTATAAAAGGTTTTCTTAAAAGTCTTCCTTAAAAGGGTTTTGTATTACCCTAATAAAAATAGTTACTATAGTGCCTTCTAAGAAAAAGTTACATTCGATACATGCACTACTGCACCATATAGTACTTTTTGTTGTAATATTTACCTCTTTTTTAGAGTGCAGGAGCCTTTCGCACTGTTTGACGAGCTGTATGATAAACCATGGACGCGAGTTGGGCCGTATCTTGTGGGAATGGCAATCGGCTGGTACCTGCAGAGAAACAAATGCAAAATTCATATGAATCTGGTATGTAAAATACAATAAAACTGGTTCTATTATGTACATTCACTTGCAATTCTTCTATTTCATGTAATGCATCATTGAAGGCAGAATTAATTTATTTTCTTTCTCTTTCCTCGAAGAACGGAAGCTTAAAAAAGAAAGAGAAAACATCTAAACAACACAAATGAGTTGATGATTAATTCTTCCATGCATAAATTATAATTTGACGCTGTCACGTACGGAAAAACGCAGTTTCTAGAACAGTAACTTTTTCATTATTTTCATTTTTTTCTATCATGCTCTCTTACGGATTGAATATAAATTAATTCTCAATGCAACAGTATCCGATAAATAATATGATTGTTGTTGTTGTTGTTATTGTTATTATTATTATTATTTTCGAATCGCCTCTCGTGATCATCTGCATTGATTTCCATTGTCAGAAATATTAGACGTGTATTACTTTTAGAAATAAAATGAACATGATTAAATGTTACAGTATTTACAGAACATTACACAGAAAAGCAAGAATAATTTCACACAAGGCTACCTTGATTACATTGGAAGTGAGCTTTCAATTCTTTTAATTCGATAATCAGTTTTAAGTTAAAATTATATATTTTGACTGGTCAATAACTAAAGACAATGTGTTTTATTTTCTTCTTTACAATTTTATTATAAAACGTTTTTGTATATGATAGTATACGATAACGTATACGATTGTTATTATTATTTTCATGCTAAGATATGTGGGAAATATGAGCACGAAATTGAAGTGTAACGAGACGCCGAGTAAAGGGAGAACCCGTAGAAAATCCACCGCGCACCTGCGTCGAACGTCACAAATTCCACATGGATTCCCAGGCATTTGCATGACCGGTACCCGGCGTTCCCGACCAGGGAGTGAGGCAGTGAGGGCGGCGCGCGCGTGCGCAGGTGGTGGCGACGGGCGGCTGGGCGCTGGCGCTGGGCTGCTTCGCGACGCTGGTGTACAGCGTGCTGCACGTCAAGATGACGGTGATCGGGTCGGCGGCGTACATGGCGCTGGGCCACACCGCGTGGGGCGCCGCGCTCGGCTGGGTGGTGGTGGCCAGCTGCTGCGGCTACGGCGGTGAGACACGCCCTCGCGCGCCCTCCCAATTACTTATTTAACACCAGGAAACAGTTAAAACTCTTGTGTGAGGTACTACAGGGAGACGTCTATTCAGTGCACGATTTTTTATTTTCTAGGATCGCTACCCCAAAAGTCGAATTATAAATACAGATAGAAACAAACTTTTTTGGTATGAATTAATAAGAAATTATTAGCTCCCACGTAATAAAAACCATTTGCGAAAGCAAATCAGCTGCAGATTTTTGCTCTTATCCCCAACGTGCTCTTCGTGAAGGAATTAACTTACTGCCACGAGAATAGATTAATTTGTAATTTGAAAAGCTATATTACCCACTGAACTATAGAGAACGTGCACATATTGTGAAGTTACATTAATATTCAGAATGAAAACAAGGGGACATCGTAGCATTCGCCCAAAAGTTTATTATTTTTCAGTGGACAACTTCTCTAAAGGATTGAACAATACTCGAAAAAACCTCCAGTAAATTTTGTTATTCTCTAATTGCTTTAAATCGCAATTCTTTATTTCAAATTTTACATTTACAAATTTTACACGAGGTTTTTCCATTTACCTAAAAAATATGTCACCAATCTATATAAAAATGCATATGAGCACGTTGTATTAATTTAGAAACCAATCTAATGTTGTTCTATAATCCTGTATTTGTGTTGTTGAAGGATTCATCAACAAGCTGTTGTCCTTCAAAGCAATGGTCCCCATGAGTAGACTTACATACTGTGCATACTTGGTGCATCCTATCCTTATGCTGATAACGTCTTCCCAGATGGACGGCCCTTTGCATTTGCACACGTCCATGGTGGTGAGTAGCGAGTGATCGTCATTTCTTTCATTAAACATGAGAATCAGACGCGGACGGTAAGTAACTTCACCACTTCCTTAAATGACATATGCGAGCAAACGTTTTCATCTTCTAAATATTAAGGATGAAGACTCAACTGCAAGCGATGTGATTGAAAGAAAATTCATCGTACATTAACGCAAAAACATTTGATTATTTGTTTCGAAAACGTCTTTAGAAAATTAAAACTGTGAACAAGGCTTGTATAGAATTAATTTAACTTTTCTATTATATTTCGTTATTTCGCAGAAAAACTGTTTTCTCTTACAATTTTTATTTGTAATTGTTTCAGTTAATAATATTCCTGGGAAACCTAATGATGTCTTACACGGTATCATTTATGATCTCTCTCGTATTGGAAGCTCCTTTGGTCAATATTCTGAAAATATGTATGGAACCTAGGAAGAAAGCCAAGTAATGAACACATTGAAGAGAATATTGCTTATAAAATGTGTTGAAAGTAATTAAATTTGTATTTACATTTTATGACAATTGCATATTAATGGTAAATGAATTGCCTCGTACCCTAGGCTATTAGAAGGAAATGAAAATTGAAATTACTTTTTTGCAGGTTTACTTTTAACTCCGGCAGTTACCTGTACAAGAGAGTCGCTTGCTGAAATAACTGTAAATACGTGTTGTATATAATGAAGTGATTGCTGACAGTCGGAAGTTAAGTGTGAATGACATTCAAAGACAACAATATTGGAGCAAAGAAGCAGTGATAATATTAGTTCGATAAGTACAATGTACAGCTGTTTATTTCAAGAGTGTCAATTCGATTTCACTTTTCTTACCCTATGGAACCAGAAGAGTCCTTCGTGTGGCATGTTGAAAAGAATGTGAATATTGTAATTTTATATAATTTTATATTAAGACAAAATACAGAGATGCATCTCTTGTCTTCCAAAATATTGCTTACAAAAGTCTATCCTCAACCATTTGTGATTTCATTTTACCTCTCATCATGAAATTATTTGCACATTATTATAGAATTACGCGCAGTCAAATATTTGTAGTGGAGTATGGAGTAAACCGGCAAGTGTTTTTGTTTATCTCCATAATCCCTATTGAAAAACGTATTCTTACATATTACCACGTTAAATCATCAAGAAAAGATCCTTAGATTTTGTTGTGTCAAAGTGGATCATCAAAATATTTTTTATCAATACATAACTGCTCAGATAAAAAGTGGAAAATAGGTTTATTCAAAACGTTTTTTTCGGGTAAGCCGAGAAATGGCAAAAAAGAACAAAAACGAACGCAAAATAATATTTAAAGCATTTTTTTAAAATTTTGTTTTGTCAGAAAAAAACACAAGGTAATTGAATTTTTTAAAGTTGTATTACAATCCTGGAATTGAAAATTGATAAAAAATGAAGTTGAGAAACACTAAAAAAGATTTTGTGGAGAAAAATATGAAACAACTTTCCTCTTCAGAAACCTTTATATACGATTCGCAGATGGAACAAGGGATGAAACCGCCAGAAAAACAAACTCATTTCAAGAAAAATGGTTGCTTACTAGTAATGATGATCTCTATCGAATGGATGCAATTCAAGTGATGGGACACTAAATTTAAACAAATTATGCAAAAATTCAATTCCTCTTCCCAATTTAAGGACCTCATTTCCTTTTTTGCTGCTCGTCCTTTCCCTTCGTCACCATTCTTTAACTTGTCGGTTTCACGCTTCTACATTTTTTTTGCAGTTCCTTCTCTTTTCTACATATGTAAAAATGCAGCCTTTCACGGGCCTACGATATCAAATCCATTTTTTATGGCTTTAGGCTGCATTAGACCAACTTCATTCAATGAAAACTGATTAGAAGACATTTCTGCCGGAAGTGATGAGACCCTGCAAATGAAGCGCTCTCTTGTTGGTTACCTTGTGTTGTACATTACGCATTGTTGTCAGTTTCAGCTGTAGGAAAATGTTCTACACAGAGTGTCTAGGAAAGTGACTTCACAAACTCTTTCTATTTTCTTTGGTTAGTAATTCGTCGTCTTTTTATTTTTTGTCAAAATGACCAACTAATCGATATAAGTTCGTTTTTGGAATGTCGAATGCGTGGCAACTGACATCGCAATAAACTAACATCTACCTAACGTACATTTACGAGAAACAAACAAAATTTCATTTTCTGGAAACAAAATCCTTATTTTCCTGATAATCTCTCGGCAAGTACGAAATAAATATTATAATTATCATAAAAACAATTATTAATAGATTGTAATATTAACATATATTCTCGTCCAAACAAATGCTAAATAATGCCTCTACATTACATTTTGACATTTCTCTGTTTACCTAATTGTCACTATTCTTCAAGAACAAGCATTTTCGTATAACATTTCAGGGAAAAATAAAATATCATAGTAAAATCACGTCACACACAGTTTTTAAGTGCTTTTGACGTAAATAAAGTAAAATATCTTAACATGATAACATATAACCATTTAACAAATACTTTTCTTATGCTGCCATTTTATTTATCCTTAAAAATAGTAGAATTACGAACTATCAAAATCAAGTACACTCTTTTGGAAAGTAGTGTTACATACTTACGATTTTCATCAACTTCAACATGTGATTGCGTCAAGTGTAACGAAGAACTGCCAACATTACCAACACCGCACAAGAAAATGTACGTGACATCAATATGACTAAAAAAATTCTCTGTTTACGCCCAGCTCCCTCTTTACCCGACAATCACCTTTACTATTTCTCGTTCTTATGGGGAGGAAATCTAAGGTAACGAATGTTTCAATTTATACAAGTTTACCGAACGTATTCAATATAGAGACGATGAAGAGGAATTAATAATATTCAACAGATAAAAAAACTCAATATATCGATTTTCCAGTTGTCTATATTCACTGGAAATTGATTACCTAAAGTAGTATTATAATAACCTATTAGATAGAAAAAAACCATTTTATGACCAAATCAAAAGATTTAATCAAAATTCAAACTGCTTCTTGGTCTGGCAGATAAACTATGCATTTCTCGCATTTTTATTGTGGATAAAACGAAAGAAAGGTGCCTTATAACCAATTCATGTTTTCTAAACAAAATTGATTGACACCACAAGCGATCTACAATGGAAGCAATTTGTTATCGAAACCCAAATACGATAGAAAACGATATTTAACTTACAATATATTAATATTAATAGATTATATTATTGAGAATCATAATTAGGAATGCAATGTGCAGTAACTACATCTATTCATGGTACGTACTTACCATCCCATACCTAGATACTATTTGAATTCTTCATTACAATTCGGAGTTGTCATTTATAAGAATATGAATAACCAGAAAGTAAGTTCGCCAGACCATGACGTCCATACTACATCCTCAGTGTACGGCCACAAAAATGCTTAACTTTGTCCATTTCTACACAAAATCTGTAATCCACTAAAGCCTGCAGTAGCAAAAATCGTACTGAACGTCCGCCACCGCCTAGGAGCCCGCCAACCGCGGGACGGGGTTCCGCGACCCGCCACGAGAGCGCAGTGAGGGAGCAGCGATGCGCAATTGCCGTGGAGGGCTGCCAGCGCTGGTCGGGGGCGGTTGCCCCGCCATACCCCTCCCCTCGACTGGGCGGGGGAAAAGGGGCGAGGTGGGGTGACGGCCTGGCAGCTGATGAGCACGACCGTCGCGCCGCACGAGATCAGGAGGGTGAGAGCTAAGCGTACAGAGGAGTAAATTGGCCGACGACCCGACACATTTGTGTATTAGAACTGTTAACGAATTACTGGTGGCTTGGCAACGTTTTGGTAGATCTCCTGGATTAACGGAACTGTATTTTGGCTGATGAGTTCGGGACTGCGGATAGCAGTCGGATTAAAAGTATTTTGTTCCTGTATCTAACATTTCTTTTGATCCCTTTGCCTCCTTGGTCACAACAAAACCACACAAAATTTCTAATACGTAGCCTTCATAAGAATAACAAGAGCACAAGAACAACAAATAAAATACTCTCGTATAAACTCCAATAAATTACGTTTTTAGCAAAAGCAGTCAGCACAAATTCTACAATTACATAGTACAGTATATATGTGTGTACAGAACAACAGTTCTTTACATACCAAGAATAGAAAACAAAATAGTGTTTGGTGGCAATAGTGAATATGTAATAGCGGGCGCCCATTTACTTGGAGCCTTAATGTCATCTGTGACGTAAACCGACGTCCTGGCGCACTGTATATGAGAATTCAGTCGGTGCGGAACTTAGAGTGCTTTATTTCAATATAAAATGAAGTAAATGGTAATGGTCATTCATTTGCCCTCAAAAAGAAATAATGGACCTGATATCTGAAGTCTATTCAGTATAAACGTAAACTTAGTGTGAGCGTCTTTTTACTGTATTTACTGTAAACAATTTTTAACATAAGAAGTCGGGCAAAAGATATCTTGAAGAAAAGACTGTTTGAAATGGCTGAAAAAAGAATTTTTTGTTATAATAATGGCGTGTTTATATTGGCAGTAGTAAAATAAATGTTGACTTTGGATTACTCAAAGTACTAATTCAGACAATGTAATATTTCAGAGATATGTTTGCTAGTCAACAAAAAAGGTACACCTCACAATTCTACACTATTCATTAATATCATGGAGTTCAATCAGAATGTTTGATACAGTGTGGATCAAAGCTGAATGGTCTGTGAGTATCATACGTACACGTGCTAAACTTTCAGGGTCTTCTAACGAAAGAAACTAGTATCGCAGCAAGTTTTAGCAAACAATTAAATGCGTTTTTTAACTGATCAAGGTATACAAAATAAATATTTACAAAAAATAAAACGTACTGTAGTAATCAACTGTGGGGAGTGGCACCCTACTGGCATGTTTCCACAACTCGGTAGTGTTTAGAGAACGCTGCTAGGTGTCGTTGCTGTCGATACATCCAGCAGCATCTCGCCTGCAACTTCAACCCATACAAACTTTTCACACTTCGTGAAATGTTTCTCTAATTAAAATAGAATATGGAATAGTAATAATAATAATAATAATAATAATAATAATAATAATAATAGAATATGTATACATATTATATATTAAGGACTCGGAAGATTTCAAAGGCGACACGTTGGACATCGTTAATTACACATTTCTTTCCTTCTGACAATTAAATCTTGAGTATAGTCAATTACAGTATCTCATGCTCTAGTGTATACAATACCTTAAATACTTGTATTTCAGCTGAGGTTACCCTACTTTCCCACAAAAGAGATGATTCCTCAAGAATAAAAATAATATAAATCATTTCAGAAATTAGAATGCACAGGATTTATAATTCGTTATACGATGTGAATTGAAGATATGTTATTGAGCTGAGGTAACTTTTAATTCTCTATCATGATCATAATAATATATACCATTGTTTTTACAGAGAGGATAAAAACATGAATTTATGGTCTAAAAATACTTTAATATGCAATTAAAATTAAAAATATTTCATTTACTGTATAAATATTTCTTGATAAAATTCAAGACATTCATGCTTGGAATGAAGATTTATTTTTCATTACTCAATACATTTTCAATACATTTTTCATTATTTTATTTACTTTTATTCATTATTATCTATTGAAAAGAAGAAAAGAAACAAATGCAAATTGTGTCAAGATCATTCGAAATAATAAACGCTCACAAATACGAAGATCGTTTGAAAAGATTAATCGTTTTAGAGATAAGCCTCCGTTTTTAAAAAAAATATGCAAAATATGCGCTTATATTTACAGGAATATACAGCAACAGGAAAAATCGGCCAAATATGCACTAACATTAATTTTCAGAGCATCCAATTCTAACCAAATAACAAAAAATTTCAATTAGCTATGCCCTGAAGCAATGGACAAAATTATGCAAAATCATCCAAACACGCTCTCTAATTACCATGTGTAACGTGAAACATATCATATATAATAGGGAAGCGGGGGTAAATGGTGGTCACGGGGTTATAGGAATCAGCGGTAAATTATCGATAAATATTGTAAGCAAACCATTTTGAAAGGCAGAAACATGTTTCTACCTACCATTGGACAAGATAACTATAGCCAGTTTATCGCTGCAGCCAAAGAAAGCTTAAATCGACAATTATCACGTTCATACCAGGAAAGTGAGTGGTTCACGTTAGAAAATGCTCTCAGGAAATAAGGTCATACTCACGTGAAGGTGAAGATTTCGAGAATAATTAAAATTGGTTGGAAGGCAAGAACTTCAGCAACTCATTTGATACCAATTGCGAGTAATTTTGAACATTCTATTAACGTTTATGACTAGTTATGATAAAAATGTGCTTGTCGGGTAATCGGGGTCAGTGATTCTCATTATTGCAGAGTGACTGCCATTGCCCCAACCAAATAATCTACTGAATCTATCTATTAAATGGCCTCTGGGGCTCTTTTTCCCTTTAGTAAGAATGGCTGGACGGATGAAGCATTCGTACATTGCTCTATTCGAAAAAAAATATTAGTTGAAATTGAAAATATTAATGAAACTAGTGGTGTTACAGAATGGCACAAACTTTTACGTATTAGTTTTCTATTTCGTTTGGTCGGTCTAGCTATTCGGACTTGCCTCATACTCTCGCCGGCTACCATCTAGCGCAGCCAAAAATTACATTTTTTTATGTTTCGTTTTTCAAAAGTATAACGGAAATATTATTTCAAGAATATTAAAGAACAATAAAACATAGTCATAAATGGCAATTTTCTTTGAAAAAATGTGGAGCAGTTTTTAAGAAAACGGCGTTTAAGCGCTACTGTAAATTCGACACTAGAAATCTCTTTTCGCAGAAAACTATGGAGTTTTCGAAAAAATTGAATTAACGTCATTTCAAGCACTTTTAGTCACAAATGCAATAGTGTTCACAAATTGCTGTAAATATGAGTATTACAAGTGTCCATGATACCATACGGGAAAGTAAAAAGCGTTAACATGTGCAAGACACGTGTCTGCTCAAGCAATATAATCCCTATGACTCTTACGATGACGATCCTTAATTATCAAGCAAATATCCGTGTCTCCAACGCATCCTGTACATTCTGATAAATAGAAGGGTATTTTGCAACGTGTGGATGAATTCGAGATCGCTATCAGGCAGCGCTATTAACGGAGCTTTGACAGTAACAGATCGGTGCATCACGTGCTTCAGCTGACAGATCCATTCCAGCAGAGGTATACATTCCCTTGATTCTCTATTTGGTTCTAAATGATCTGACCTAATGTTGTTAGAAGGCGCTGGATGAAACAAAGCAAAATCAGATAACAAAACAATATACCAAAAATACTTGACCAAACAAGCATCAAAATCTTCAAGTAAAAACCAATGCAGGTGAGTAAATTCGCATTCATTTTTTGTGAAATCATATTTGTGTGAATGGATTATAATCGTTTAGTTTTCGTGATGCAGAAGAAAACTTCAAGACCTATTTTGTACAAAGTATTAACCCTGTCACTAAATGTTTGATGCAACAAATAAGCGTAAGAAGAGTGTAAATAGTGTTGAATTGATAATGCAAATAGAACATACCTGTCGCACTCGCTTTTCAGGTCAAAATGAAGTCGACAGGTGCATTTTTCTCGCGCTGTCGGCAAACGTATCTAAGTTTACCAACGTAAATGTTGGTGACACTTGTTTCATTCGTGACTCGAACACTCCAGGATACCATGCTGTTGAAGCCATTGACTTCGTCTTCATCTCCCAGCACCAAATTCACGACATCCACGATGTCTGCTTCAGTTGGTTACAACTGGAGTGAGCACATCGTGGCTGCAACAAGTAGTATGGATGTTACGCTTGAATTTGAAGTTTTGTTAATAAGATTTTCAATTTATACTATGTACTATTTGTTTATTATAATACATTATACATTTTAAACTTTTATTATTTTTCATTTACTTTCATCAATTACGGAAAATAATTTAATGATTATTTCGATCTATTATGTTTTTAAAATTTAATTTCAATGTTAAATGACATACAACTATAAAATATTGACGTAAATAATTCAACGATTCTCTTTGTTTGTATCACGTACTAACATTGTCGGCATCAGGATACGAAACAGTATTCAGAAATAAAATATCACCTAACGAACAATCACAATTTGTTGCAGAAATTCAAATACGAAACAAGAAACGGAAAAGTAGTAACCATCAAGTTGATTGAATAAATATATCTGAGAAATAATTCCATAATCTGACATTATGGCGACAGCGTAAGTGTTTTCTTATGCTAGAAATCTTAATAGTACTAAGATACAACTAAACAAATTTAAAGAAAATTTTATAATAGAATGTTACAAGTAACTTCTTAATAAGATGACATTTTATTAATAATAGTTTTCTTAATAATAGTCACACCTGGGCATTACGAGAAATTAACAGTAGAAAAGGTATTTAATATTTTACTAAGCGTTTAAAAAGTGTAACTTCCGTTTGTTCGTGGCCTCATGGTCATCAAAGTGGTATTCAAATATTTTCATTAAAAAGGGTTCTCATTTAATTTGTGGTATGTGAAATACTGGTCGATAAGAAAAATCATCTCATTTTGAAGTGCTATGAAAATGAATATCAGTTTAATTTTATCTTGTAAGTGAATAATTTTATATTTATATTATAACCATGTGTTTATTCAGATTCCAAGTTTCTAAATTTAAAGAACTCTCAAACTTAAATATAATTTTTGAATACTATGTAAACCCGGAAAAAATATTCCATCGTATTTAAAAACAAAACTGAAATTTCTTAAAGTAAATAACATTAATGTTTCACCAACATTTTTCAGAAATAATTTATACTTTCTTAAATACTTTCAAATGTCACAGTTCTCCGAATATTTAAAAACAAAATTGCTATTTGTACATGATGGAATGTTAAGTGAGATTTAATTAAATATAAAATAAACCTTTCTCACTGCAGAATCATAAGATTCCAGTATAATTTCCGCATTAGACAATATAATGCTGTAGAATTTGTGTTTTGTTAGGTGCACTGTTTATGTTAACATTGGACAGATTTGCATAATTATACACGTTCCACATTGCGCAAGATTTACTGCAACATGACACAAGAAACACAATGTATTTAGATTGCACTAATTTCTTCGTATAAACTTACTTTATTTGTACGTTTTTGAGTAATTTATGTCAACATTTCAGAAAGTACAAAACACGACGTGGGTTCGCCGATCCCAGCGGTCCGGACTTCGAGTGCAAGTACGCAAGTCTGCTCTTCCTAAGAGGCATCAATCATACATCCAAGTTTTTCTTAGCCACCAATATGGAAGGCGTTGGGAAATTTGACGACATTGTGTTTGTATACAGAGAAGACAAGCGTACCAAGGCTTGCTTTATGCAACTAAAGCACAAACAAAACTCCAATTATCAGGTTCCACGAGCATCCTTGCTGGACACGGCTGGGGAATTCAGCTTGCCGCTGTTGTGCGAATCGTACTACAAAGTGGTGCGGCGAATAGCTCACCTGAACAGCTCCCTAGGAATTGAAATCGCCGCGGAGAATGTGACTGTGGCCATATTCACGAATGCGAAGATTCAAGGCGTCCGCGGTCACAGCTTGCGAGAATATCTCACGAACGCAGGGGGGAGAGTCTTTTCGCTCACGACGATCAGTGATCCTGACATTTATAAGCACATGGAAAATCTTGCCGCTTATAAGTTCTTTCTAGAACAACTGGATGAGCTCATAAGGAACAGCGAACAACGATCGGACGTAGTTATGTGTGTAGAATCATTCTCGCAGGATTTTTCAGGAACTATATTCGCGCGGAAAGCAGAACGAATGATGACAGCTCCAAACATTGAAGACGCCGTTCAGGAGCAGTTGGCCGAATACAGACCGCTTGAGAACATTCACAACTTCGTGGACTTCCTCCAGCATTTTAAAATGTTCCATAAACAGGAAAGCGAGTCTAACATGGTACCTCTGATTTTAGAGGAGTTCAACGTGGCATGTAGCATGCCCTATAATGAAAAGAGTCTTGCATTTCTGCATTTTATGAACAGCATGAAGACTTGGAAGAACCAAAAAGATGACTTCAAGTCGTACTTGACAAAGAAGGCATTTCTTTGGAAGGAGACCTTAATGTTTTCTTTATCCGAACGCGTACTACATGATCTGGGCCAATTTGGAGTGAAATTCCAAGATGTGGCACTGGTGCCTCTGACAAGAGCCATTTCCAAGAACTATGTAGTGAATGTTCGCAGTGACTCAAGTGACTGCGCGCTTACCATGTTGAAGGTACTGGTACAGTTTGATTTTTTTAAAATATTTTGTTACTACAATTATCACAATTAGAACTAAATACTAACGGCGAGAAATATAAGATTTGTCAATCATTTCTCATTTCTAATTTAGAACTAATGTCATGGAGATATAGTCACAAATAAGGCAAAATGTGGGGTTTGTTTCAAATTTACACAATGTTTGTCTCAATATCAGTTCGAATACTTTGTGATTCGTAACACGCTTCCTGGATTAAAAAGTAAAAAAACACTACATACGTTTTGAAAATGAGAGAACCGAATTAAAAACAAAAATAGTTTTGTAAAAACATAACGATTAAAACGAAATACATTACTTGAAATAATAAGAGATACACAGGTTGAGAGAAAAGGGAGAGAGAGGCAGAGAAAGAGAGCGTAAACGAGATACGGAGAGAGAGAGACAGAGTACGAGAAAGGCAGAGTATGAAAGAGAATCATCGATGACGTTTTGTTTTTACGTTAGTACTATGATTCCAAAAATTTTGTTAGCATTGTTTTGTGGTCTGCTTGTTTTTTCTTAATTTGAGTTCGTATGTTAAGTTTTGTATTATTACATATTAAATTAAATAGGGATCGGAATCTGTACCCGAAACGACGTATTAGAACTTTTAATTAAAACGAAGCACTAACACGGTGTTTGAATAATTAACCCCTTAAGCCATAAAAGTTTTAAATTATTTTCATCAAGAGAGAGGGGGGGAGTAAAAAGGTGCAGTTGCGTCTACTACATGATTAATTGTACGAACAAAACATGTCTCTCCCGCATTCACCAGTATTGATGGGAGAAAAGTGGGAGCGGCCGTTGGCTAGAAGTGTCCTCCTCCCAGAGGCTGAGGTTGTTCGGCTAGAGTCTCGTCCGCGAGCGGAGGCGCTGGGCGTGCCGTCCAGAGGCGCGGGTGCGCGCGTGCGCAGGTGCACGCGGCGCTGGCGCAGGTGGGCGCGCGCCACGTGCTGGTGCGCGCGCGGGCGCTGGGCGCGCGCCGCACGCAGCTGCTGGCCGTGTGGCAGCCGCCGCGCGCGGCCGTCGTCGTGCTGTGGCTGGACGAGCGGCCCGCGGCCGAGGAGGAGGCGCGCCGCCTGCGCCCGCCCGACGGCCGCCTCGTGCTCGTCAGCCCGCTGCGCGACCCGCTCGCCTCGCCCAGGTGCGCCCCACCCTCCACACTCCCCCTTCGGCGCTGCTCGGCCCAACCCCGTCACCTCCTCTCATAAGCGAGCGGTCGACGCGCGTTAAGGAACGCGCGTCGTAAACTTAACATTATGTCTTATGCAGAATGACCAAAGCGCTCGTGTGCCGTTTCGCATAAGACACAGTGTTACTCTTCAATGCGCGATACTTAACGCGCGTCAAAGCAACGCTCGTGTGACAAGCCCAATGAGCCGCGATATTTGTTGCCATCGCACCAAACTTTTTTCCATCGTTTATTTCAGCTCACTTCACTTCCACTTCTCTTCGAATTTTTATGTTACTATCACCGCGGCTATTCTCGTTTTTGTAAGACGTTTTCACCAATTGGTGTCGGGAGTCTTTAATCGAATGCCACGAGACATTCGAGCATCAAGTGAAGAGTTCATAAAGAACCTTCTTTTATTTTACGTAGTCATTTTGATCTTTTTTATTTAATTAACCAAAATGTATAGTTTCATGTCTTGAATTCAGACACTAATTAATTCGGGAGTGTAACGCAAAACTTCTACGCTTATCGTTACAATGACTGCAATATTTGAACTTAAGAAGAGGTAAAAGATGAAAAGTCTCTTGATCTCGTGCGCGCTGACGCCCGTTTGGAGGCACCGTCGCGTTGCTTGTCGGTGCGCTTGCAGCATCCGTCCCGTGGAGGAGATGGCGGTGGTGCGCGTGTCCTCCTCCAAGAGCAAAGGGCGAGGCGTCAAGCGCAAGAAGTCCCTGGACAGCAGCGACAGCTCCGACTCGGAGGCCATCACCGTCATCGCGGCGCCGGGCGCCCTGGACGACAGCAAGGTAACGCACGGTGCCCTCTGGCGGCGGAGCGTGTGAAAATAACGTTATTCAACGTCCCTAATGGAACGCACTCTACGACTTATCATGGCTCTGCCAAAGGGTATAGTCCGCAAAAAGCAACTAAACTCATTCCAATACTCAAATCATTCTTATGTCTCGTTGCAATAAGACTAATGTTACAAGTTTTGAATTGAAATTATTTCCAAAGTGATGTATCGCCATTTCCATTTGTTTTACACTTGTACGTACCAACATATTCTTAGGACACTTCTTCTGCATGCTGCCAAATATTGGGTTTTTACAATGTTAAAGAATATCTTAAAACAGTTGTGTCACGTCTAAAGTTGACTTTAAGAATATCTTGAACCATAAGACTGAATGGGACTTCTTTCTGTCCCTGAAACATTGTGTTTCACTTTGGAAATAAGCGTTTAAATTGAACATTTTACAGAATGTCCCACCAACTATGGACCACCCTCATAACATCTAATTGGTTCTTGACATCGGAATACAATTTTCGCTCAACAATGCAGAATCATGAGCCAGATAATAAGCCGTAGATATATTGTTTGAAATATTTTTAGTTTTTACGACATTAAATAGTCTTTCATTATTTAAATTAAATTATGTATTTTATCTCCAATAGATCATAAAAAGAGGAATTCAATAATGTTTCATATGTTACTATTTTGATAGGAATTTGAGTATAAAAATAGACTTTCTGACGTGTGATGTTAATGTTTAGGTAATATATTTTGAGTAAAAATTATTCTTTCTGATTGCAATATGTGAATTTAAATTGAACATGAAATATTTCTTGTAGCAGCCCTTGCAACTGTCATCTTTGGGAAAGGTAGCCTTCACGGCCTTCCCCCTAACAGTGCCGGCGCCACCTTCCTCAAGAGCGACAGTTGCAAGGGCTTCTACAGTAAATCTTTCCATGTTTAATTCACACATTGCAATCAGAAAGAATAATTTTTACTCAAAATATATTATCTAAACATTAACATATGTTACATAATTGCGTTCCTATTTTTACGATTTCTTTACTGCAAGGAGAAAAATAAATGGTTCCATTTACAATAAATCAAAGATGATAAAATATCTAAAACAAAAAATATATTTAAAAAAATAACCCTACAGCACTGTT